>OY720678.1:73673610-74273610 GCA_963170755.1 Amphimallon solstitiale
CTTGTCATTTTCTTTCTTTTTTACATGTTTACGTTAACTGGCCTGATGACTGCATTGATTACCGAGGAAGACACCTTTACTGTGATATTTTTAATTGTTATAGAATATATTTTTTGTTAATATTTTTATAAGAGTTTACTTTCTGTTTATGTATTATTGTTATTATTATTACAAGAATCTACTTTTCGTTAATTCAGTTTGCATTTTATTTATTGTTGATACTTTGTAAAAATTTAATATCTGTAAATGTCTTTATTTATTGTTTTTATGAGAATTTTATTTATATTTTATATAATGTTATAATATGTTTAATTTTATTTATTAACTGTTTTCTAAAATTAAACTTACTATGTATAACAATTTTTCTCTTTTTATTTTTAAAATTGTTGACTTCCATGAAGTAGTGTTTTGTGAAAGTAGATGAAAATGTGTAATTGATTATTAAGTTGATAAATATGTCACTCAAATGATCAATTACTGCATTTTTATCTTTATTTAAAAATAATATTAAATTTTAATTCAGAAAGTATGGTATTTAAATATTCAAATATGGCGCTGTTGAAAATTAGTACCATTGGCTAAAAATGGCGGCGCTATTGTGCTTCGAATTTTAATACATTAAGTTGGTACTCTTTTTACTGTTAATTTCTCTATGAACCTGACACCTGACCCAAAACAGCTGACATTTTTGTTGGGAACTTTGTTCGTCGTGGCAACCATGGTACAAGTCAAGAAACTATGCTCTTGCACATGTATGATGACGCGCATTCGACCTTCTAGTACTGCCAGTTCAATAAAGTTTAAGTTTATTTTAAAGAAAACGTGTCTGTGGTATGAATATTTATACAGTGTCCATTTTTGTCCTGTAATTAGACTTCTATGTGATAGACAAATAAAGATTTATTTTCATTAAAATGCTTTAATCATAATACACCATGCGGAACTATACAGGGCGAGATAGGGGAATACTACCAGTTTCACTCAGACTAGACCGACTCGTGTCTTGTCGGCTCTCGGGGAAACCGGTAGGTAATACGGTGCCCGAGAGTCGACAAAACACAAGTCGGTCTAGCCTGAGTGAAACAGAACCGTATTCCCCTATCTCGCCCATGTAAATGCGGAACATAGCTCGTGTCGCCATATGGCGTTAGTGGCATATCTGATGTGCAACTGTCGCCATATGGCGACAAAATTCAATATTCGTTTTAGATGAGTAAACACGTAGTGTTTTGACTTTTATTAGTGTTTATAAACATTTAGAGCAAGTTTGACGCCAATAAATCAAAAAACCATACTTGGCTCCTGGTGAAGTTTTGCAAAAACTTGCTGGCAGCGAACATGTTAAAAAGCAAAACGATTTTCGCAATTTATAACGAATGCAACAAAGAAAGTATGTATACAAACATAATTTTAACCTCCATTATAAATAACAACCAAACATTTCGTTTGTAATTTCACTAATTATGCGATTTGCCGCCCATAAATTCTGGTCCTTCTATTGGCGGATCACGAACATCTTCAGAAAGAGGAAGATGGGTAGATCACTTGGAGCTTAGCGGGAAGCAGTTTTACTCAGTTTGAGTGACTTCACTTATGACGTTTCACATGAACTGATTTGAGGCAGCCAGCAAATAACACACACCTAAGCTTAAAGGCCGTTTGACACTTACGTAAATTTTAAATAAAATTCACAACTTAATTCACACGCAAATTTTATAATAAATACATATCGTGGCATACATAAATTTTAGCTTGTAGATTTGGTTGTTAATTCACATGTAAATTATTTAGAACATGTTCTATTTTCTGGGTGGGTGTTTCTAGTAAATCTGCGCGCGCATCGACATGAGCAGGTAAATTGAATATCACTGCAATACACTGCGATATCCAGGGTTGCGATATTTAGGGAAATTTCCCTAGATCTACGGAATTTTATGTTCGTTTAGGGAAAAAGGGAATTTTAATATAAATAGGTCAAAATCTAGGGAAAATTTAATACAACCGTCTGTATTTAAGCTACCTATATTGTATCACAATTCATTTTAAAAAGTTTTAAACTTAAACCACAGATAAGGGAGATTACAGATAGCCGGTGTAATGGCTATTATTGGCAACACATTTTGGAGACGACCGCTAGAACCTAGCGGTCGTCTCTAAAATGTGTTGCCAATAATAGCCATTACATCGGCTATCTGTAATCTCCCTTATCTGTGCTTAAACCACTGATTACATATTTTTTTAAATAGTAGTCCGCCATCTTATGGCTAGTAGGAAATTCAAAGGTTAATAACGCGATAACATCTATACACATTCCGAACCGGTGCTCTACCGATTTTAAATTTTAAGCACGTTTGCAAATCGATCAAATTACTACAATATAATAAAATAAGGTAAATCCCTTGGAAAAAGTCCCTGCTCTGAAGTATAACTATAACAGCTTGTGCTGTTTTTTATTTTTCACATTTTAATTCAAGCTTTCGAGAAGTAAATGTGAATGAATTTTTTAATTCACTAATAAGTTTAGTTTTATCTGTACAGCTTAGTTATATCTATTTAATGTAAGTATATGTAGATACAAAATTACTTTTGTTTTATTAACGAGGTTTAGTTTATCTGATTCTTACTTAAAGTGTTCGGTTTTTAGCAAATAAGATGTATTTGTTTCATATAACTGATAACTTTCATCGATTAGGTAGGCACTATTCACTTGAATCAACATCGTTTGAATAATATTTCGAGTTCTCTGTCATATCTTTATCAAAACGTCATTGTGATAAACGACTTGTCACTTTACTTTTAACGCTAGTGTTAAAAGTTAATTACTTTTAACACTTGTTAAGATATTTCATTTTTAATTGAAGTATGATGTGTTAAAAATTGAGTTTTTAATAGTGTTTGTAGAAACAAAAAATAGTTATTTACGAACCAAGTGCGTGAAATCATATTTCGCGAATGAGTGACCAGTTTAAAGCGCGAGCCGAAAGGCGAGCGCTTTATGGACACGAATTCGCAAAATGTTTCACGCACGAAGTTTGTACAATATTTTTTGTACGAGAACTATAATAATAATACATATTGTTAAATACGTTATCGTTTATGACACACTACTAATCTCTTGATATTAATTAAAAAAAATTGAATTGGCAGTATTGATTATTTGAAGTGACATTTAATTTAAAATTATCAAATTCAAAAAATTCTATTTCATTTCCTTTTATTTTCATAGAAAAACAACGAACTGGGTAGCATATTATTAAGGTTAGGAATTTATGATTTTAAAATGTCACTAAATTAATCAAGTTCTAGGAAGTACCAACTTTACTTTTACGCACTCGTGTTTAAAGTGACTTTTTACGCACGCAAATCGAATTGTGAAATGACAGGTTTTGATAAGCGAGTACAAAAACAATATTATACACTTCGGGGAAATCTAGGGACATTTTGACTAGAAATCTAGGGAAATAAAAAAAAATCCGATCGCAACCCTGGCGATATCACGTTTGTTAGAAGTTAGTTATTGCTGATTATTGTACTTGTCGGTATCTTGATTCTTGATCATCAACAGTATATAAAAAAGACATATTGGTCAAACGATCAAGTACGAATATTAATTAATGAATATCAAAAGCATCCTTGTTTATATGCGGTGAAAACCAAAGGCGATAAAAATTGACATGCACGATCCCACGCACTTTATTTATTTCCCTCATAAAGGTTTTTTGTTTTGTAATATTTTTTTCAATTAAATTAAGTAAATCGTTAAATTGTACACTTGTAAGTCTAAGAAAATTTTTGTATGCATTCGAATCTTCTATTTTCAACTGGTAATTCATCAGACTTAAGATGCCTTTTCTTTTTCGATTTAACCACGATCGAGCTCATGACTTTTTTACGTTTTTTACCACGGGCCGTTACAACTAGGAGCGGCTAACGGCAGACAAATATTCCACGTTGTGCGCATGCGTCGGAAATTCGACTAAAATATTTTGTCCGCGATAGTACATGGTCATGTATTATATATGTCATTCACGATTAAATTATCTAATAAAACTGATTTCACATTGAGACATGTGCTTATTTTACATCCCCCTGAGTAATAATTATTAACATGACTGTCATAACAGTCGCTAGACGTTTGTTTGAATTCCGAGCAATATACACGGTTTAATTTAAATAAACATATGAGAACAGTGCATAATAAAGAACCTGAATATATAGAATGTGCTTCGAAAAAAAAGTATATGTGTGCTACTTGTAAAGTATTTCCAGTTCAATAATGATTTACGGAAACATTTAATGGATAAACATGAGGTCGAAAATATCGTAGAAGAATTGGGTTTTGATTCTTTCAGTGGTAGGTAAAATTTGTATCTGTTGACTAAGTAGTTTAATTTTAATAATTTTTTAGCGTTTAGTCAGTGGTTATCTGAAGAAGAATAAGGACGTAACAATTTAATTCAACACTAATTGGAGAAAATCTACGACTGTTTTTCAGTGATTATTTTAATTTTCTTTTGGATGTTTCTCAAAAATAGAATCTTATAAAATTCTTGTCTTTTTCTTTATATAACAATAGTTTTATTTACACTTCATTTAATTTGTGCCTTACACATTCATTAGAATTTTGAGCAAACATTATCTCTGTAATACTAATAAAAATTTCTTTCTTTCTTTTAACAAAGATTGAAATGCATGTTGGTTTGAATGGCACCGGATACAATTAACAGAAGTTTCTAAATTTGTTTTTAAATTAAAATAAAATGTGCAGCCATATTTTATGTTTATAAATTTATTATCAAATATTTATATAAACTTATGATACAATAATTCATTAAATAGTAGGAAATACATAAAAAGGGGCGTATAATATATTATTTCAAAAGTTAATTTAATGAGTAAAAAATGTACAATGTCACATGAATAACTAATCACATATTTATATAGAGCACACTGTAATTTATACAGATAACCACTGACTAAATGCTAAAAAATTATTAAAATTAAACTACTTAGTCAACAGATACAAATTTTACCTACCACTGAAAGAATCAAAACCCAATTCTTCTACGATATTTTCGACGTCATGTTTATCCATTAAATGTTTCCGTAAATCATTATTGAACTGGAAATAAACTTTACAAGTAGCACACATATACTTTTTTTTCGAAGCACATTCTATATATTCAGGTTCTTTATTATGCACTGTTCTCATATGTTTATTTAAATTAAACCGTGTAGAATATACTTTTTCACATTCCAAATAATTAATCGGCATTTTAAACGAAATAAATTCCTACACATTCCTATACCTCATTGACATTTCCGACGCATGCGCACAACGTGGAATATTTGTCTGCCGTTAGCCGCTCCTGTTACAACTACGGTTGTTGCGATTATTATAGTAGTAGTTAGAAGTAATAAACTGTCGTCTACTGCGTCCATAACAAATCCAATAGTGTCCAATATTGATTTAAAAAGCAAACAAACCAACATAACCATAACCTCAAATCATAATATTTAGTATCTAGTGCGCATGTTTAATTATAAATTTGTTAGCAAATTTTATGCAAAAAGTTGATGTGTGGCAAACAGGCATTTCTAGTGAATTCACATGTAAATTTGTAATTAAATTTGTTATCAAAAGTTTCTGTATGATACTGTGTTAAATTTACATGTAAATTATGATGTAAATTTAATTCCTAATTTTGTATGAAATTTACGTAAGTGTCAAACGGCCTTAAAGATGGAAAGGAGAATCTGTTCTGGGCAATATTATTTTGTGTTATGATTCACTTGCCTTTTAATAATTATCTTTTTTATGCTGTGATTGAGCCGTTTTGGCAACCGACATGCGCTAATTATTTAAAATAGCGTGAAATTTGAAATGTTGCAAAATATGATCGGTCAAATAATATAACCTACAAAAGACATTTCAGGACTGTCATATAGAGGAAACGCGTTACATTCAATTATACGTCAGACTAGATTCATGGCGACTCGTTTTATTTATGTTACCGGATCTATTTTTATTTCTGTCAGTGACATTCGATAAAAAAAAAATTACAATACTATAACTATAATAATGTAGTATATTTAGTAATTGAAATGCTCTAAGACTTCAGTTTTTCTCAACTTCCGTCTTTCATAACGTAATCAAAGCAAAAATAAATACAACACTGGCCTTTTTGACAGATATGATTTATCTGTCAAGACCGACTTGAATTCAATTAAAAGTATGTAACAGATAAATTCAATATTGAAACCGAAGTTATGTGTTTATTTGCCATGAATGCGTATATTACGACCAATATATACATTTTCTAAACTAATTAAATGAAATCCTTGAAATACAATATATCAAAGGAACTTTTTTAGTTTCTCTAATACTGCTATGGCATGTAAACGTCAGAGTGACGTACAATTGAATATAACGCGCCTTCTCTATAAGTAATAATATTTGTTACAACTGTCATCCAAATAATACAATTTTGTCAACAATGCTTGCCTACTAAACAGAATAGCCAAATACTAAATAAAATATAGATACAAAAAAATAACATTTGAACCTAAAAATTATTTATTTACAATATTCAATTTGTAACTGGGTTTCATTATTTTACTAGTGGAGGCTAGGTATATCCTCTGAAATAGTAATTAGTTTAATTTTATTGTTCCAGTCGATGGGATTGAATCGTCGTTTTTAGTTCGTACATTGGACTGTGGGTTGCCAGAATGACTCAACCATATTATCATTATTATACTTTTTAGGCTGGGCTTTAAATAAAACGCTTGTCTATATATTCAGCACTATATTTTTTTTTAATTTAACTTATACATATATAAATATAAAGTGATTTATTCAAATCTAATTTTACAAAAATACATAGAGCTGCTACATTCGAATCTTACATCTAATAGGTCTTTTGCAAGAGAAACAGTCTTAATATAATGATATTACTACTCCTTACTACTTTTATTTATATCTATCACAATATGGCATAAGGCATTTTTAATAATAGTTTGTACTCAATATCTGTATTATATATTGTGAACAGTTTATTTGACTGTTTTACTTATTCATTTAAATAGGAATTTAATGCATTATACTTAAAATAATTCAAAATTAAAATTTTAACAAAAAGATAATACATATATAAATTAATATAATAAAAATTCAATTTTATAAAACAAGCAACTTAAAGCCGTTAATAAAATATATTTGCACAAAAATAATTTGAGATGTGCTTTGATACCAAATAAGAATCGCGGAATAGTGCAGAGTATTTTATCACAGAGTAAAATGTGTATTTTGGTATTTGTGTACTTAAAAAATAGCTGCACAATTTTATTTCATGAGCAGATTAATCAAGTATCAGTCATTAGAAAAATGTTAGTAAGTTTGTGGCAAAAATTGTTCACAATTAGTATGGTATAAAATATATAAAAATAAATTTACTATTTGTTTGAAACATTTGATAATTCTAATTTAGAAACTGGCTTAAAAACATAAGAAATACATGCATAATATAACAAGTGCAAGTGGAAGACTATTTTTATTGCTAGAAGGTTTACAAGTACTCGCGAATTTATACATATAGTTTGTATATTTAGAACTGCACTTGCTTTGTATACTTTGAATCAATCTACATACTTTAACTAATTGTGTTCTTTAAGAACCTCTTATCGCCTGTTTCCTTCGTCAACTATACCCAGTGCTTCTAATTCTCTGAGAATTCGATGCAAGTAACCTGGATCTGGATATCCTTGTCCATTATTTGTTGGTCCAAATTCAGTTTTGTGAGGTAAATTCCATGCTACTACATCTTCAGATCCAGTTGTATGAGACCTGCTTACGGTAAAAACCAAATGTCTTTGCCAAGCAATTTGAAGAAGACGCAATACTCTGCGTCCTTTGGGACTGTCAGGTAAGTAGGCAACGCGAGGAAAACCGACGGCGTAATATTCCCTCCCTGGATTTGGGTGATTTTGCCCTTGCATACCAGACTGGATACTAAAACAATTTAGCAAACTAAAATATAATCAATCAACGATTCACAATACACAATATTAAAATAGAATACTTGTCAAAATAAATGAAATGTAGTTTAGCTACTACAAATGTGGTAATATATTTTTACCAACATTTGTTTTCAGCGAATGCATACGTTCTGCATTTTCATTGCTGTGTACTCAAATGTGGGATAATCGAAAGGCGATCTGAAATACGAACATACCAGACTATTTTTAAATGGTTAGTGTGTTGTTATAAACAAACGAACAATGCTTGAACACCTATATTTTGACATAACCTAGTTTTTCTACTTCCATACCTTAATTGTATTATTAGATATGCCGAACCCGTACTTTAATGATGTCCATTAAGATACAGATTTTCATTAAGATACAAGTTTATGTCCAATAGGAATACAGATTGTTCATAAGATACAAGTTTATATCCAATAGGAATGCGACATTCCAATATTCAATATGGCGACTGCATATCTGACAGATATAGAAATTAATTAAATGTGACCAGTGGCGGCTGGTGAGCGGGTTTTGGCGGTGCAGTTGCGTGGACGGGACTGGTTCGTTTGTTGTCGGTGATATGCTCGACATCTGGGAGTACATCGCCGATAATGGGCGAGTCGGTCTTGTCTGTGTGGTTGCTCACGCCCCGAGCCGCCACTGAATGTGACAGTTCTCTGCAATTTACTAGTAAGTAGTTGAAATTTGTGTTTTTTTGAAAATATAAAGGGTAAAAATGAGGGATAATGACAGTGAAATGTAAAATTTGACTCCACCAGAAATTATGGAACAAGCCTCAGTAGCCACAAACAATTTATTACCAGCTAAATTCTCAAAGATGTACGGAAAATTTTCCGCTCAATTTATGAAATGGAATGTTCAAAAAATAATGTTTTATTATGGGGTCGCAGAAAAAATAGTGTATGCAACTCGCATTTAATGATAGCTAATAAGACACGAGTAAGAAAATTGCAATACGAGCCGAAGGCGAGTATTGTAATGAAACGAGTGGTATTCATTACAATACTCGCCTTCGGCTCGTACTGTAATTTTCTTACTCGTGTCTTAATAGCTATCATTTAATGCTCATTGCATAATATACTATTTCAACATTTTTATACAATAAGTACCCTAATATAGGCGATTAAGGCACTCACTGTATCGTACAACTAGCTTTTGATTTCCATTCTCACATAAATCTGACGCCTGATTTGTTAACCACTTTAGCACGCCCGTTTTGACGTCATCATTGTCGTAGCCCTATCGTATCTCCTCGTATAGCACCTGTCGAGGAAAATCAAGGCATTGGCTAAACGACTTTCAACAATGTTCCAACGAGTCTAACGTCAAAGGCGTGACTAGGCTTTAACCCAGAGGTTTGCACTAGTATTCAGGAAGACTTCTCAGTCACCTTTTGATGGTGGTCACGACCGATGACTTACAATTACAACCGTTTGTGTTAACTGCACCCAATTGTGATGTAGCTAGTATGCTCCTTCGAACAATAGATGGAGCCAGTAGAGTTTGGCAGTGTCCTGTAGATTAAAAAAACGTACTCATTTATCTAATGGTAAACAATTTATTACTGTCATCTATTAGAACATTTGTTTACAGTTTACAGTTAATTGTGAGTTATCATTATTTAGTTATGGGGTACATCAAGGGCTGTGTTCTTTGTTGTCCTATTGATAAAACAGTGGTGTATGATCGATTCCCATATTCCAAGAAAGATTTGGATAGATACAAGGAGTGAATAAAAATGATAGATAATAGTTTGCTCGATTTGGATCCTTTATTAGTGTACAGACTGAAAAGAGTTTGCCACCAGCACTTTGAGAATCATTAATTTAGTAGTGGAAGCAAACGTCTTCATAAAAAATGCAGAACCCACTGTACTGCTAGCAGGAAGATTACTTATATCAATCATGAGTTTTTAATGGTCGCATTCAACAGACGGATCGGGAACCGTTCCCGCTCCAACTGTTCACTTGGCAACAACAGAGTGTTCGCCGGACAGGACCGCTCACCTTTATATGATCACCTAAAGAGGGGTTCGCACTGATGCAATTTCTTGCAGCAATTCCAATTTGATGAAAAGTTGCACAAAAATTCGCCTTCACACTATGTAATTTGTTGCAGCAATTTATCGCATGTGATAAGTTGCATGTATTAGAGCGTGCTCTATTTTCTGAAGAAACTGCATGCGATTTGTTAGTAACCTTTACGCTGCCAACCTGTCTTATGAAATATAACAAAGTACATGTATTATTATTCTGGAGGTCGTAAATTTTCATCACTATACATCGAAAGTAATGATGACATATAATTATTTGATGTTGGTAGTACCACAAAAAAATTGCTTGTACTTCCTGATCAGTGTGAACCAGCCGTGCAACTCTTAAGAATTGCACGTTCATGCAAATTATCACATGTGATAAAACGCTGTAAGAAACTGCATCAGTGTGAACGCTACTTAATGTATGTTTTTCTGCATTAAGTTCGGCTTAGCTTTTAGTGTAAGGGCCGCTTTTTGCATCCCCGATTAAAATACTCGAATAACTCCAATATTATAATACATTTATTTCTGCACAATACCTTTAATTTGCTTATCTTACTTTTCTAGTAACTATCTTCAAAATTATGTGTTACGTTGGTGTTGGAATGCGTTAATGGCGTGTTTCTGACTAATTGGTCATCAGTACGGTGTAGCCAAGGAATAAGGTGGGATAACCTTGGAGAGGATCTTCTAGCTGAAGCTACAAATGATGGTCTGTCACCAGATGGTCTTCCGTTTAGCTTACATCTCCAACGTTATCCCACCTTATTCATTGGCTACACCGTACTGATGACGACCAATTAGTCAGAAACACGCGTCTACGATTGCTCTACAGGGGATTATACCCAATATTTTTCTTTTTCTGATATTTTATGTATCCGCGATAATTCCTTTTATTCTTTGATATACAAGGTGTTTAAAAAAGATGCGGCAATAATAAAGGGGTTGATTGTCCAGGTCATTTTATACAAAAAAGTTTATAATAAACAAGGTCCGCAAACGCTTCGTTACCGATCTACAGCTCATCATCATACGACGTACCGTTTTTTAGTAAAAAAACACATTTTAGTGCATGTACATTTATTACAGACATTTTTTTTAAATAACAAGGGTTTTATTCAAGGGCAAAAACAAATATTTTACCATACCAACAATTTTAGCAAGCAAAAATTACAATAACTGTGCAAAGTGACCACCTCGAGCTCGGATTCAAGAATCCAATCTTCTCTTCATTGACTGGCGAACTCTCTCAAAAACAACAGGATCGGTTTTAATTGAGTTGCACCCAGCAATGATTCGATTTCTTAAGTCTTCTACGCTTTCCAATGGAGTAGCGTACACCAATGACTTCAAATGGCCGCACAGGAAAAAATCCAGGGGATTTAAGTCCAGGGATCGTGCAGGCCATAAGTGTGGTCCACCTCGGCCAATCCAGCGATTTCCGTATGCTTGTGTTAAGAAATCACGAGTTACTTGACTAAAGTGGACTGGTGCGCCATCGTGCATATACCACATTGCATCTCTAATTGCTAATGGTACGTCCTCCAGAAATCCAGGGAGCGTGTTTTCCAAAAAGTTGCGATACACCTCTCCGGTTAGTCTCCTTGGTAAAAAAACCGGTCCAATTAGGCAGTCACCCACAATCCCAAGCCAAACGTTCAAAGAAAACTGATGTTGAAAACGATTTTCAACAATTTTATGTGGATTTTCGTCACACCATACATGGTTATTATGGAAATTGCGTATTGCATTTCTTGAAAAATTCGCTTCATCGGTGAACAGAATCAACATCAGGAATTGAGGGATTTGAACCATTTTCTGCAAAAGCCATTGACAGAATGCAATGCGAGGAGGAAAATCAGCAGGAAGTAATGCTTGAACGCGTTGTATATGGAATGGGTACAACAAATTTTCCTTGAGAATGTGCCAAATAGTCCCATTACTTACATCCAAAGCGTCAGCAATTTTTCGAGTAGAAGTACCTCGATCTTCTTCAATCATGTCTAGCACATCCTCTTCCAGCTCTACCGTTCTTGCTGTCCTTGGCCTTCCTGCTCCTCCATTTCGTCTTAATGTGCCTGTTTTATAAAGACGCCGATGAATACTTTCGAAAGTTTTTCTATCAGGAGTAATACGGCCAGAAAATCTTTCAGTATACAACCGATTAGCTTCTAATGCATTTCCACCAGCAAGTCCATAAATGTAGTGCATGTCGGTCATCTCTGCATTTGTATAGCGATTCATGATAAGGAAATTCAACAAATTCGACACATACAAAATTATTAATCATATGTCATTCAATAAAGTGAATAAAACAGGACTGTTTAAAAATATTTTTGTAAGCATGATAAATGTACATGCACTAAAATGTGTTTTTTTTTTACTAAAAAACGTTACGTCGTATGATAAAAAGTTAAGAGAGCTTTTTTCTTCACAATTGAACAAAGAATAGAAACATATTTTTATTTTTAGAGAAATCAGCAGCGTCCTATTTTTTTCTTGAAAAATAACACGCCTACAATTTCATTATGATCTTTAATGCCGTCTTGGAGAAATCTAATTTATACTGTTTCTTTTAATTAAACTTCAACACGCTGTAGATCGGTAAGGAAGCGTTTGCGGACCTTGTTTATTATAAACTTTTTTGTATAAAATGACCTGGACAATCAACCCCTTTAATATTGCCGCATCTTTTTTAAACACCCTGACAATTTATAATTTTATTTATGAAATATTTATATCAGAAAAATAATGTATATTACAGATGAAAAATTAAGGGCTAAATACATTCTGGCAAATATCATCAATATAAATAATTACAAATTCCATAAAACCCAGATCTTAATAATCTCGCCCTTGAAAAATAAAGTGTATGTATTGGGAAAGCCAGAAATATTTGTGGAACAGCAAAAAAATATTTCTTTATAATGTTGACTCATCGTAAAGTCCGGACGTATCAGCCCGAAAATACGACGGACAAAAGATATAGTGTATAACAAGACGAAGTTACTAAATAGCACTATTCATATGGAGAACTACACATCTGTTTTCGTCGAAATAACGCACAGCAAAAAAGTCGATTTTACTGTTAAATTCCTTTCTTCATTGGTGTCGTTAGAAGCGTCCGGAGTTTTCTATATTTTAGACACAATGGGTTTGTTCATACGTAGTAATACGGAATAATACGTATTGCATAGTATGTAAACAAATATGTTAGGACAAGTATTGGATGTGTTTGTAAGAGTTAACCGTAAAACACAACTGGGATTCCCCGTTAATAAAGTCATCTCGTGTGTGATAGTGCAAACTATTTCAGTGCAAAAATTGACCAAACTTGACGGCATGTTAGTATTAGAATTAATTTTATATTGCGCGTCGCACTATTAGTGGCCTCTTTTGGCGTATTTTTAAACCAAATATAGCGTTGCCATTTGATGCATAAAGAAGGTTTGTTTGTATAGTATTGTCTGTGGTAAAAGAAAAGTACTTATTTACTTTTGCTTCCTTAAAGGCATCTGTAATTTTCTCTGTGAGTACTTACCAAATTGAGGATACAAAAGGCACAGTTAAGCCATCCACTTCTGAAATGCCCCAACAAAGGGACTGAACTGGCCCCTGCACCTCTGGAACTTCTTTTCATATAAGTAAATGTAATTATGTTAGTATTCGCATATACATAAATAAACAAAACACACTCTGTCTGCTTCAGGTTATCCTTGATGATGTCCCTTCTACAACTGGCATAACCTGTAACAGACAGTCTGTTTCAGGTTATCCCTGAAGATGTTCGATCCATATGACAGGTCTGTTATTAATAAAGCCTTTTACCACGACGCCCTATAGCGTATGTTTACCGGAATTATCCTGGCATGTCCAAAATAATACAGATCTGGAACATGTCGAATTATTACTGTTCCACAACACAAAAGTCCTATACAATTGAAAATATTTGAAGCTGTACGGCAGGTGTTCTCCAAGGGCTAACCTCATATGATCTTTAATGATGCTTTCAGCAGTGGAAAAGCCAAAGGAACAAAAGAATCACCCGCAGGAAGACTTTTGTGACGGGATAAGTGCTTAAAAGTGGTAATTTTTAAAAAAGGGCAAAGAAAGACATTCCCGTTATTTAGTTGCGCAAGTTGAGTCAAGACATACTGCAAATAATTTTCTATTGAAGGTAATTAATTTGACAGCAAACCGGTTTATAGAATTCTTTTGTATGAATCAACAAATTGTTGAATATTTAGTAGACTTTTTGAGGCCACTTTCATATACAGGTTATTTACTTCGTGAAAAACACAGTAAATGCGTACCAACGTAATCATTCATAAGTTCTGTAGTTGGCTTATATGAATGCTATTATAGATATAAACCATAATTTAATGTCATAATTATAATGTTGGTATGCTAGACTAGGATTCGCCCCTTTGTTCAGTTTTCCGGCTTAACAAAGAAGCCATAGTATTTAAAAAATATCTATGTCCACATGTAGAGCACTATCACGTCAATAAAATAGGTACTCACTTGTATACAATTTTTATTGTCCGACAATGTGAATGACCAAGTAATGTTCTATCAATTATTCCCCATTCCATGGTTCCTGGTGGTTGATTACCATGTTTTTCCCCATAAATACAGCCACACACAGCACACTGAATATGTAGATGTGGTCCAATAGCTTGTTGTTGCGTTAGTTCATAATTTAGACAATCTAAATGCAGGAAATGGTTACATGGCAAGGCAATGACAACAGCTGATGGCTTTAGTAATTCTCTACAGGCCGGACAAGGTTGCCTTGGAGCCCACTCCTCATGTTGAGACACTCTTACAAACCTAGATATTATTGCACTAGCAGGATCAATTCCTGCAAAAAAGAAAAATACAGTTAATAACACAAATCATTTTATACAACTCAGTATAAAATTAAAATATATTTAATTGTTGTTAATTATGTGTGTGACATACATTAGGAGATATAAATTGAGAAACAGTAAAAGAGTCAGTTTAATGCATTTTTTGTGGTTCCATTAATATAAACGCCTCTAACGGCGTGGTGGTGGTGTAACAACACAATGAAGCACTTCACACTTGAAATGATATAGATTACTAATTAAGATAAACTATAAATTGCAATGATTTAATAAAGGAATACTCTTACCAATAATAGATGGCACATTTTCATTTTCTATTCCATCATCACTATTTCCACTACAGTTTAGTAAATCTGCAGTAGATGATGTAGCTTGGCTCTCCCGACTTTCTTGACTCAAATATGTAGAGACTGTATCTAAACTAGTTCTACGCCCAGATTTTGTACTACTGCTATCAGCATCTAAGACTGAGTCTTTATTAGACTTATTCTCATTTTGGTTAGTTTGACTTGAGGATTTGTGGCCTATAATTTATAACTTGAATATTTTAGGACTACCTTAAAATTACATTATACAACATACCAAATATATTGCTTAATATTGTTCGAGCGAGGTTGGTTGTTTCATTTCCATTTTTGGTTTTGTTTTGTGTTTTCTTTTTGTTATTTGTATTTTTCTTTGGATTACTTTCAGCACTATTTGTTGAACTGCCATTCTTAGTATTATTATTTACATTTCTATTTGATTTTCGAATATCTGTACCTCTTCTACCTATTGTAATTAGAGATGTCTATTAAAAAAACATAATGCAGTAGAAACCAATCTACAAACCTGTTACAGTTGCCAATTCGTCTAGTCTAATTTTAACTAAAGGGTATGGAGCTTGTTTAACACGACGAACATTTCTGATAAAGCCATTAGTCAACCATTTTTGTGTTAAATTATTAAAGTTTATAATATATGGAAAACATAAGTGTGTTTTACTCATATCTATCGTTTGATCACCCTTAAGCAAACCATATATAAGATTTGAAAAATATATATCTTAGCTTGTTTATTACCTTAGCCCATGCTTCTTCAATTAAGCATTGGATATCTGTATCAAAAGCATACCAATCTGAACCATCTGATCCTGCACATTCCCATTTTGCTCCTTTTCCTGCTGGGGAAGATAATGGATAACATTTTCTACGAACTTTAATAACTTCATCTATAAAGAAACAAGTATGTTATAAAGAAATTACTTATTGCTTTCTTGTCAATATTTACTACCGGAATCCTCCAATTCTTGCGTTAACGAACGCAAATTAACGTAATAATGTAGCAAAACTGGATCAGCATCAGACAATAAGACTCTAGTCAATTGTTTTCCATTAGCTCGTTCTAAGTGTTGGGTTACTGCAGGACTGTAAGGCTTCCAATGTCCTGCACGACTTTCGTATTCCCAAACTACAACTGCGTGTCCAGACATTTTATATTAATCAAGAATGTTATCATCTGTTATCATTCTACCATAATACACGTATCTTCACATTTTAATTAAAAAAGTTATAATACTTTTTTTGTTTAAGCTTCCATCGTACCTAATTCGACAATTATCATTACATGAAATAATAACTGTGATTGATCATTAAAATAAGTAGAACAAATCAATTAGGTTACTATTTGTTTTGACTATTTTGTGTAATTTGACAAAATGCTAACTACCATGAACTACATTCTACAATGCACCAACATGAAAAACATAATTATTAGTTTCCAATTTTAAACCAACCCTTTAAATTTTTAAAGTGAAGAATGGATAGATTGTGTGCTATATATAAAATTGGTTAAAGAATTAGAAAGATCCTTACCACTTAATTATGTTAGATGTGGATAGATCAAGTTGGTTAATTGGGCTACCAGTACCTTTATATTTCGTATGTTTAAGGAAATTTGGCGCCAAGTCGGCTTTAAACCTAAAACTTTATGTAGGTACTTCCTAGTGGAAATGTCACATTCAAAGTGTAAATATGTTAATATTTGATATTCGATATTCCAGACAGACTATATTATAATATGTATGTGTACTGGTTATACTTGGCAATTTAATGCGTTACACATTTTGGTACATGAACTATAGATCTAGACGGTTTTGAATAAGTAGTATCCTATAAGATTTAATAAGGTACATATAAAGCCTTTGATATGATAATTAAACCATTAAACTGATTCTGTAATCTAAACAGTATTTAATTTTATAGCTTTACAGTATGGCATCTCTTGAGGAAAATGCTTTTTCAATGTGGAAAATATTTTATGACACCATGAAATTATTGGAGTTAGATCACTCAGAAAAAACGATAGAACATTTGGCAAACCTTATCAATTCAGGAAAGTTAACAAGTATTTTTGCATACAATCCAGAAGGTTCTGTAGAATATGTACAATATAATGCTATGTGCCAAAAATATAAAGCATTTACAATTTGGCTATTAGGAAAATTCTTTTATTTGTCTACGTGTAATAACCTTGCAAGGTATATATTTTCTTTTTGTTAATTTAAGTGTCAAATAAGACGTCCTTTTTTTCCAGAATTCATAAACTTGTTACTGATGTACAGTTGAAAATATTGAATTTAATATCTGTAACACAGCCTCACATTTACCAAGAATTAACTACAGAGTACAGCAATATATTGATATTGTTGAATCAATACAGTGATGGTGATAAACTAAAATTAACTATTTTTGAAATCCATCAATTTGAAGATTTGCAAGAAGTTATGACATTAGATTCTTTAAATATTACAGTTGACTCTTCAGAAATATGTAATGATCTTAAGAGAACAGTTTTAATTTTTATGAATTATATAATAATAGAAAGTTTAGAGTCACATTCTATCGATAATATGCTTTTACAAGATTTTGATAATATTGTCCATATACTCAAAGAAGACAACCTAAGATTAAAATTAGAGGTATTGGAAATATTTAAAGCGGCTTTACATTGTTGTACAATTTTTGTACCTAACATTCCATCATATTTAGCAAATAAATTTGATTTGATGATTGGATTGCTTGAACAATTGGTTTATGACATATATAATATGAAGGTACGAGTCGACGAAGATTTTATAAGCAAAATAGAAATAATCTTGATATTCACATTACACAGTAAGAACTATTCCTGTGAGGATTTTAAATGCAGGCTTTCTAGATTTATACTAGATAAAATATATTCAGGAAATAAATTGGATATTAACATATCAGAAAAACTACAAATTGAATGCTTTAAAGTTTTGTTACATGATGAACAATATTTGCGCAGTAAATCTAATTCACTATTAATAGATGTAGTTGCTAGTACAAACAGAGCATTAATATTAAAACTTATATCCTACATAATACTACAAGATTTGAAGGAATTCTTTAGTGATAGGCCTAGGCCAATTTGTATTGTAGATACTGTAAGTAAACTGTGGCATACTGTACATAACACATTGAAGGAAAAATTGCTTAAAATTGACTGTGGTGTGGTATGTAGTATGAAAAATACTTTGGGACTTATGGACAAAATAATTAATATGGTTGTTGAATTGAAAATACAGATGAAAAATATTACATGCAATGATACATCTAACATAGAATTTTTCTCGGAAACAGAATATATAATATTGTTATTATCTTGTGTCAATAAACATATAGAAACCTGTAAAGTAGGCTTGGAAAATGAAACTTTAGTGAAAATTATGATGAAATTACCAATAGCTTCAAGCACGTCAAATATTGAAATAGTTTTTCATATAATTGGCTATCCATTTCTCACACTATTTTACAAATCCTACAGTGAATTGCCCATGAATTTATCAGGACGATGTGATAGAAATGAAGGTAGGAGAATTATGATGCAGATATATAAGCACTTGGCATTGTTACAAGAAAGTAAGACTAGCGCGTTGAAGAATATTTGTGATCTTATGTGTGTAATTGAAAGTGGATTAGCAAATAAGTTAAGTGACATTAGCAGGCATAATTTGGAAGTCAGTCTTTTAAAGATATTTACTGATGTATACATGAAAGGACCACATGGGTTACAAGCTGTTGTAAGTATAAATCAATCTTTAACCAAATATATATACCCAATTTTGTTTTTATATGATTGATGTATTCCCTAAGAATAAGAGAGAGAGAGATTAGTTCTCGACCCAAAAAAAAATTGCAGAATAGCATAAGTTACACAAGCTTTTCATTAGAATAAAATTTGGTAGGGAAATTTGAGGTATTAGAATAAAGTTAGGAAGCATGACGAATTAAATAGTTAGTTAGTAAGTAGTAATAAATCAAAATAATTTGTGCAATATTGTGGATAGCAGAATAGAAGATGTTTTACAGTGGAATTGCTGTTATTCTGTTTATCAATAAACAATTAAAACTGATACCTATACAATCTAGATTGCAGTTATGATATATGTCTTTAACAGTTGTTTAATTGAATTTCATGCTCGTCCAACTTATGAATATAAGTGAAAATTTGAACTGCTGGATTGTAATAGATACAACTTGAAAGGAAACATAGGTAAATATGTTATCAGAACACATGAAACTTTGAAATGATTTATGCCTATATTCTTCATTTCTGTGAAAAGTTCTTAAGTGAGTTTCATTTTTAATCAAATTTCTCTCTGAAACAAAAACCATCATTTGTTGAGCAAAATATCAGAATGTGGGACTCTTAATAGATAGTTATTGTCATCTCAAGACTTAATCAAAACTAAAGTCTGCAGCAGTTATATGTTTTATCATATGTATCATTATCATGCAGTATATTCATTAAGGTGTTTAAAGTTATTTGAAATAAGTATAAGTTTTCTTCCTCTCCTCTTGAATGAATACCAGGTGCGAGTATACCTGGTATTTATTCAATATACATAGAATCAATGTATATTTCATTAATGACTAAAATGAAAACAATCTCTAAGTTCAAAATGGTTTGGTAATAGTACTAAAAAAAAATAATATATAATTTGTATGGATATTTATACTATACTTTTGTTATGTATTTACTTTTGTTTCAGCTTGCCGAATATATTCCTGTCATCATAAGTTTCTTTAAAAACACGAGTTTTGTATCAAAGCTATTTCTCCATTTAACAAGTTGCAAAGATATAAATGAAAAATTGATTGATGTACTACCAATATCAGTATGTCTCCTATGTTCAAAATACATTAAGACAACTGCTTTTTGTAAGGGAAATGGACTATGTTTTAAAACTTCTTATCACTGCATAGAGTGTAATGATTCCGTTCATTTGGATGAAAAGGCTGTAAGAAAATCGATTTTGGAATCTAAATACCTTGATGAACCAGTTTTTTTCTCTAATATACTTGAATCTAAGGGCAAGGAAGTAAATTTAAATGATATCTTCAAGATTATCTGGAAAACAAGTCATAATGAAGGGCTTATCTTAAGCAAATTTATGAAACTCTTGGTTTCGTTAGCTAAACATATGATTGCTTTCCATCGAAATGAGATAACAGAACAATGGATAGTGTTTGCAGGTCATGAAGATAAACGTATAAGGCTTGCATTTAGCGAAGTCTCTTGCAATATTTTAAAATCTTCTCAGGTAAGTGTGTCAACAAATGCTTTTTATATAATTAAGTTTGACGATTTTGTCTAAAACCCTATAAACCCAGAGTGAGGTTTTATTGTATATTTTTTTCATAATTATTAATCATTAATTATAAGTAGCTAATTTACAACTGTGAGATATGGTGATTTTTCGATTTTTCAAAAATTCTGTGAAATAAAGCTGGTTTCAATTAGTAAAGATATTCAACTACTTTAATATGCTTGTTTCTACATTTCAACTCATATTACTTAAACTTCAGAGTCTTAAAAAAAATGTAATGGAAACTCTTTATATTTACCTTACAGTAAAAAGTACTAAAAAATTACTATTTAAAAATACCTACTTTATTCGTGTGTAGGCAATATTGTAAATTTTATAGAATATCGAAGTAAACATGATTACAACGATTACAACTTATTAATTTAAAAGTATGGTTTGCCTTGACTTGCAATACACATAGGCTTTGTCAGATACTTTGTTTACAAATAAGTAATGCTACTACAAATGCATTAAGGGGTGATATACTTGTAGACGACGAGAAAATAGCCGCTTTTGATCATTTTGTTTTGAAAAGTCACAAAACATTACAAATGTTAAAATTTAGGTCCAAATTATAACATAATTGAAGTGTTTTTTTTTTCCATAAAAAGAGTAAAGCAAAAAGGGGACGTTCTTCAGGAAAGTTTTGCAGTTATATGTTTGTGGAAAATCCAAGGACTACAATATTGATTTGAAAAATATGAGCTAATATTTTTTAGTATGTAACATCTAAATGCTCAACTTATCTAAAAAAAATATGAAAGAATGAAAATTAAAAAATAAAGTACTTCAGAAGCAAAATTATAAATTTAACATTAAATGTTCGTTCTTTATTGCAACAAGACAGATCTTTTTAAAAGTGATTTTCATGAACAGTACAATTTTAACACAATCGGTCAACTTGTTTTGCAGTAATGTTTTCCACAAATTTAAAAAATGTTGTTTTAAAAAACGTGTTTAAAGTTGTGAACTACGAAAACTCAATGATTTCAGTGGATAATCAGCGATTCCAGGGCCATACACTTCTTAATACATCTGATTTTGCTTGTGAAGCTGCTGTTATTGAGCTTCACGAGCATCTTGGGGCATCTGCATACATTTATTAATCATATGTTTGTTGTAGGAAAATGATAGTCTGCCAAAGGATATGAAAGAAACTATTTTAAATATGTTCTTAGAACAATTATTTAAATTTACGAAAAACTCATTACGGAATTCTGATTTTGACTTACAACAAACTATACTTGAAACAATCGGTGAAATCACAGAGATAAAATTGAAACCAATTGCATTGGAAAGTATGAAAATTCTTTTGTACTTCATTATGATTCCCACATCAAAATTTACTGGAATTGCCGAAAACTATTTCATAGAATTAGCAAGAAAACATGGGATAAAACCTCTTTTGTTATACAAAAGATATCGCAGAGAATTATGCCACTGTATTGTTGACCTGTGTGCTATAAATCAGGCGTTAATACAATACAAAATGAGCAAGTCACTAGAGAATATATCTTTAGTGTTAGGATTCTTGAGCGCTAGAGATTTTGTTTGCAAAGAAAGCAATTACCTAATGCCATATTTAGTTTCTTTAATCGTGATAATGCCAAATGTTTTGAAATTAATAGTTGAACTAGCGGAGCTTACAGATACCGATCAGGGAGAGTTACTGGCAAACAACTATGGTAGTATATTCTTATATTTATTTCTAAATAAATCGGACACAGAATTTAAGGACTGTATGAAGTATATAGAAGTAAAAACTGGTATGAATTCTTCTGTTCTGAGAAAGAGACATTTCAAGGTGAGTTTTAAACTTTTTATCACAATTTCATTAATATAACCGAAATATGTGCAATTTTTTGATAAGGTGTCATAGTTTTGACAAGGCGCATACATGACTGATAAAATAAGTTTTTAGAAATGCATTTTTACTGTTGTGAATCTACTTAAAAGGAGGTGTTTGTGTGCGATGTTCAGACGAATCTATTGCACTTACAGTCGTGAAATGTGACACACACGTAGTCGAAATGGTGACTCAATGCACCTCGAAGCCCGATAATAGTAGTTTATACAACGGGTCAATAATGACAGTTATTATTCCCGAAAGCCGAATTAACGAACCGACCCGCGAAGCGGCGAGGGAGTAACTCGGCTCGAGGAAATAATAGTCATTTTGCGAGTTAGTATACACTACTTGATCTAAGACTAACTGAAGATTACTAAAAAAAATCGAAATAATTAAACGAAAATGTCAGATTACTATATCAATATGACGTTTGACGGTTAGACAGTTAGTAAAATGGCCGGACTTGTCGTTACTACGACAACGTTGGGAACGTTATGTTCTTATTGGCAGAATGCAGGGAATAATGGTAACGTTATGTTTCATTATTCCCTCCGGGTATTATGAGTGTTATTATTAACCAATAGTGATTAATATAATACCTACTTTATTGTTTAGTCGTCGACAAAAGTATTTATAACGTAATGTAAAACGACTTTGATATAAAGAATTCTTTTAGAAAAAATTCAGACCGCACATACATATAAGTAAGTCGTGTGGTGCCCACATCTCATTTTTTCCTTAATGTCTGTGTCGATCTTATTTATCAAAATTGTGGAAAAGATGTTAATGCAGAACAGAAATGTGTGTATATGTTTTATACATATTTAGCGTTTTACTAATTTTACACCTTTTTAAAGAATTGCTTATTTTTGGGTCCATTAAATATTACCTCTGTTATGTACTGATGAAGCAGGAAAGGTATGGTCAAGAATACATAGTCGGATGTGTCGTAAATTGCGATGAAAACATGAACTACACACTGTACCGACACTGATTGTCTAGTGACATAGGTGAGTGCAGTAAATGAATACAATATGTGAAGATTAACACTTAGATCAGATTATTAAGTTTGTTTTTACTTTGAAAAAGCATTTTTATTCATTTATGAATAGAATTTATTTAATTTTATATAATTAATATAATCGGTTCTTAAAATTCTTTACAAATCGAAGTTTTTTTAAAAACTCGACCCTATGAATTAACTAGCACCCAAGAGACGTTGATATATTTGATATTTTCCGACAAGGAATATTCAGTCTCCAACACAAACCGATGAACATTTCATCAATCCTTCCAATCTATTAATCTATTAGGCATACTTGAAATTAGCGACTCAATGGTAGACTTTAATAATAATAATAACATACTTTGTTAATAACAATACAAAAAATAGAAAAAGCAAAAATGACATTCTCATACATAAATGAAATACAAAATAACCTCTTATTAACATATTATAATATATTAGTTTCTTACATAATGCCGAGTACATTTTTTGCTGAAAACACGTATACATATACAAGGTGTTTCTTATATCTTCTTTTATATACTCAGCAAAAAGATGATTGAGCGTGAGTCGAAAATTTTTAAGTAAAACGTGTATTCTCACATATCACATGTATACTTCAAAATGATAGCTTGATTGTTTTTTTAATAGGTTACAAAAATATTGCCTCTCACAATCCTTAAGCGAAATACGTATATTTTTCATTTTTAGCAAATAAAATGTATTTGTTTCATATAACTTAGATACCTTCCCAAATCATATCAAATTTATGATCAATTTGCGTCTGCGCAGTAGGTATGTTATGCCTACTGCGCAGGCGCAATTTACAAACTCAAAAAAACAAAGCATCTTCTTTTGGGTAAGTGCTTCATCGCCAAGGGGGATAGCAAAATACCTTAGAAAATCTTACAAAGCAAAAAGTAAATAAAACAGCAATATATTGAGTATTGCAGAGTTTCTCAGAAATTTGCGGTAAAAAAATAAAGCTACAGTCTAAATATTAATAAGTAAGAGGAATACATTGAATAAAATATGGCCCTTCAGAAATTTCTTTACATTTGAAACGTAAAACTTGATATTCTTGTTATATCTGATGGTAGTTTATGAGATATGGAAAGATCTACGTTATAAATTACTAGGCATAGTCCAGGGCTAGTAATTTGTAAGGTATAATGTGACCTACTATGCAAATCACTTTTTATCTTGGTACTACAATTATGGATATGTTTTTTCAAATTGATATTTGTTCTTGAATGTATAGCAGGCCATTAACAGAATGAAAATACAAAGAAGTGATAGTGTGTTTAAATAACGAAAGATTGATTGACATGAATCCGTGTAGTGGGTACCTACTAAACTTATGTTTCTGCTGCCGATTTTTTACGCCCCACCCAACCCAATCCCACCCGCCGAAGCTTACCGTATACGAGATTCTTTCTTGTAGTGTATAGATCACAGCACAGCTACTATTCGTATTTTTTCGAATATATAAAAGTATTTAACCTGATACAATCAGAAATTAATTATTGTTTCTTAAGACGTAGATCAAAAGTGTGTCGATTTTCCGGCGTTGTAAGCCTCACATCTGATAAATTAGAATAATTTCGGTAACTCTGTCAGCTAAATAAATACATAAGTAAACACTAGCATCAGTTAACATACAAATAATTAAAAGAATTTATATGTAATTCTCGTCTGGGATGACCATACCTAGCTTGCTTTTACTGTACAGTGATGAGCAGTAAAAAGTAACTGATTAATGGAGCTGTTTTGCGATATTTTCGCTAGATTGTTACGGACTTCATAAAAATACAGAGTGGCATGGTGTCTCTCTATTCCATCTTCCTTAAGAGTCTTCTATACCTTCCCGTTGCATTAATCGAGAGTGAGGCTCAGATTTGCTAATATGATGTGTAGGAAAAGCGAGGTGTAAGAAAATTATTTGGACTGCATCGTGTAAACATCCCTGACACCAATATACTTTTTATGATTTCTTGAAAGCTACTCTGTTTTAAAAATCGGTTTGAAATTGGTGACTTGGTAACAAATTTGTTTTAATTAATTGGTACTAAATAATACATTTTCAAAGACGAATCAAGTAGCATTTATTCCTCTTTTCTCACAAAACAACCAAATATTAAACAGGAGATTTTTTAAAACAGGTTCTATCTCAGACATGTATAGCGAGCATTTATACAAACGAAATACTAGCTGCGGAAGTTAAATGAATGTCGCCATTCATTTCATGTTATGTAAATATTTACATATGGAAATAAAAACTGTCGTATTTATTTTATTTAAAACTACTTATTAATCTCTTTACATTATACGATTTTCTCTTACAGTCCGATTTTCACTGTAACTTATCATCTGGTTACTTTTCACTGCTCATGACCATACATTGGTAAAATTTATTTCTGAGATAATTTTTATTTTAGATTATTTTGAATGAGTTATTATTAAATTTCCACGAAAAACGTGATAGAGTGCTAATTGCTCTCAAACTTCTTGCAACTGAAGATACAGACGGCGAAACAATGCACATAAGAAAAATTCCAGATTATCTACAACCACGATTTTTAGGTGTTTTACAATATTTTGATACGAAACTATTTGCCAAAAAAGAAGTTTTATTGAGTCTTGTGGAAATTTTTAAGTTCATGGGACCTAAGAGAATAGCACCTTTCAGATTGAAAATAATCGCCATGTTAAGAACCGCTTTAAACATAAATCACACCACGTATCCCGAATTAAATTGTAATGTTTGGGAAGCATTTGTGAAAAATTGCGATATCGAATCATTAGCGGGTCAACTCGCAGTAATTTTCGTATCGTTGCTGCCACTGAGTGAAATCTATCCACTGAAAATTAATGAGATATTCTCCTATCTCATCTTTGAAAACGAAATTTTATTAAAGGATTACATTGTCGATTTGTTTTTTGTGCTAGATTATAATGTAGCGCCAGAGATACATCGTGTTATTAGGAAGCATATGGAAACAATTGAAAAGAAAAGTTTTGCCGATAGATTGAAACATTTTATGAAATATTTAACACATGAGACCAACGAAGTAAAGGTTCACGCGTTAAAGTTTTTGAAGGTGATGATTAAACAAAATCGCGCAGAATTAGATCAAATGGTACTTGGATATAATGGTATCGAATCTTCAGTTGTTGATTTATTGGATATTTTAACCGTTTGCAGTAGAGAGAAGGATAAAGCATTAAAATTGGCATGTGGTGAATGCATCGGTGAATTAGCCGCTATTGAACCTAGTCATTTACCACGAAAGTAAGTATACTATAACATATTTTTCTCCACTTATATCCTTTGTTAGGGCTTGGATAGAACAGAACACTTCAATGACGTCGTTTACCGCCTCTAAACTGGAAGCTGTGAGCATCTGAGGCGCTTTTGAATTTTCATACTAAATTGGTACTATTTTGTCCGACAGAAACAAAAACATTTCTAGCTGGTAAAAGGTGGAGTTCCACCTAGTACAGACGAACTATACTAATTTAAGTGGAACTTGCGTATAGTTCTCTGCCTTCCTTAAATCACCCATTGCCATGACGCTGTGATTAGAGTTCCCGGCAATATCGTTTGAATTCATGGATAAGATTTTTATCAATTTTCAAGTCTCTTCCGGGTTTTGAGGCAATTAAATCTATGTGTGGGCATAGCGAGACAAATATTTATCTCTGCCATACAAATTTTATGACACGACCCAAATATTCTGTATTATGGCGCACATTCAATGGAATGACAGCAAGCGAGAAAAATCGAAATTCCTATTTTTCTTCCTTCTCTTTTCTTATAACGTAGTTTTGTTTCTTTTACTCTTCTTAATCTCGTTCAGCCTCTTGGAAAGCAGATGTCCAGTTCTCGCACCATCTTTTGGGAGGTCGACCTCTGTCATTCTGTCCGCGTGGTATCTCCAATATCGTCGTCTCGATCTCGTGAAATGCCCCATCTTGAATTTTGAAATCTGCTCTTATTTCTTTGCTTCTTATCTGGTCTCTCAAGCTTACTCCCTTAATATTCCCCAATGTCTTCATCTCTGCTGCTCTCATCATGCTCTTCGCGTTTGTAGTATCCGCTCGAGTTTTCACTACATACATATCAGTACAAGTCTCACGGCTGTTTTAGGCCTGTATGAGACGATGCTAAATTTTACAGAAAATTTCCATGTAAATTATTACGAAAATTTTCTCCTTTAATTTAGCATACAATTTTGATATATATTATTGCATTACTCCTGTATGACACGTACGCATTATTACATATCAAATTTAGCACACGCAAATGCGTAATATATGATGTAGTGACGTAATTTTAGTGTTATCGTAATTGAAAGGTTGGCTGCCCTTCGATAAATTAGTTTTAAATTCTTTGATTCATTGGGATACAGTGGATACACAGTTAGCCTTCATAATCATCTTCTCCTGCACCACTTTTTTGAGATTCCTTATATTTTCTATGTTGATTTAAGAAATTAGTTCTTAGACACTATTAACACAGACACCTGTTCACGTGACCAGGATATCTTTTACTTTATGCTATAAGAACTGAAAAAACACTATGATCATTCACACATAACCTCTGAAACCGCAAATTAATATTTAGCTTAGTTTCATAGTTAGTTTGGTTTAGTTAACTTTGTTGTCAATTGCAATTTTATCACTATTTTATTCTATTGCGCAGTTTTTCACGTAGCTTTCACACAGAAATTAGAACCGACTCTAAATAATTTAGCCGCTAAATTTCGCATAAAATATTGCAAGCACTTTTCTGTTTTACACGTTGCTAAATTTCAAAAATAAAATTTACATGAAAATTTTCTGTAAAATTTAGCATCGTCTCATACAGGCCTTATATATGCGGGCTTGCTTTCAGTGGACATGTATTTGTTTCCCCATATCAGATATTTCAAATAGCCTGAGATTCTTGAGGCTTTGTTCACTTGAGTTCTGACTTCTTGTTGTAAGTTTTTGGAGCTCGTTATCTCAGCTCCTAAGTACGTACATTGCATACATACAGCGAGCTTACATCTAGTGGGCCCCTTTGCTATGACCATTGATTCTGTCTTTTCTATAGATATCTGCATATTAAGATTCTCCGCTCTTGTTTGAAACCCATATAGTAGTCGCTGTAGATCGTCTTCTTTATCCGCCATCAAAATTGCGTTGTCAGCCGAGCATAGTATGTGTATCGATTCTTGACCCACTTTGTTTCTTTCATTAACTTCTTTTACACTATTAATTATTTTATCCATAATGAGGTTGAACAAGATTGGGCTCAAACTATCACCCTGGCGGATTCCAGTTCGTACTGGTACTTGTTCTGTAAATCCCTGTGATGTTTTAATCTTTGTGGTGTTATTTTTGTTGAGCTCTTTTATTACGTTAATGTACGTTAGGGGTATCCTGTTTTCCTGGATAACATGTATTTGTTTCATATAACTTAGATACCTGCCCAAATCATATCAAATTTATGATCAAATTGCGTCTGCGCAGTAGGTATGTTATGCCTAATCTATGATGTCGACTATTTGTACTTTGTCGAACGCATTCCTGAAATCTATTGGGCAGAGCAACAAAGACTTTTTATATTCGAGAGAATTTTCAATCATGTATCTGACAATGAAGATGGCGTCCACTGCCGATATAATCTATCTGAAGCCTTGTTGTTTTTCGCTTATTTCCATTCTGTTCTTTATTACTGTTATAATTTTTGTGAACAGCTTGCTAGCTGGCTAGTAAAGATATCATTCTATAATTTTCCGGATCGTTCTTGTTTCCCTCTTTCTTATACGTAGTATAAGGAAGTATTGTGATGATGAAAATTTTCGACCTCGAGATTTTTGCAGATGTCCACGTTTTGAAGTCCCCTGATACCAAAAAAGTGGTTTTTAAAAAATGTCTGTGTGTCTCTCTGTGTCTGTGTCTGTGTGTGTGTCTCTCTGTGTGTGTGACCACGATAGCGGTCAAACCGCTGTAGATATCAATTTCAAAATTTGTATTTACGTGTATAATCTTCCTCTTGAGATCTGATTAGTTTTTCAGTAAAATCGGTAGACCGGAAGTAGCAGTTTACTTCAGCGAAAAAATCGAATTTTGACAATATTTCGTCAACTACTAAGTTTAAACAAATTTATAAAGAATTCATATATACTTAAAATTGAAATTGAAAGTAATTATATTTAAGAAGTTTTTCGAAATTCCTACCGGAAGTAGGTCTTTTACTCTTATCGAAAATCAGTTTTTTGCGAATATTTCGCAAGTCATGCTTTTTAGACAAGTACGTTACGGGTATAAAAGTATTTAAAACATAATTTTCAATATCTTTTGTATAAAAGAAATTTCAAAATTCAGACCGGAAGTACCACTTTTACTCTTATCGGATAACGATTTTTTGCAAATATGTCGTATGTTATGCATTCTATATATATTTATCAAGAGTACAAAAGTATTTAGAACTCAATTTGCAATATTTTTGTATATATGAAATTTCAAAATTCGGAACGGAAGTAGCACTTTTACTCTTAGCAAGTAGCACTTTTTTGATAATATCTTGCAAAGTATGCATTTTATAGAGATTTATTAAGAGAATAGAAGTACTTAGAATAGGATTTTGAATAATTTTTGTATAAAAAAATTCTTAAAATTCTATAATTTGAAACGCTCATACGTATAAGAAAGTCGTGTGGTGGCCACACCTCATTTTTATAGATTGGTATTTTGATGATGTTTTTCCAATCAATATGCACTTTTTGAGTCGAGACAATTGATTGGAATAATAGTGTGTGCTGTTTCCAATTCAGGTTCTCCGTAGTTACGCATTTCGTTAACGATTAACATCGTTAACATCGAAATTCGGATTTTTTAATAAAATGTCTGTTAACTACAGAAAGCTTCTCGTATTAAAAGTGTCTATCTATATGTCGGTAGTTAAGGGTCCTCGATAGTGGATCTGTGAATAATTGAAAAATAGCAGATTTTTGATGCAAGATATTTGTGTTGATTTTAAATTTAGAGAAAACCTTTCATCAACTTATGAAGAATTTAGTAATCTACCCCGCTGAATAATCAAACTTACAAAAAAAAATTTCTCTGATTAAAGAAAATTAATTAATATGTCAAAATATTTAAAACAAGTTTTCTCAAAAATCCTTTCATTTGTTTGCTTTAGTTCACGTTAAAAAATGAATAAAAATCTACCCCGCTCTGAACTTATTTTTCATTCAACTATTCTTTACTTTGTTCTAAATGTATATAAAATAAATTAAAATTAGGCAACCCACATTACAGTGAATGCTATTCTGGTAAAAATCATTCCCACGGTTACAAATGTGTAAATATTTGATCATAAATGAATTTTTATTCGCTTAGATATTGAGTTATTATTTCGAATATTTATTATATATTCCCTATGTGTAATAGGTACTCGAACATCCATGGCTTATTAAATTATGTGTTATGCAACCAATATTATATTTCTGATTCACTAGCGAGGCCCCTTAAGCTTAAACCTGTCACTTGTGATAATTTTTCTCTTAATTTTATAGACAAATATTCATATTTGTCTTTAAGGAATTTGCCTTCGGTCATTCTGGATGGTAGTGCCTAATGTGGAGCAACTATTTACATTAACACCTCCTTTTTCGAACTCTTTTGTATCAATTGATACTAAATTACTAAATTTATTACTTTTGTTATAAAACAATCCTAATCCATCGAAGCATTCATCACGGACATAATATAAGCTAAACAATAGCGACACAGCAGACGCTTCCCCTTGTTCCCTATTGCTCCAGATTTTTTGTTGCGACGAAATTGATTACGGAGTAGCCAAGGCCCCACATTTTTTTACAAAAATGAAAACAAAATGAGTCGTTATAGAAATACTAGTAGAGATCGGTTTCCGATCTCTACTATTTTGTAGCAATCTTAATATCGATCTGGCTGGTAAAAAAGTGATCCTAAACATCGAAGATCGGGCTTAAAAGGATTAATCTCGGATAATATCGAATCGAGATCGGAAACTCTATTACTAACGTCTAGGTCCCATTTGAAACGCAATTCACTAATTACTAATAATAACACGAAAATATTTTATGGTGTTTTACTTTGCCTATTAAAATTTAGTTGTGCTTCAGTGCATAAGGGTGTTCAATTTGTGCTTTACACACTTTTGTTATATCGGATAATAAATACCTTGCTCCACTGGATTTTCGCTTCCTAAGCTTAACGCGCAGATTGCACTGCTCCGAAATTTTCGAATGACGGAATTATGGATAAAACTTGAGATACTTCATATTCATTCTTAAAGGTTAAATTAAATATCTTTCACAAGGCACTAACTTTATTTGGAAAACTTCCGATGGTACACTAATACGAATGTTTTATCATCTTAAGAAGAGAAACCTCACATATGTAATATCTCAGTTATTGGTGATGGATGCTATGAAGACATGGTTGTTGTTGAAATGCATTGCTAGACATTGATCTCAGAGAGTTCTTCTGTCCAACTACAAAAGGAAACTGAACAAAAGTTATTCCGTTTTCAGTTGTTTTTTAAAAGTAGTCTATCAAATATAGCAACAATCTCTATCAATTTTCTACACTCTAGTTTAACTAGACGTGGTCCTCATGCAGACTTGTGTATTAAACGGGCTAGATTATTTTCTTTTAAATAAGCAAAAATTATTGTGTTTTTTTAGGTATACCGAAGCTCAGTCATTCACATTTTTTATGACTGAAGATACCTTCATACAAAATTCTCTTAATGAGTTGATCCGAGCTTTACAAGCTGAGAAAAATACAACGGTAAAATTTTCATTAATGATAAGATATTATGTAATGACGAATTTCTGTTTTTAAGATAATGGATAGATTTGCGTTAGCAATACAAGAAACATTAAAAATATATGGTATTTCGCCAGATTCAAGTGCTGAAAAACACAATGTATGGAAATCCTTTTCACAAGCGCATAAAGAGTTGATGACACCCTTTTTAACTTCAAGATATACCATGGGACAAGGAATAGAACCTGTAACTGTTTCTCCAGTATATGAATCAACTAAAGGGGCAAATTTTCAAACGTGGTCTCACAAGTAAGAACTGCACTTTATTAAATAGGCACGTTTTTCACTATATACATGTTCTTTCATATTTACATTTATCGTTTGAGGTTTATTGTTTCAAGTTAATCGGCTAGCGAGTATCACTAAAGTTTCTCGTGTAACCTTTACCGGTTAATAGGGCGCGAACACGTACGGTTGATGACTCATCGCCCATGGGCGCACTATTGAAATGTTGTATTTTTAAAGAGGTTTTAATTTTATTTATATAATTGGATAACAAGTGGCTGGTGATCTACAAAATACCTTATATATTCTCTTCTGTAAGACTTGTTCTCTTTGAATTAAGTAGATAGAAAACATCCTTTCTACATCGCAACTGGTTATAAGTGCGTACTTTAAATATTCTTTTATTTCAGCGTATTTAGCATACACAATTGCCGCATTGTTATTAAATCTGGATTTATATTAAAAACTGCCTCTAACTTTTGCCAAAGGCCACATCCGAAGTCACTTGGAATACTTTTGAAATTATTAATAGCCCACATCTAATGTGGTCAATCCATCTTTTAATTTGAAATTTCGATTTTCAAGATATGTGATTAATTTAGGCAAATTTCCTACGTATTCTTGAAGGAATAACAACTGATTTTTCAAATTTGGGTTTTGTGTTAGTTCCTTGCACTCAGAAATACTTCGAGCATCGTCATTTAAAGATGTAACGAAATTTTGTAAACTATCGAAATTCTCTGCATAAAAACTATTTCTGTGTATGTTTTAGCAAAGCTAAGTGACGAACGTCTGATATTTTGGCATTCTGTAACGATATTTTACAGACTGTAATAAATTTCGGAAACACTGACAATTCATTTTCATATCAGAAAAAGTAACATAAACAACGTTCTAGATCTAAATAAATGATAACTAAAAATGTACGCGTATATTGTTGAAACTAAACGAAATCCAGTGCACACTTACGTCTAGATAATTGGGCGAAGTCGATTCAATAAACCGGTATTAAACAGATTACAAAAATTACGAAGTACGTAATTAACAGTCAAAACAATGAAAAAACAAAACTAACGGAAGTACGAATGAAAATTTTATTTCTCTTGCGAAATATAAGGTAAATATAATACATTTTAAAAACCCCTCACGCTCCTATCTACGCCGATGAAGAAAGGATTTTACTCATAAATTCCTTATTTTATTGGCATTTTTGCTCTCATTCTCTGGCGTAAACAGATGTTGCAGTTCACCATATGAATTAGTGCTATTCAGTAAGCGTGTGTTGTTTACATTATTTCTTTGCTCCGTTGTAACTCCGTCGTAGTTTAAACCGGTCATGTCCGCGCCGCAGTCATCGTGATACGAGGTGTTGCTATAAAATAACGACACTATTGATGCAATCATTTTATTTTGAATTTATACATTTTTAGTTATTATAACCTCCAATACACATCCCTTCTCTATCTCTACAACGCCCGATGTGAATTTTCCGTTGTTCGAAACAGTGCTGGAAATCTTCTTCTGCAGGCTCCTTCATGACGCGTGCCGCTGTTCGTTTCACAGCTTCAACGGACTGAAATCTTGTTTCTTTTAATGCAGATGTGAACTTGAGTAACAGATAATAGTCGTATGGTGCAAGGTTTGGCGAATAAGGCGGATGGTCTAACACTGGGATGTTGTACTTGGCTAGAAATGTCTTGACAGGCAGTGCAAAATGCGGCGCACTGTTTTGATGGAGAACCCATGACTCGTTCTTCCACAATTTGGGTCGTTCTTTTCTTATCCTTTCACGGAGTTGAGCAAGAATCGCAAGGTACTAAGGTGGATTAATAGTTCTGGAACCCTGTGAAGGTACACAATTCCATGAATATCGAAAAAAATAATCATCATCGCTTTGAATCTTGATCTGCTCAATCGAGGTTTTTTAACTCTTGATGAAGTTATGCCCTTCCAATGCATGGTTTGGCGCTTAGTTTCAGGATCGTAACTGAAAAACCAGGATTTGTCACATATTATCACTAGGGCGCGGACATGACCGGTTTAAACTACGACTAAGTTACAACGGAGCAAAGAAGTAATGTAAACAACACACGCTTACTGAATAGCACTAATTCATATGGTGAACTGCAACATCTGTTTACGCCCAAGAAGTGCCCGAGAATGAGAGCAAAAAATGCCCATAAAATAAGGAATTTATGAGTAAAATCCTTTTTTCATCGACGTAGATAGGAGCATGAGGGTTTTTTATAATTTATTATATTTACCTTATATTTCGCAAGAGAAATAAAATATTCATTCATACTTACGTTAGTTTCGTTTTTTCATTGTTTTGATTGTTAATTACGTACTTCGTAATTTTTGTAATTGTCTGTTTAATACCGGTTTATTGAATCGACTTCTCCCAATTATCTAGACGTGAGTATTCACTGGATTTTGTTTAGTTTCAATAACATACGCGTACATTTTTAGTTATCATTTATTTAGATCTAGAACGTTGTTTATGTTACTTTTTCTGATATGAAAATGAATTGTCAGTGATTCTAAAATTTATTACAAAGTCTGTAGAATATCGTTACAGAATGCCAAAATATAGCACGTTCGTCACTTAGCTTCGCTAAAACATACACAGAAATAGTTTTGTATGCAGAGTATTTCGATAGTTTACAAAATTTCGTTACATGTTTAAATGACGATGCTCGAAGAATTTCTGAGTGCAAGGAACTAACACATCTCAAATTTAAACAATCAGTTGTTTCTTCCTTCAGGAACACTTTGGAAATTTGCTTAACTAATCACATGCTTTGAAAATCGAAATCGCAAATTAAAAGATGGATTAACCACATTAGATGTGGGCTGTTAATGATTTCAAAAGTATTCCAAGTGACTTTGGATGTGGCCTTCGGCAAAAGTTAGACGCAGTTTTTAATAGAAATCCAGATTTAATAACATTGCGGCAATTGTGTATGCTAAATACGCTGAAATAAAAGAATGTTTCAAGTACGCACCTATAACCAGTTGCGATGTAGAAAGGACGTTTTCTAACTACAAGGATGTACTTAATTCAAAGAGAACAAGTCTTACAGAAGAGAAAATGTACAAACAATTGTATTTTATAGATCACCAGCCACTTGTTATTCAATTATATAAATAAATTTAAAACCTCTTTAAAAATACAACATTTCAATAGTGCGCCCATGGGCGATGAGTCATCAACCGTTCGTGTCCGCACCCTAGTTATCACTCTTTCCAAGATGTTCGGTTCATTTTCAGTGGCATTTAAAGTGTTAGTACAAAAATTTAGTTAGTTTCTTTTTGTTCAATCGTGACGATTTTAGGCACTATTTTCGCGAACATTTTTTGCATGTTAAAATTGTTATGTAAAATTTGCCATACGCATTCTTTGTCAATTCCTACAGTTTCAGCAATCGCACGAATAGTTAACCGATGGTCAAATCGAATTTTTTACCGAGTTTTTCAATATTTTCATTTGTTTTTGGCGTGGAAGGGCGAGCCGGTAGCCCTTTCTCCAATATTCAAGTGAAATTTCACGACGATTCGTTGCTCTATCGTTCCATTTATCATTTTCCGGCAAAACAAAGCAACAACTCTTATACAAACGAAGGACACGACCAGACTAATTTGTTTACAGATACGGGAGGCGCCCGATTCGAAAGAGAAGGCTTCATGCTACACAGCTATCTTTCGTTTGCGTTTGGCGCACGCGTGCTTCTTCTGTGGAAGCATCAGTCTCGTTATTTTATAGCCAAGCCTCGTATACATGTTCAGAATATGAACTATCGGTGTGGCGGCGAAGTAAGAATGCTAAAACACTTTACACGCAAAAATTGCACACTAAATTATTCCAGTAAAGATAAATAGAAAAAGAAAATGTGCTATTATACACCGTATACAATTTAAGCACTGCATATTGTCTGCATATTTCACTAATGTTTGTGTTTTATGGGAGAAAACAAACTATAGTACATCTGTTTTTCAGTTGGACTTACGCTTTAATTTCGACTTTGGATGGTGACAAACGAAAGCTCTTAGACGTGTGTTTTCCTAGTATGAAACAAAATCACCGCACTCTCATGCATTTCTTGCCTCACATATTGCTTCATTCTCTAATTGAGGGGTCATCAAATAGTTTGAAAATAGCTTGCGATGAATTCACGGCAGTCATCAATTCTTACCGCAATAAGAGCTTGCCTGTAAACAGTGACAGTAGATCTCGTCGAAGTCATAATTTTAATGATAATGTAGAAGGCGTAGTGTCAGAAGACGTTAAGCAGCCGTTATGCATGAAAGTTATTTTTATTTTGTTAGACTTCTTAGAGAGATGGATTAGAGAGTGGTTGTGGCAGCCACGTGGACCTGGTAGATCAGACGACAATTATAGGAAAATACAAGTAAGCCAGAAGGAAGATTGTTCACACAAAAAAGACTTATAAATAAATATTTCAAATTCTAGGCATTTGTTTCTAAATTTTGTAAACTGCAATTAGCACAATGTAGCTTTAAATGTGGTGAATACTCAAGAGCATTAATGTATTTAGAGGACTATATTGCTAATAATCCTGAAGAGTTGGATAAACATCGATTCTTTTTCTCTAAGGTAAATTATTTAACGTGAAAAATTAGAATTTTGTACATAGATATTATTTAAATATTGCAGATATATGCTCAGCTTGACGAACCTGACGCTGTTGCTGGAATTACCGCCCTTCAAAATAAAGATCCGTCATTAGAACAAAGAATACTGGAATTGGAAGTCTCCGGAAAATTATCTGATGCAGTAGCTTGTTACGAACGCGTGTCACCACCATTAAAACTACGGCATTTACAGGTTAGTAATTATAATGTGCGAAATATCGGATTTTATGCTTTTGCATCGATCGCCATATTTGTAACGGTAAAAAAAATCACTCGACAACTTAGCAGCGCTAGTAGTGTAGGTGGTTAAAAAAAAATTTAAATTTGTAGAAATTTAACATATTAAATGATGCTGCTCGGTAGGTTTTAAATAATACCTAATATTTCTTTTAGATTTATTTATATGTTTTGTAGATATTCAAATGTAATATAATATTAGCTCATCATTAATCATATTGCATTCACAATTCGATTACTCTATTCATGATAAAATATATACAATCAGTCTAAGCGAAACACATTATAAGAAAAGATTATTTTTGGAAGTGGTCTACATCAACAGACATAACTATGCGATTAATATCAAATCGGATACCAACCAATTAAGCGGTATTTATTGCAACATTTTTCAAATTATAAATAAATAGATGTTTGAATTTTTTATTACTTATTACACCTTTGTATACAGTTATTTTATCTGTTAACATTTTAGCTTGAAATAATTTTTTACTTTATTTCGTCATGACAAACAGTTTGTGAGTGTACTCCTAACGTTGGTTTTACCGGCCAACCTTTTACATGTCTGACGAAGTGATCCCATGCAAATGTTTTATGTTGTAGGTTTATAGTGATTATGATTGTTGACTTGCTATATTAGTTATATGTATTGCTTTTTTAGTGAGAGCTCCTGAAGATGCCATAAATAAGTCGCGAAATATTGAGCCGTTGGATAAATAGTTTTTTTTTTTAACACTGACCGAATACTCGTAATTCTTTTTGTCTTATTGAGTACGGTCGATAATTTCAATTATTATAATATTATTATAATACTACTATATTGCGTATAGACAAGGAATACTTTGCTCCAACATAGTGAAATAGAAAACATGATGCTATGCCGTTTTAGAAGCACGTTGTCAAACCTGGGCATGCGCTATAAATACTTTTTCTATTTTAGGTCTCTTTGTTTGTGAATCTTCAAACAAGCATAAGTAGTTTAAATCGGCGAACTTCTTGATGATTAATAGTGTGCCTTGTTAAATGTGAAAAAATAATTTAACTTCCCTTAACGAATAAAAAAATATTGTGGTATCATTTGCAAATCTTAGCCAAAGAAACGATCGTATTGAAAAAATACATTTGCCTCAAGTGGTACGAATTGTAATTAATTAAGTAAAATCCACGGTCGTTCGATTGCATTGGAATTGTGTTTCTTTGAAAATATTTTGATGGGGTATCGTGAATACAAAAAAAACATCTCTGTAGGTCATATACAATAATTTGTGACATAATAACAACACCTAAAGTTATCAACTCAACATGCAAGAATATAACTCACTTTTCTGTAGAATATTCAAGGAGAAATGTCCTCAGATTGTAACGTGATCTACTCCCTTCTTACACTGAATAGACTATAGAGAACAGCAACTACGTACATTACTTTTTGAACCAAATTGGCACCGTCTGGTCGATAAGGGGTGAACGGTACAGTAAACGCCAAATAAGATGACGAGCGGTGAGATTGCGCTGTAGTCGTTTTTAAAAACGCGTACGCCCACCTACTGAAGACTATCCAATAATATCAGATTACATTTGTCCCACTATTGATTTTTACTAGCATTAAGTAAAATAACAAATTATAGCCTCCTATAAGAACAACTGGCCAACATCCGCTGCGAAAACGTCCAATTCCAATCTTCTTATACGGCATCTTCAGTCGCAAAGCACGGGAGCAGTAGTCTCGTGATATGTATTTGAATCGTATCGGAGACGATATTTTTTTAAGCAAATTTTGCAAAGTTAATATAGTTATTGTTGATTGGGAAGACTATAATATTCAGTAAAGAAGCTTACTGTTTTTTTCTGTTGTATTTTAAGTAATTTCTTCTCACATTCTAGGGTCTAATTCAGTGTTATTTAGATTTAGACAATGTGAACACTGCATTAAATTTTACCGAAGGTGCTATAGACAGCCAACCAGTATATGAAAGATATATGTTAGAAATGCAAGCAGAACCACTGTGGCGCTTAGGAAAGTACGACGAGTTAGAAAATTTATTAAAGAAGCCGGATATGATTAGCAATACTAGTTGGGGAGTAAAAATTGGACAGGCCTTAATACAGATACAAAATGGTAAGTACTTTGCATAAAAAAGAATTCAAATTAATATAAGTTAATTTAAAACGTTACTATAGAAACGCCTCTCTTATTTATATTTATTTTATTGAGATTTTGTATATATTAAAACATGTAGTATGCATATGTTTCCTGTATTTTGATCCGTCTTAGTATTTTTATATTTCTCTCTTTTTATTAGATAAACGAGCAGAATTTAGTAGTACACTGAAAACTCTGTATATACAACAAATAGATGCATTAGGTGCAACAAGTCTTGAAGAGGGTGTTTATCAACATGGATATGAATCCATTGTAAAATTACATGAACTTAATGAACTGGAACAGGTTGAAAGAGTTATTAATGAACTTCTAATAACACCGAATAATCATACAACAGCAGAATTAGTAATTAAAAACTTAGCTGTCGAATGGGAGTTGAGATTTAAGGTAAGCACATATGAACATTTAGTACTGGGCAAAAAAATCGAGCCACGTGAATATCTATAAGTGCTATAATATTGATCAGACATGAAAATTAGCAATGGCAAGGTATCATTTTAGTTACGCGGTGTTTATTTTGAAATTTTTGAGATTTTTTCTTGGACTAAAAATTATTTCTTATTTTCGGGATATCTTTAGTTGTGCTCTTCTTTATCGGCATGTAGTACAGTTCTGTGCGCCCTTGTTTAATTCATTTATTGTTCAGTTTTTGTTTCAAAATTTATCTTACTAATTTTTGATTATCTATCGTCCTTAAACTTTCAATTCTTATGTCTTCTTCATTTATTCGCGTGCTTCCCTTTGTACTTTTAGTCATTGCTCTGATGATAGGTGCGTACGCCTGTTTTTGCAGCTGAGCGGTCAGCGCTTATATTTTTTTGCTGTTGAGTCTCTGTTAAGTACCCTCGGTTAGAAGACACGTTATTCTTTGACTCTTACGTATTAATTTGGCCTGACGCCGATACCTAGTTATTTGATAAGTAGCGAGAGGTTATTATTTATTTCATGATTGTTTTTGGTTGAAAGAAAATGGCAAATTTGTGATTCCGGATCATTAATTAGTAGGATGCAGTTAGCGTTGGATTTGCTGCTATACTCACCGTTGTTCGAATATCTGTACAGGCGGGATAATTGAAGATTAGATAGTCAATTTCTTGTTGAATTAAATTTTTAAATTTATGCTATAAGTAAACGTGTTTATTGACTTTAGTATCTCATTAATCATTAGTTTTTTTTATTAAATTAATGGCTTAAAAATCGCCGTGAATTGTGGACAGTTTTAATTTCTCACGTCAGATTAAATTCTAGTTTGTGCTTATACTGAAATTGCGTAGTGAGAAATTGTACAAATTAAATTTTACTTTACGAATGGGGCTTTGCTTGTAGAAGCGAATATACTGTGAATTAAATAAGAACACTTGTTAAGAGGTTCATTTGAACTTTTCAGTCGAAAGGCAATTCTTTAGATTGTGTACAGTAACACAAAAGCTTTGGTAATTTTTTTTTGGGTGCTATTATTATTGAAGCACTGCTTGTACTATCTGTGGTTTTTATTTTTATTTACACTGAAGTTAAACGTTGCTTTAAATTATGTATTTAGTTGATATACAGGGGCAACCCCAAAATTTGTATAAATCAAAACGTTTCATCCTTTTTAAGTTCTGAGTCAATTTTAATTTGCACTTATTATATAATCGGATGGGTTTTTAATTGTTTATATCTTTTGTGATGAGACCCTTTAACAACTCTTGTTTTTTTCGATTCATATTAATTTAAAATATATTTTGTTATTGTGATACTGATTGAACACCTTTGAACCTTCTTTTCGGGTGAGACCACCCTCAGGAAGCTCGTCACATAACTAAATGAGACGTAACGCCATTTTCGATCGTTGTTAAGAAATAATTTCGACCCACCCCTTGGCCGCATGGGGCAAAGCGGCTACGAGCAATCCTGTAATATCGGCCGTCAAGAGTACCTTGACCAAGAGTTGAGTAGTGCACACATGTAAAGTATATATACACAACGTGACACAAAAGATTTAGAATAAGACCATCGTCTTGCGAAGCTCCATACTTGTAATTTATAGTTTGTTACATATAAAAAGGCCTTAGAACGATTTTTCTACAAATACGAGGGCCATTTTTTGAGTTTTTACAAAAGCTAGGAAAGGAAAAACTATTTGGAACAATTCGTTTTATTATTGTAGGAACCAGCGATTATTTTCTTGGAAGTGCATTTGGTTATTTTGGAACACCCAAATTGTTGCTTAGCTTCCGGTTCATACGAATATATGCGACCCTCGGGCCATCCCAAATGGTAAGCTTTCCGTGTAAAGGTCTCTTGAATTCAGAGGGATTACTCTGTGCCTAATACCTTTCAAACAAGACCTCATCCGACGATACTACATTATTACAAAATTGTTATTGCGATTAGAAATATTCATCATAGTTTCAGAAAGCTGTTGCCTTTTGTGAATCATATCAGAGTTCATCAACGAGGCGAATTTTATAATGTTGCTATTTTTCCTTGTTGTGAATCCTTCTTACTGAGCGGCGATTAATAAGCCTCGCGCCAGCTCGTTTCGCACCTCTAAAGATATAATAATAATATCTTTCCGAATTATCCTAATTTGCAGATTTTGGACGTCCGATTTTTTTCAATTCCGAATATTGCCATTTGTAAATATGTAAAGTTTTATTAACAAAAAAAATGACTACCGATTCAAGTTTATAGTATTGTAAATGTAACAAACTTCAAAAACACTTTTTGTCTTATCTCCAAAAACAATCATCATTAAAATTTTTATTTTTTCTCTTTCATTTAATTCCTCCATTATTATTGACAATCAACAATAATTTAATGTCACTTTTATTATAGCAAACGCCACAAGCTACTAGACTAGTGATAAAGTTTAAAGATTATAATATTCACATTAAATTTTTGTTTTAGAAAAGTTACTTATGTTTTTATGCTCCACAAGAAAACAAGAAATAAAAGAAATTAATGTACCTACTTAACCCTCTAATACATGAATTATCGAAATTTGTAATTATGTTTCTAAAAAATTTGAACAAACAGATAATGACCTTTGAAATAACTTACACTGGGTTTGGAATAATTTTGGTCGGCAAAAGTGAAGTTTTTCAAAATTTTATTTTTGGTTACCAAGTGGTAACATTATGAACCCATACAACAAAACAAAAGATTAAAAAAAAACTAAAGTTCAATAAATGTAGTAATTTTATTGATGAATTTGTAAGAAACAATTGTTTTTGGAATTGCAACAATAGTGAACTTGGCATTTTTGACATTTCACGCGAGAAAACCGCTTGCAGCTTGCATCTTTCGCGTTCAATTGTCCATTCTGGCCAATGGCTAATATGGTCACTCTGAACAACATTGTTTGGTCTCGGTTCCAGGCATCTTCGCGACTTTTTGGGTGGTTCTGGTGTTACATTGTTTGACCCGCTTGGCCTTCCTCTTTTGTTAGATGCTCGAATTCGTGTAGAGCAAAGCTGTTCTGTCAAAAGGGTTTTGAATCCGAGAAGCGGCATTATTTTGTCCGTGGATCCTTGTTGCCTTTTTATTCGTCCATACAATAGCCAAGAATTTACCACCACAACATCTCTCATATTATGATAAAATATTCGGTGATACCATTTCCGACTTTTTAGCTTTATCGGGTAAAGTTCTATTAGCGAATCCTGCAAATCAACACCCCCCATATGGCGGTTGTATTCTGTGATTATATTTGGACAATCTACTTCTTTTTTGCAGTTTTCAGATTTGAAAAATCATTTTACTTTGGTGATAGGTCGGCTTCCACAATACTCAGAAATTAGAGTGATAATTTTGTTGTCGTACGATTGCACAGTATGTATATAGATCCTATCAAACTTTGTTGTGCTTTCATTTATGGTACCTCTTCCTTTTTGCTTCATTTGTTTTTCTGTCTGTCCTTGATAATCAGGCAATCGATTTTGGCGGACTGTGGCCACAGAATGAATTTTCCGTTTCGCTAAGTACGATATTAGCGGCAACGAAGAAAAATAATTATCGTAGAAAATTTTGTGGTATTTGTCGTATGGAATAGGTCTGCTCAATCGAAGTACAACGTTACTTGCGGCCCCCAAATCAGTATCATTATCATCAATTGTATAGCCCCGCTTTCCCGCAAACAATTCAAAATTGTAGGAGAAACCGGATACCCCACTAAAAACCCACATCTTGTAACCCCATTTATGGGGTTTCTTAGGGTTGTACGTTTTTATACTAATCCTTCCTTTAAACGGGATGATCTGTTCATCGCAAGACAGATGCTGTTCAAGAGGAATGGTCAAACAGGCTTTTCTGATTGTTTCCAGAACTGGCATAATTTTATCTAAACTGCTTGTACTCTGACTATTGTCTGAAAATGCAATAAACTTTTGATTACCTCGAATCTATTTACTGGCATAACATTGGCAACTTGCGAAATTCTGGTTTGAGGAGACCAATAGCTTCTGGTATTAGGTAGTTTGATAATCGACATCCAAATTATCATACCCACAAACCATTGTATTTCCTCAACACTACGGTCTGTTAGGTCGTGTTTGGACGCTATATAAACAAGATTGGCGAACAACTTCGGTGAAAAAGTTTTCTGATAAAAAGTGTCCAAAAAGTTTCAGAGGAGTATCTAATTTCAAAATTTCATCAGGAAGTAACTCACTGCCACAAAACAGTATACCCGCTTCATCTTTACTCGTCACTGAATTTTTCCAGTTCAATTTTGGTTTTTTTGTTACTTTCCCCTCTGGATTTTTGGTTTGCTGGATTCGGGGCTTGATTGTGGAGTTGTATTAGAGGAATGTCATCTTCATCTGAGAACTCGTCATCACTCTCTTCAATGTTGTTTAAAGAGACTCCTGCTTGCACCAATAACTCTTCATGAGGGGTGTCATCGTCATCTGACAACTCACTGTCCTCACTATCAGAATATCACGAATGGCACAGTTTTGCGTAACATTTTTTCGCCCGTAAAATGTTTTAGTATTCATTATCTGGATGAATTTCATGTATCAATATAATTTTTTATTTTACGAAAATGTTAGGTCAATGCATAACGTTTCCGAACGGTAACATTCGTTGAGCACGTAATTGTTTCGATTTCCTCATGCAAAAGTCGTATTTGAGAAATACAACATGACATAGTGATGATTTATTTGACCATTTTCGATTTTTACTATAGCAATTCTTACCTTTATTTCACTATAAAAACTTCAAACTTCTAGTTGAACACACCAAGGTTACAACTATAACCTTGCTTTTGTGCTGTCAACAAATAAAAATCACATTTACAAGGCCAACTGTATCTGACATCGCTGGCGCGATATAAGGCCGTCACATAACTTCGATTTACATTGAGGAATTTGATTCTTGTAACCTCAAAATTTTGTCAGTATGTGGCGCCATCTAGTAGTACCCAAAAGAAATGATGTCTGATTTTTTTATTAAAACAACACTTTGAACATTAACTTTAAAGTGGACAATTAATATTAATAATTTTAAAATAATTAAAAAAAGTTTTGCTGATAATAAAATTGTTGGGTAGTGTCAAGAATTACAATTTTACTTGCGTTTCTAACTTTTTATAACAATTCAAAGGGGAACACTAATTAGGATTCAATTACGTTGTAAAGTGTTTGTTTAACGTAATCGCCGCTTTCAATAGTCTTGGAAGATTTTGAAGTTTTACTATTCCACATCGCAATATTTATTGCCTTATAAAATATTTATTAAAAGAAATATAGAATATTTCCAAATGACATTGGTTAAGAAGGTAATATTCAGTAACCTCTTTTTTCTGTGTATTTCGGTACATATTTGATGTTCTTTTTTCCATTTTGGCACTATTACAATTTGCTAATTTAGTTACTTACAGTGATGCACTCTTTGGTGCTGCCTATACCAAATCAGTTAGTATTTCTACACACACACTTCAAGACAGATCAAAATTTGCTTATAACACTAATCAGTTTCTTGTTGGCACTTCTCAACCTTACGATGATAACAAGGAGCATTCATTATTGGTAATAATTAAATAACTAGAGCATTTTAAAATTACTATAGCATCTTTATTTATTCAACAAGCTCAAGTCTAATTACATAACAAAAATTAACAATGTTCAAATATTCATAATAAATCCACTTGTATCCGTTTTAAAATTGTACTTAATCAGTCCTCAAATACCTTAGAGTTCACATACGTAATGTTAATATTAAAGACCAAATAACGTCTGCTTCACTTCAACCCTGCAATTATTCCATTAGAATTTTATACATTTACAAATATTAAGATATAAATTTAACCTAAAAATGCAAAAAATTATAGCTATTTACCAAGAATTATCCTTATATTATTTCGAATATTCAATGCTCATTTTCCGAAATATTTGATTACTTGCCCTTTATCACAGACTATGTTAGTAAGAACTAAATGACCCAGAACAGCCACGTTTTTTTTCCGTGATAAAACTGGATATATAGTTTTCTATTGGTACTCGACGTAACTTCTAAAATATATTGATAATAAATATGTAGCACACATTAAATGAAAGGATTCAATATGTGTAGTATTTAAATAAATGACATATCAGTCAAATGTCAATAACAAAACAGTAATTTGATATAATCCAATCATATTGCATATTTTTATCACGTGATTTTAAAAATGCTCAGCGATTATCAAGCATTTTATTGTGCTTTGGCTAGATGGCGCCACATACTGATAAACATTTTGAAGTTATAAGAATCAGAAAAATTTCGTTATATGACGGCCTTATATCGCGCCAGCGATGTCAGATACAGTTGGCCTTGCACATTTACAACACCTAGCACCATCTATCAATTTACGTGCGTACCAATGCATTCAGTTATGTTACCAGGAGGTAACGACATGCATACAAGGAACAGTTTATAGTAATGCGAAATAGATAGGAAATTTTAAAGTTTGAGTTACCAATTGGCAATAATATGCAATAGTATAATAATATGTAAGTATCAAGCAATATTTATAATTTTGGGAATACTGAGACATAGATTAAACATTATAAACATAATCGAAAAGAATCTCATAATGCCAAAAAGGATAGGTTGTTCCTTAAAAAGCATAGTTTTATAGGTATATTTAAAAGTTAATTCAAATGATGACTCCTCATCGTTAATTTTTGTGCCTCAAATTTAATTTGAAAATCCTTATTAACTTGACAGATATTTAAATGGTTCCACATTTTGCCTATCACTCGGTACAGCTACATTTTTTAAATTTTGCGTTTCGATAAGCAAAAGTTCTTATTTATACGAAAATGAAAAGTGTGAACACATGGATGTTAAAACTAACATCAAGCAGTAAATAATTACTGTACCTTACATATATACCTTTATACGTAAAACGTATATGTATATATGCATGTGTTTGAGATACACACATACATTAAGTGCCATTGTCGATAATCGAACGCACAGACACAGGTGTTTCGACCTATGAGGTCTCATCAGTGTACGTGGAGATTCTCGACAATGGCTTCAAGACTTAAATCGCTGCCTATGTAATTTTTGCATGTTAAATGCAGTGAGAGTATCACAGCGACATCTAACATCCAAAAAAAGCTTGATGTTAGTTTTAACATCCATGTGTTCACACTTTTCATTTTCGTTTTGATTGGTGACGCCACCTAAGGCTCTATTACACGAGATACACTATTAACATACAGGCCTCTGTATAGCAGAACATGCTGTCAGAAGCCATCGCTTTTCTCCGTGTCATCTTTTGGGTGTTAGATGTCGCTATGATACTCTCACTACATTTAACATGCGAAAATGACATAGGCAGCGATTTAAGTCTTGAAGCCATTGTCGAGAATCTCCACGTACACTGATGAGACCTCATAGGTCGAAACACCGGTGTCTGTGCGTTCTATTATCGGCAATGGCACTTAATGTATGTGTGTATCTCAAACACATGCATGTACGTTTTACGTATAAAGGTATATATGTAAGTCACAGTAATTCTTATTTATATAAATTACCAAATAATTGTCAATAATCATATCAATGATAATCATTTAATCATTGAATATTCTTTCTTATAGGTTGTTCAAGAATCCATTAAAATCATTGAACCAATACTTTGCCTTCGAAGAGTGGCTCTAGACCAAGCTAAGAAAATTGTTAAAGAACGCGTTCCTTCAGCTGTCCCACATATTGACTCATTGTTAGGGGAATGTTGGTTGCTTAGTGCTAAAATAGCTAGGAAAGCTGGCGTATGTTATTTCCAAGAGAGCTGAACTCATAACTAACGCTAATTAAATCTATATTTATAGTTTCATCAGCAAGCTTACACATATACATTAAAAGCTGAAGAATATTCACCACCAACACTGTTTTTGGAACGAGCAAAACTTCATTGGCTAAGGGAAGAATACGATCAAGCCTTGACTATTTTAACAAGGGGTGTTGAAAAATTACTGCCCGAATTAAATGGCAGTGTCGGATCAGAAAAACGGTAGGTTGTCACAAGCAAAATAATCGAACTCAGTCAGGCAAAAGCAATTTCTGCATGATCATATTTTTCTTTAGATGAATCTACACAAATCCAATTTATTTATTTTTTAATTGCTTATTTGTGATCTTTGATTTCCCATCGATTGTCTGTCAAATTAATGAGTATCCACAAAAAAATTATTATTGTAACAGATGTGACAAATATTTTGCTCATATTGCCGTTTCACCTAAATGCACCGAGCTGTGCCCGGGTTTGCAACTTCAGTACTTTGCTCATTCAAACAATAGATGGAGCCAGTGGAGTTTTGTTATGTCACGTAGATAAAAAGTATGTGCTTATTTATCTACTGGAAAGCACACGGTGTAATAACGTGCCAGCAATTTGATTGATTGACACCGAAACACGGTGTCTGTGCGTTGACACTAGAGGTGTGTGTGTGTATCCCATCACATGTAATATATACATTATTATACATATACGTTTTGCGTATAAATGTATATATGTAAATAGTAAATTGATTATTATTCGATTGTCACAACTCTAATATCTACTCAGAAACTTAAAGTTATGGGAAGAATCAATGAAAAAAAGCTATAAACACCTCAATTAAAGACGCGCGCGCAAGATGCACGTAACACATTACAATAGCTTAAGACTTCATTAAATATGCCATCTTAGTAAATTTCAATTCACTGTTGTTTTTTCTTGTACACTACAGTGTACAGGCACAACGTTCTTATGTTCTATGTTGTCATCATCAGCAGCACTGAGCTGATGATTTGATTATGTACTTATCAAATGAAAGTCACTTTACATATTAAATATTATAAATTCTTCTCATCTCTCTAGGAACATGTGCGCAAAAGCTAAACTTCTCATAGCAACATATAATGAGAAGATATCAAATGTTGATACAGAAACTAACAAAATGCATTATAAAGAAGCTTTAGAAATGAACAAGGAATGGGAGAAGAGTTACGTAAGTATAATTATTTTATACGTTTATATACAATAACGTTTTCGTGTATATTGCTCCTAATTAAATCTACATTACACATTAATATGTAGCTTAAAATTGATTCACTGCCCTTGTGTCAATATCCTTCTAAGATTTTTTTAATAAAACAAATATACTGGGGTCATTTGGAGAGAATTTATTACGTATAAAATACTTTTCATTCATTAAATTATAACCGGTTGGCGTTTAATGATGAATGGTAAGAGATACAAGGTAAATCACAAACTTTAAATGTTAAACAAGAAACGATAAGCAAATATTAAATGATAATAACTTCTTAATTTCTGTGTTTAGATCGTGTCCTCGTCTCTATTTCTGCTATAGTGTAAAAAACCTCGTAGTGTAATGTGTTTTGTTAATTATTTAATTAGTGGCAATAGGACGGCAAACCAATGTTTCTTAGACAATGCAAATTTGAGCTTCCTCATGCTATAGAATCTATAGCAATATCATGGATACTACGGCAAAGTTTTTATCGCGGTTTTAGTTTCATGTTGAAAATATGAAAAAAAGGCTAGACTTTTTACCTGTCTGGGATTTATTAGGAACGTAATTAGGATATTCATCTGAAAGATTGTGGAAGGGATCCACTTCATGGTCATCCTTAATACATTTTCGCGATGTATTTTCGGAAAGGGAGATAATTTATATTTCAATCTAAAACAACAGCATCTCTATCTGTCTATGTTTTATCAAGTGCAAATATTGCTATATCCTAATCAGTATTTCGCAACAGATGTGAAGACGATTAAATGGGGAGAAAGATAACTATTTGGGGGAAGTACATTACAGTGGTAAAAAAAAAATCTTCAGGAATTCTCGCCATTCTCGTTTTACGTTGCGGAAGCCTATGTAAAGGTACGGCATAATTTACAATTTTTATAATATTTAAATTCGACTATGAATTATATTTTAAAGTAATGTATTAGAAACCAAACGATATATTTCTTAAAACTGTTTATTCTAAATGTATGATTTAAGCACTAGTTAGATAAGCTAATGTTTGTATTGATTATGTTATAAGACTTGAGACGCCGAGTGTTTATGTTATCGCCGGTTAAACGTGACATTAGCGTGTGAAACTGTAACTACTATAAGTGTGAAGGGTGAAGAGAGATATTAGCATGTGGGTCTCCGAGAAAGCAAGTCGACAACTAGACTTTCTGAAAGAAAGGCGACTGAGGATCTCCGAAGATATCGGTCACCGGTGTATTAGCCCGGTTTTAAGTAGACCGTTAAAGTAAGAGTATACCGTATGTGTCAATTTTCATTAGGTATAGAGATTCAATGTTTACGTGCGATTTATACGTATACAAGTAATACGTGGCACCCCTACTGTCCGTCACCAATCCCGGCAACAATCGACATCACAACGATTTTCTCCGATCTTCCCACTTCTCTCCACCAGATTTTACATTCAATGTTTAGCTGCGAACACGTTGCGATCTAGTCTGCAATAAAAGCCGTCTTATTACTGGAACGGGAAACATCAAATGGTCGCCGCGATCTCCTGATCTAGTAGTTTATTATTATTTTCAGAATCCTTTTTTATTTTTACCTTATTTTTAATTTTATTAGAATTACGCTGTTGTTTGTGTAATGCAGCGTGAACGCAGCTTAATAATTCTCTGCATTTACTGAAAGGAAAAAGAAAAACAAATGCTTGCAACTCGTAAATATTATTTCTGAACGCATTACAAACACCCAAGCCGGTGGTCGAATAGTTACTGCTAACCACGCTAACTTGTATTTACGAGCATGCATCTGTCGTGTTGGTATTGGAAAGGAAATAAGGGGTACTATGATGCCGCGTACTGTATGGATTAATCGCCTATGGCTAATGAAAATTGACACATGCTGTATAAGGTGCTCTAATTAATATGTAAGTCGACACATAGTGGTCGATATTGTATTAAATGGTCGTTGTTTGCACCTTAAAAGTAATAAAATAGGTTCTTTGTTTACGTAAAGATCGACCGCTAACTAAATGTAAATGTGTAAAGTTTAACATATCTTCCTATAAAAAGTCATTATCGTGCAAGTAGCAATTAAAGAAGTTACAGGTGTCTCTACCGTCGAAGCAGGACCCTCATAAAGCACACGGACAACAGGAAGATCTTTTTCAGTGAAAGGAGACAAATCTATGAAAGGTATTTAGAAACTGTTATTACGTGAGTGCTAGATAAACTTAAATATTAAAATATGTCTTAATGTAGAGACGAAATAAATCAATATAATAATCTGAGAATGAAAACATATTTAATAGTTGTCTTAGATATGATATTATCTCAGTTTTTGTAAATTGTTTGCCAATAATTTATTTGTTCCTTTACATTATGGCTTAACAATCGTGGGGGCTTTAGAGGTTTCTATTACACCTATCATTATAAACAAAACGTCCTCGTTTTTGTATCTATTACGGTTTTAGGATATAGCAATATTGGCACATAATAAAACAAACAAACAAAAATAACAGCCTAGTGCTACTACAAATTACAATATTCTTTATTTGAACTTTAACACGTTGTGTCGCAGTTAGTTTTAAAAACGGTACGACCAGGTCGGAGATCTAACTCAATTTATGCAGGAATATTTCTGTCTTAGAGATACACACTGTTGCGACTACGTAATTTGTAATTGAATTGTAATTTTAAAAAAGAGGAAGTATTTAAATACAAATCCCAAAGACTTTACGATTTTTTAAACAATTACAATTCCAAATTACTTGAAAAGACAAAGAAAGGACTTAACTACAATTACAATTACTGATTTCTAAAGTAATTTGTAATTGTTAATTTCTTTTTGTAAAGTAATTGCCCAGCTCTGTGACGTTTGTATACCATGTGCTTGCCGGCGACCTGCGGATACAGCTTACTATAAGATAAAACGACGACACCGAGAGTTTGTATGAGAAAGCAATATACAAACTGCAGTACAGCTGCTATCTATCCTTGTTGTCCTGATTAATCGAGAGTCAGTCTAGCCCGTCTAGCCTCAGCGTAAATGTACTCGAATCTCCTCTTTTCCAACACTACACTCGACCAAAAAGCAGTTTGTATATTGCTTTCTCGTATTAACTCATACAAACTCTCGGTGTCGTCGTTTTATCTTATAGTAAGCTGTATCCGCAGGTCGCCGGCAAGCACATGGTATAACTGTACAGGTGCGCCCAGAAATCAAAATTTTGTGAATCACTGCCCTAGGGTCAAAATTATTTGATGATTATATGATGTTTACCTTATGCATTTTTTCTATATTTTTAGGTGTCACTAGCTCAGTATTATGACAGAATATTTCAAACGTACACAGGTGATGACAGAGATGCAAAAGGTAGCGATATTCAAATCCACATGATTAATTTTTTTGGAAAATCAATGCTGTATGGAACGAATTACGTGTACCAGTCTATGCCTCGAATGCTAAGTATTTGGTTCGATTATGGTACTCGACTTTTAGAAGTAACTACTACACATGTTAAGGATGAAAGGAAACAGAATTTATTGAGGATGACGAAGTTAATAGATACTTTTTTGGAAAGATTGCCATCGTATATATTTTTGACCGCATTTTCTCAGATTATTTCAAGAATATGTCACCCACAAAAAGAAGTGTACATCGAATTAAAATCAATAATTATTAAGCTGTTATTACAATATCCTCAACAAACAATGTGGATGATGATATCGGTTATTAAATCAAGTTATTCAATACGTTCTAGAAGATGTGCAGAGATTTTAGGAGATAATAGACTAAGGAATCCATGTATGACAAAGCTTGTAACTGATTTTACAAAACTTGCTGAGAAATTAATCGAGTTATGTAATAAAGATATTCCCGATAATGTGCATGTCACAAATATCAACACACTATTTAGAACTCTTCCAAGGTAATAGTCTTTAGATAGATAGATTTGTTTTATTCTTTAGCTAAAGAGAATGTAATAATTTGGCATCGGCAGTCAGGGGTACATTGGCAGAATTTATATTTTATAAATAGATAGTAGTAGTAGTAATAATAGTGATACTTAATGCATTTGCTAATTCGCCTGTGGTGCAAGTTGAGTTAATTCCTCTTCTCCTTCGTCAGAGAATATGAAAAACTAAAGGAATACCAACTCGCTGCATCAGTATTCATGTAATTTCACATAAACATGTATATCGTAATAATGATACAATAATTTAATAAATACGTATTTAAAAGTATAGGGTTAAATATCTACATAATTTTTTCTTTAAACACATTAGTTCAATTTTTCAGGTTTTCTATTAACCTTAAAATCTGTAGTTATATTGCCTTTAAATTATATTTTCTTCTGACTAAAGACCATATAATGCAGGTATTTTCTGTTGACGTCACTATTATCCTGGGTCAAGGTCCACAATCCAAATCAACCGGATACTTCTTTTTAACGCGTTTAAATATATGGAGTTAAAGAAGAGACTATTTCAAAGTAATTTTAATAAAAGTTGTGTACATAGATAGACCTTTTTTGGTGTTAGGTATGATATTTGAGATGTATTCTAACGATTCATTATAGTTTAACACAAAAAATACTTGTATTTTTAGATTTATAGGCAATATATCTTTGTGTTTACAAAAAATAGTGACTGTTTTTTCTTCATTATTCTGTTGAAAATCTTTATGAACCTGCAAGTTTAACTATATCAATAATACAAAGCCATATACTTCAAGGAAAGAAACAATGATTAAATTGTATCCACCATGGAAAGTTATTTTGATGCAGGTTTTGCATATACAAGTTCAGTAAATTTCTTTGATAATTATAATTTCATGTTTTTTTTGAAGAATCTAAATGTGAACAAATTAAATTACTTACTAGGTAGGTATAAATAAAATCTTTCAGAAAAAACAGCCACAGTTTGTTGTAAACACGATGTTGTATTTTCTATAAATTTGAAAATATAAGTATTTTCTGTGTTAAACTATAGTAAATCATTAGAACACATTTCACCCATCATAGTCAAAATTGTACTCTTGCAGTCTCTCAATCCATCTGGCTATCTGCCGCCAGAGTTCTTGAAATGCAGGAGATATTTTAATGCTGCTTGATCAGTTCAGATCAAAAATTTCCATCCATACAAATATTTGTAGAAGTGCACGACTGATTTGCTACTGCTAGCAGTTCACGTCTTGTAATACAGTAATTTTGTTCTGTCTTAGAAAAAGTTCCTGTTTCAACATTTCTAGTGCCCGTGTAACAACCCGCCCAACTGGCATTAGATAGTTTAAGATCAGTACACTTATCACAGATTCCTTCAATAGCTAAAGAGACGCTTGCATTCACGATTCTAATGAAACGGTTCATTTCTGTTATGGTGGTTAATGGTTTTTTAATGTTAACATAACCCGGAACATATCTCCGACAGTATGTGCATAAACACGGAAACATCTTAATTCATGTTTGTTTTTAAAAAGTATGGGACACTTTCTCACAATTTTCACACTTTCTGAGTCGACTGAATTCTTTTTCCAGAGGCTTCGCGGCTGGGGTATTTTAGTTTTTTTGTAAAAAGGGTGAGAATTCTTAGAACTGAGTTTGAAGTTAGCATCTCGCAAACTCGGACGGGTATTCTACGTTTTTCACATGATCATGAGAGGTCCTGCCAACCACAATCACATCATCAATATACACCAGGTAGCTCACCACAGACTTTTAAATAACATGCCCATAAGTCACTCGAACATGGCAGAACCCAAAATTGACTAAAATTTTCACAGTCCGGTATACATAGTAAATGTAGTTTTTCTCTCTATAATTCCATTCCTTCTTGCCAGTAATCGCTACTCAAGCGGATAAGGGAAAACCATTTTGCTCCGACCAAGGTATCCAGAATATCACTTATTCGTGGTAAAGGTTATCTGCCTTTCCTTATCGCCTTGTTTAGATGCCGATAGACAAAATAAAATCTAATGGATTCGTCCTTACTCCTTACAATTATCACTGGTGATGCCCATGAACTGCGTGAACGATAAATCATAACTTCATGTTCAGTTTCCACGCGAAGAGAAGCCTGTGTTTTACTATAGTAGAACGGCACGAAACAATCTACTTTAGTTATAAATGAAAAATAATGGCGTTATATATTTCCAAAATGTATAATTTCATTAATATATTATATGTATATAATAATAATTACAGGATTCTTATAATTATTAATATTAATTTAAAATAATAATGTTGGCGTATATGAAACTTCGTTTACACTTCGCAAGTGATCATTTTTGACAGTAGACTTACAGCATTCGCTTGTAGTAAACTTCACAAACCGTATATTTTATTCGTTGATCACAATGCACATATAGGTAGGTGTACTAAAACTATTACGTCATGGATTTTGATGACCATAGTGTATTGTTTCGTGCGTTTTAGTATACATACAAATACTTCAAATTTTACTTTATGTAATACTTATTTAATATAATTGTTATATCACTGCTATGTGTATATTATACACTGTACTCAATGAAGCTTCTATGTTCAGTAATTATTATTGAAAGTATGTACAAAATTTGAAATATTTTAAATGACGTAACTACCAAACTAACATTAAATACTTCTCAACGGATGTTCAGGGAATATGTTAACGTGTTTTTGAATATTTTGTTTTCATTAACAGGTTATTAAGAAAAGGCGACTTCAGTGAAATCATGATACCTACACAAAAATTTAGGAAGCTGATTTTACCGAATCCGGATTTTAAAAATGTCCAACACAATCCATTCCCCAATCATTACGTTTATATTGTCGATGTTGAAGACGAGGTTGTAATATTGCAAAGTTTACAAAGACCCAGAAAAATTACGTTTAGAGGTTCTGATGGCAATCGGTAAGTATATAAACTTTATTGTGTATTTTGTTAGTAGTAAATCATTTGAATCAAATCATACGACGAGTTGTGTGCTTTTTATATAAATAATAGGAATTGATAAGTAGTTCATTAAATGAAAATCGGTTTGTTCGATGTTCAGCACCAGTCATGCTCCCTATAGTTATTGAGGACTTAACTTCCTCTAACGGCGTAGCGGTGAACTAATAAAACGACGGTAGATATTACACGCATCAATAACTATACTAGCAGCGATCGTATTCGGTCCATATTTCACATAAAAAGACATATTTTTTACCCTAGTAAATCAAAGTACATATTTTTGGCATTTAGTCACTAAAAGTACATATTTTGTTAAACGCAAGCCATTTTCGTCTCAACTTATTAAGAAAATAAATGCAAATTGGGCCTTGTCATGCAGATAATAAGAACCATTATAGTTTAGCGTAGCCCAATATGTATATGTATACATATTGATTGAGAAGGGTATAATTGCTTTTGAGTAAGTGTGATAGTGACAGAACGAACTTGTGATTGGGCAAGTAGGGAAATGGGTAACGAGTTAATTTCTATGGGACTAGACAGGCTCGCGTTCTGTCTACTCTTGGGGAAACCAATAGACAGATAACTGTTTAAGTCGTTGCCAGAATGTGCGTTTCATAGTTCAAATTTATTTTTTAAAATCAATAGTGTTTCGCAAAGTAATACTCCACTTATTATTATTATTTTTATTTTAAATATAATGGTGCGATTTCGTAAGCCTGTAACTATGGAATTAGTAAGTCAGGGCCAATATTCAGCGGACATATTTCATGTAAATAACTTATTACCCTTAGAGGATTATAAAAATATACTGGGACAGGCAATTTTAGATGAATTAAATTTGTCAAACATTCACGAAAGTGAGAAAATAATTTTTACAAGTAAAGTAAAATACCGATATTTGAAAATAGCAATATTTTGAAGAAAGTAGGGAATATGTATACAGATTACACCGGAACTTTATTCTTTGGCAAAAAATGCTTATTCATCATATGTTGCATATTTGGAAGAAAATAAGAAAGAAAACGAACGTTTGGAAAAAGCAAAAAGAGAAGGAAGGTTATGAAAATGAATTCAGAATTAAGGAAAAAGAGAGACGTAGATTGCATGACTTACAACACGACCTAAAAGACTTACGAGATAAACTACAAAGAAGAGAGCTGTCAAAGAACTTTTAAATGAACAAAAATTATTAAAAGCTCTAAAACCCAACAATATAGTTGAAGCAATTATAGCACAAGGGCTGATCCAAGCAGCCCAAACTATGTCACAAGAAGAAGAAGAAGAAGAAGAGCTGCAAAATCAAACGAAGCATATTCAAACAAATGTGAACAAACGAACATCAGATTTACTGAATTATTTTTCAAAGAAAAAGAAAAGAAATGCGGAAGTTGCAAAAGTGTTACTAATATATTTTATGAATAAACGTTATGTTTTTTTTGTTTGGTAAGAAATAATTTTATGTTATGAGATTAACATTGTGATAGTGTTGGTTGTTACTTGTTGGAATTCCATTTTAATAAAATGCACAAAAACACTTGAAATAAAACAAGGTGTTTCAAATTTCCAAAAATTGTATTAACAAAAATACGACTAGTTTCGCACACACTGTGGCTTTATCAAGTAAATAATACAACTAAACTTAGGAGCTATTTGAATTTATATATTTGTTGACATTAGTGGGGGTGGGTTCTTAAATAAATTTAAAAGTGGGGAGTTTGATATTTATAATTGGTTATTTAATAATAGGTTCGTATTTTTGAATTTGTTGATTTCTAAAACTTCTAAATTGTTTAAATGGACACTTTTATTCTGTGTATGTAATATTTTAAAGTTATCGTTGAAATCGTATTGCTAGAATGTGGACACGATTTCAACGATAACTTTAAAATATTACATACACAGAATAAAAGTGTCCTTTTAAACAATTTAGAAGTTTTAGAAATCAATAAATTCAAAAATACGAACCTATTATTAAATAACCAATTAGAAATATCAAACTCCCCACTTTTAAATTTATTTAAGAACCCACCCCCACCAATGTCAACAAATATATAAATTCAAATAGCTCCTAAGTTTAGTTGTATTATTTACTTGATAAAGCCACAGTGTGTGCGAAACTAGTCGTATTTTTGTTAATACAATTTTTGGAAATTTGAAACACCTTGTTTTATTTCAAGTATTTTTGTGCATTTTATTATTATGAGATTAATATGGGAGTAATAATAGATATAAATAAATCTATTATTATTATTAAATATTTTTTTAGAAGTGTCTGGCGTGTATCATTTCTGCAATATGAATATCGTATAATATATGAATATGTCTAACCGTAAAAATATTTGTCCGCGGCTGTTAAATGTAATCATTATATTATGCCTTTGTTTTACCAAGTTAAATGATACCCACTATTCACTAGCGATCTAAAGTTTTTCCATAAAAAAAAAACTATCCCACTGAACTACAAAGACCTTTAAACAGTTTTATAAAATAAAACAAAAAAATCGAATCAAAATTAAATAATTTTTTTTCTACATATTTGGTAAATATTTTTTTACAAAAGTCGTTAAATAGTGTACATATTTTAGGAAAATGTAGTCACTATTTACATATTTTTTTCAATGAACTCTGCTAGAACCCCTGTAATAGGTCGTAGTAGTCTTACAAGCTGATTAAGCTTAATACAAATGAGTAGAATACATCACTGAAAATATATAACTATTTCATGAAAAATCTATTATTTAGTTGCCATGCATTTTTATGTATGATATATATACCGGGTGTTTCGGAATTGCACGGCACTATTGTAGGTACTTGTTTTCCAGCATAAAATAAACAAAAAAGTCCATATAAACATATGTCTCAAATTAATTTATTACTAAAATATTGGAGCATAAAGATGTTTATTTAACAGTACAACCACAGATAAATATCCAGATGGCCCATGATTAACAAATTTTTGTAGCCCTAAAATGGTTACGAACACCAGGCTACGCCACCGTCGCCGGGTTACTACCACCAGAGGCGCTGAATATTTGATAAATTTATATAATCTGCAGTTTAGTTGTAATTTAAGAGATTGAAACCTACAATAATTGGTATTCTAGTTAACGACAGATGACACTCCTAAAAAATTATTATTTTAGGTAATTTATTGCGGTACTGAATAAGTTACTTTACATATATTTTTTTCTGTTATTTGAAAGTATTATAATTATTTTTGTCTAATAATTGACAAAACCATTTTTACTAAATATAGGATTCAAAATTTCATTTAATTTCTACCCATATGATAATAAGACTTAAGGTCTATAGTTGCTTGCAATCATTTCTGCACAAAAAACTGTTACATCAACTATGCACACAAAGTTACCTTGGGCGTACTTTTTTTTTCTATTTATATGATTTATTGACTATAAATTCCAAGAGCTCCTTCTTTGAGTACGATTAATGTTTGGGGGAATATTATTATAAAAATACAATCTAGGAAGAGGATTGATTTTAGTGAACAAACTGGAAAATATCCTAATGTAAACACTTATATAGGTATAGCACAGATAATATACAGGCTGGCGCACCACATTTCCGTGGATTTATATATACGAAGTGACAAAATGTTTTAACACTTTGCCTCATTACGGGCACGTTTTAAAATTGTTTTGAAATATACAGAGTGATTCAATAAAAGTTGCGTACCAAAGTTATGAAAATTTAAATGGAACACTTGTATATTATGGCATATTTTGATACTATAGGCTAAATGAAGGCTACTTACTGTTATACTCCCTATACATAACTTAACAGAGACATTTAACTATTTCTGTTTTATATATTTGAGCGAATTATTTTAAATTGTATTTATTGTTTACTCAAAGCATCAGACTCTAAGATAAGTTAAAGTTGAAATCTAAAAATTATACAGAGTGTTTAAAAACAATATTATTATTATTACTTCAAACAGATACATTATTTACTATTATTACTAAAAACTATATTAGTAATTTAGGATTTTCAATTTCAAACTTTAAGGCTGTATTACACTTACCAAGTTCTTGACCAAGTTATTGGCCAAGAACTTGATCAAGTTAAAATTGACGACAAGTCGTGTATTACACTTGTCAAGTCGACTTGGTCAATTTCTTGGCCAAGAACTTGGTGGCTTAGAACATGTTCTATTTTTCTTCTCAACTTGATCAAGTTTTTAGTGATTTCTAGTAATATTCATGTTATAAACTTTTTTGCCAACTGCCTAAAATGTAAATACAAATTCCATTATAGAAAATTGTTAAAAATGACATGTTAACTTGATAGTTCTTGAAAGAATTGTATGCGTAAATTATTTATTTTCTTTTGCATCTCTTGTGCAGTTATTTTTACATTCAATATCAAACGCAAATCTTCGGTAACTTTATTAATTTTTTTGTTTCGTACTTTTGCGCTATTGGTACTGCTAATTCATCTAAAAACTTGGCCAAGAAATTGATAGGTGTAAAACAGTCAAGGTCAACAATAACTTGATCAAGAACTTGCCGACAATTTCTTGGCCAATAACTTGGTCAAGAACTTGGTAAGTGTAATACAGCCTTTAGTTTCGTGCAATTCATTTTTTAAATGGCTAATATTTATTAACCTAACGGTTTGATTGGTTTTGTTTCACAATAATTAAAAAGCGTCATAACTAGGTAAACAACAAATACATACTTTATTAAACAAATAACAAACTTAAGTAGTAAAAGAAAACTAATGTTTTAACAAGTGCTCAAAATGATGTCCTTATTTTTCAATACATAAACGAATTTTCTCTTGAAAGGACTGTTTAACTCTTGTTAAAATACTTGGTGTTAAAGAACGAAACGCTATTCTTATTCTGTCTCTCATATCGTCTGGTGTAGTTGGTGGTGTATCATAGACAATATTTTTGAAATATTTCCATAAAAAAAAACAGAAGTCGTTGGGTCTGGAGAATTTGCTGGCCAATTGAGTGGACCGCCGCGTCCTGTCCACCTATTGGGATATTGCCTATCCAATTCATTTCTAACATTTACTTGAAAATGCGCTGGTGCACCGTCTAGTTGTAACCACATTCTTTGTTAGTTACCATCGAAAAAGAACGTATCACTAGCGTTCCAATTATTCCACCCTACACATTGACACAAAATCTGTGTTGCCTTCGAGAGTTCTAAAAAAATGGGAATTTTCGTCACTGTAGTGGTGAAAATTATGTCTATTAACTAATCCGTTATTGTGGAATGATGACTCGTCCGTAAAAAGCACAAAATCCAAAAGAAATTCATCTTTATTAAACTTCTCTAGAACCCATAAACAAAATACGAGTTGACGATCGTAATCTACTTCCAAAAGTGCTTGGTGTAATTGAATACAATACGGGAAAAAGCTGTGCCTTTTTATAATTTTTCCGACGCTCCGCCTGCTTAATTATTCCACTGGCTTCACTTATTTTTCGCTGACTTGTATGCAGCTTTTCTACAAGAGTAATAACAAAATCATTTTCTTCATTTCCCATAATTGGTCTTTGCCTTTCTGGTTTCTGATAACACTTGCAATAAACTTTCTAATGACCGCCTGTCAGGGCGATGACGCGTGTTAGGATATTTTTAAGCATAAACTCTTGATGCTAGCAAGTAATTTTCGTCAAACTCTCCAATTACTAAAATCATATCCACCTTTTCGCTTTGAGAGTCGGTTCTCATTTTAAATAATTGAAATTATTGAAGCGACATTGAAGAGCGATGACGTCTTCTTAACTAATATGTATTGTAACTGTCAAATAATTTATCTGGCTGAAGTAATAATAATTCCGCCTACTTTTGAGAAATAAATGCAAGGAATTAGTGTTTGAAATTGAAAATCCTAAATTACTAAAGAACTGAAAACTCTTATAGCTGCGACCATCATCTGACTAAAAACTTGAACAGAGAATTTTACACTCACTTTTTGAAAGGAACTGGGTGGTATATGCGCATTTGTTATTTTTGTTAGTGCTCTGCTCTTCTTGTTTTTCTGATCAATACTATACTACTACTCCTTTATGTCACTGAAAGAAATAATTTTATTACATATACATAACCGCCATTTTTAAATTATTTCGAAAACTCTTAAATAAATGAGGTGCAAATCTTTCACCGGCACTTCGACACACTCTTTGACGGCAGTCATTTGGACACTTGATGTCAAACCTCGACTCGATCATCAGTAATAGGGATATTGCCTCATTTTGATATAACAAAAATTCTGTGATATGAATGTCTAATAAAGCTACTAAGTTGATGTAAACATTTTTTGTTATAATCTGCTAAATAGGTAACCGAATAACATTATTATGTTTCAGTGAAAGGACAATAATTACAGATTCAGAATAATCTAAGAAATTGTGATTATGATCGACGGACTTCAGTGAAATCATTCCGGGCTCTTTTTATGCTTCATTCAAAGCGAGATTGTAGATGGTGATACCATTAAGCAATTTATAGGGCAACGTATGAAAATGATTCTTAATATTCTAATACTGGGATTTATTTTATATTCAATTTTCTTATGGCATGTAAATGTTTTATTGTAAAGTGACTCAGCGTTAAAAGTAAAATGACGATCCTCATAACTAAGAAAAAACATACGCATACTGCTTTTTTGTACATAGGGCAAAATTGATTTAAAGAGTGCTAAATTAACAAGTCATTACTCCAATCGTATAGAGTGTAAATTAATTAAACATATTTTAACTAAAAAATGATTTAATTCGTGCCGGAGGTGAACATAAAATTTTACAGCGTGCCAAAACAAATGTAGGTACCCATGCAATTAAAATTGTTATCGGATTAATGTCAACTACTTTTCTAAGCTTTTCTTATTGGAAAGTGTTTGTAACTACGATCATGATGATTGATGGGTACACAGATATACTCTATTTGGTTTATTTTCAAATATAAAATCTCACTCGGAAAACCGAAAATAATGTTTGAATTTATATCATCTGAAATTCAAGAATTCGTAATTTATATTGATAACTATGGTGTGTTTACATACTTATGTATATGTTTTTTGTCGTTCACTAACAAAAGTGAATTGGTTTTTTGTCGTCGACTCAAGGCTAAATATGTTTGAGATGAGATGAATAAGGAGATTGTATTCTTGTTAAATATTAAAAATAGAAAATAGATCTTAATTCAAGTTCCCCAATATCGTCATCTGGTGTCGGTTAGTTAAACTTAAAAGGTAACTTATAACAAATCTTAATTTCATTTTTCCAGCAAACATGTGGTTCAAATATAAAATAATGGTAAATTCTAAATCGTAGTGTCCTCTATTTTCCTTAAATGAACTAAAACTGAAGGGCTACAATAAAGCCTATCTTATGGGCTCTCTGCTTCTTTCTCTGTGGTACAACATCCAAAAGAACTGTTTAAAGTGGCCACCGTTTTGTTGAATGCAGCATTCAGCACGACAAATTCATGCTTCTTTAGCACATCGTATAACATCAGGTTGATTCTTGATAGTTGTTGCGGCTTCCGTTAGATCGGTAGTTTAGTAATCGCATCGTGGAAGCCTCAGCAACTATCAAGGATTATCCTGATGCTATACGAAGTGCCAAGGAAGAATGAATTTGTCGGTCGTTCAACAAAACTGTGACCACTTTACGCAGTTCTTTTGGATGTTGTATTGTTAAATAAATATCTTTATGCTCCAATATCTTAGTAATAAATTAATTTGAGACATATATTTATATGGACTTTTTTGTTTATTTTATGTTGGAGAACAAGTACCTACAATAGTGCCGTGCAATTCCGAAACACCCTATATATATATATATATATAACATAAATTCATTGAAGAGTTGGTTTTGGTAATATATTTCAATGTTTGTCTTAGATATATACAGATGCTAAAACCCAAAGATGACCTCAGAAAGGATTTCCGTTTAATGGAATTCAATGATATAGTAAACCAGATGTTATCTCGAGAACCTGATTCAAGACAAAGACGACTTAATATTCGTCTTTATTCAGTAGCTCCTTTAAATGAAGAGTGTGGATTAATTGAATGGATTCCTAAATTAGTTGGTTTAAGACCAATACTTTCAAGTTTATATAAACAAAGAGGTAAGTAATATGATAAAGATGGGTTTAAAATGCTTGTAATTTACAATTTGAGCCGTTTTTAACCTTTTGTTGAATATGAATGTCTCTTATTTTAGGTCAAGGTATGACCGCCAAAGAATTGAAAGAATCAGGATGTCTATTAAAAGATCCCCTTTCTAAAAAGCGCGATATATTTAATAAAATATTGTTGCGTCGACATCCGCCTGTTTTAGGGGAGTGGTTCAGAAAAACTTTCCCAGACGTTCAGGTCTGTATGTGTTCTTATTTCTCTGGTATCGGTTAGTTGAATGTTAACGTGTTTTTAGGGTTGGCTAACAGCAAGAACAGCTTATACACGAACAACTGCTGTCATTTCCATGGTAGGATATATTTTAGGTTTAGGTGATCGGCATGGAGAAAATATTTTACTGGATTCCGTTAGTGGTGACACAGTACATGTAGATTTCAATTGTTTATTTAATAAAGGTAAAAAAATGACCTAATATAACAAATTACCTTTTCATAGTTTTGTATATTATGCATACAGATTGTCGTATTTAAAAGTTAATATGCATCTTCAAATACACACACATAAACATGTACCTATGTATGTATGTATACAACAGTTCAAGAATGTGGCTCTCGGTTTACCCACACCACCATAAGACCGGTGGTGTGGGGAGACCGAGAGCGCGAACACCATGCGCACATGGCATTCGTTCCGTATCTTTAGAGTGTGAACTTACATTGTGTCTGAGCAAACTCGCAAATATTAAAATAAAATGCCCTTAGCTGTCGAGGAAAAAATACAGATTGTGTTATGGTATGCGAAGGATAATTCGTACAAAGACGTGCAAAATTTATTTGTATAGTTCGTTATAATATTTTGTTTCGTTTTAAATGTGAGAATTTTATTTTAGTTACAATTTTTATAGTTTTGTTTCAGTTCAATGTTAATACATTGTAGGTACATCAATTACCAAAATAGCGGAGCAATTCCTTAAAGCAAACGTCTGCATACTAGCTTTCAACGTTTTGCACTGAAGCCTCGGTCTCGGTACCCGGTGTCCCGATATGAACTCATCTGTATTCCCCTATTATCGTACCCCTCCATTTCATGTTTGCATGCACATGTGTGCGTGTCTGTGTTTCCATATATCTACTTTTATTTCAGTCAAACGGTATAATGAGTGTCAGAATGAAATTCGATTTTGTTATTTGTATCTAGGGGAAACTGTCAATGTCGGATTATTTTTACTGCCACCATTCGAATTATCGTCTTGTGGAATTTTTTTCCCAATGGAATACTTTAGTGGTGAACAGCGTGCTTTTTATATAAAAGCATTCTACGAAAATGTTCATTCTTACGATCAAGTCCAGGGAGCGTTTCGAAATCACTTCTTTTTGCAGTATGTTCATCAAGGTCCATCTGCGCTAATTTAATTAAGCAATAAACATGCAAATTTCAAATAAGTGGTTCTACAGTTTGTTCTAAGCCCCGTGCCCGCAGAAGATCTGTTAGCAATGAAATCGAAGCTGCAAGTGCTGCTGTACGCCAAAATCCACATCTTTCGAAAAGAGAACATGCGTTTGCCTTAGATTTAAATCGGTGTAGTGTTCAAATAAATTTGAAAAATCACTTACATTACCATCCATATCCACAGTTGGTTCAAGCGTCAACAAATGATGATTACCGTAGCCGTCTTAATTTTGCTACTTTGATTTAGGAGTTCAGTGATTTTGATAATATTCTTTTTAGTGACGAAGGGCATTTCCATTTAGACGGGGGTACGTGAACAAACACAATTTTCGGTACTAGTCTGCGACAAACCCAAGATAAAACATGCAGTCGCATTGCACACGCCAAAAGTAACTTTATAGTCAGCAATGTCTTCAAGAAGCATTATTGGTCCGTATTTTTTTAAGAATAATCAAGGACAATCAATCACACTAAATGCACTACGATATTCTTCGATGATCAGCAGTTTTGTAGGACCAGCATTACAAGCATTTGAAGAGTTTGATAATCGCTCATGGTTGCAGCAGGATGGCGCCACAAGCCATACTGCAAATGAAGTTTTAGAGGCAGTAAGAATGTTTTTCCATGAAAAATTAATTTCGCGTAGAGGTAACATAGACTGGCCTGCAAGAAGCTTTGATTTGACATCACTAGAAGTCTTCTTGTGGAGCTACCTTAAAAGTAAAATGCATGGAAATCCTTCGGCGAATGTAAATAAACTTACATACCGAATACGGGAAAAAATTATCACCATCCCAGTAGCACTGTGTCAGCGAGTTATTATAAATGTACGACATCGTTTAGATGAGTGTATAAAACATCAAGGACAACAATTAGACGACATTGTTTTTAAGGTTTAATTTGCAGATGATGTAATTCTATTTCTAAGTACAATTTATTAAAACGTTCAGTCTTTACAAAATACTAAATACGAAATAAATTATTATATTCATACAACTTATGCTATATCCGCAACTATATATTGAACATAATTCAAATATAAACTAACCTGAGGTGTGATTATGTTATTTGTTAATCCTTCGATTCTTGTTCCTAAGCATATTATCATACTTCTGAGTGGACATTGCCAGTCCAGTGATCAAATCCAATCGCTCGAAATACCAAGTTTCAAATTGTCAGCTTTTAGTTGCCGTGGACCGAATAAGCATGGAGGTGTTGCCATTTTTACAGGGGAAAAATTAAATGTGTTATGCTGAAGGAGGACCTGTCGCGTTTTCACATCACCAATACAATTGAGATCTGTGCGGTGGAAGTCGAATTACCGAAATCCGTTGTGCTAGTTGTAATTTACAGACCCCCACAAACGGACTTCGATACTTTTATGGAAAACTTTTCTGGCATGTTGGATATATTGGAAAAAAGAAGTGGACCGGTTATTATCGGTGGAGACTTCAATATAAACTTCTCAGTGTCGTCGCCAATGCGTCAGCGACTAAACGATTTGTATGGTGTCTCCAACTTCGATTGGACTGTGGAGGAGCCAACACGTGTATTTAAGGATTCGGCGTCTACGTTGCACAACTTTTTTGTAAATATTTCTAATAGAATTTTTCGGTATCCTCGGTATATAATAACCTTTCAGACCACTATAGTCAAATATTGAATTTATCAATATCATTTTGTAATAATAAAGATGGATACATTTACAAACATAAATTTTGTGATAATTCAGTAAATAATTTTCTTAGTTTGTTGGGCAGGGAGGCGTGGCTAACTGTTTAAGAGTGTGGTTGTCCTGATCAAGCGTTTCCAACATTCTTAAATATCTTTCTATACTATCACAGTATTTGTTTCCCTTTATTAAAGTGCAAGCAACATAAAAATTCAAATATCTCTTGGATTACTCCAGACTTATTTGAAATAAAAAATAATCTGCTTATTTTAAAAGAATTCAGCCAACAATTTCTCATTTTTCTGAATGAATTTAAGAACTATGAAAAATATTACAAAAATTTTGTTAAAAACAAACAATGTGATATGAATGAGATCTTCATTAATTCTTCTTCTAATAAATCCAAGGCGGCTTGGTCTATTATTCATAACAGCTCTAACAGCACCAAGGCCCATACTTTACCTGAGGATGACACGCTACGGCTGTGTGGAGAATTTAATGAATATTTTGCATCTCTTCCATCGAAGCAAAACGAAGATAGCTTAAAGGATGATATTAATTTTGATAATATCAACAACTTCATGCAAATACGAAATTTACCTTCTTCTTTTTACATTCAGCCGGTACTCGAGAATAAAGTTGAGAATGCTATTAAGAATTTAAGCACATCATCTTCAACAGGACATGATTGTATCTCATCATTAGTAATAAAATGTGCTTCACCTTTAATCGTTTCAGTTCTGACTTATAGGATTAATTTCTCTTTTGAAAAAGGAATATTCCCTTCTAGTTTGAAGCTAGCCACAGTACGGCCGGTGTATAAATGTGGTGATAGAAATTGTGTAGATAATTATCGACCTATAACTTTGCTATCTGTTTTCGCTAACATGCATTATGAACAATCAATTAAAAAATTATTTGAATAATTATGATATAGTTTTTGAAAATCAACATGGTTTTTGGCAAAATAGGAGCACTGGTACAGCTCTATTTAATTTCTTAAAGACAATTTATGAAACTTTGGATACTAGTCAACAGTGTCTTGGTATCTTTATTCACTTGTCCAAAGCATTTGATCTAGTGAACCACAAGGTTTTACTTCACAAACAAGAGCACTGTGGTATTAGGGGTATTCCTAAACAATGGTTTGAATCTTACCTTTCCAATCGTAAACAAAGCGTCAAAATAAGAAATTACCAGTCATCCTACATTAGTGGTGACAGTGGCGTACCTCAAGGATCAATATTAGGCCCTGTGTTTCTTCTATATATCAATGACTTACCAAATACCCTTCAAAATGTACAGCAAATAGTTCTTTACGCTGATGATATAAGTATACTAATAAAGTCAGCATGTGTATGTGGACTAAACAGTGGAGTAACAGACATTTTCAATCATATTTATAGATGGATGACTTGTAATAAGTTAGTCATTAACAAGGCCTTAACTAAGTTCGTATATTTTCATAATACAACTCAAGTTGTGACTAACGTGGTAATAAATGGCGATACTTTTAACCTGGACTCTAGCTTACGTGTACTTGGTCTGACAATTAATGAGAACCTTAAATGGAACTCACATATTGATAATGTTTGCAGTTGTCTATCAAAGGTATGTTTCACACTAAGGCAACTTAAAAAACATGCAATGTTAAAACTCTCCTTATGTTCTACCATTCAAACTTTATTTCTTGTCTGCGGTATTGCATTATGCTCCATTTCACAAAAACACTCACATCGACTGCGCGTCAAAAATGCTTGAAATTTAGTGTTTTATTTGTAATACAATAACTTTTAAACAGCACATTTTCGGATCTCTTTAATTTTGAAATGTTGTTGTAGATCATCTGTACATTATAAATTTATTCAACGAAATTTTAGGGGAAACCTTCGAGTGGCCTGAAAGAGTACCTTTCCGTCTGACACACAATATGGTATCTGCAATGGGTCCATTAGGAGTTGAAGGAGTATTCCGAAAATCGAGCGCCTGCGCATTAAAAGTATTGCGTGCGCATACCGATACTCTGATGTCTATAGTTACTCCATTTGTGTATGATCCCTTAGTATCTTGGCCTAGAAATAATCCAGCTACAATTAGTGTACAAAGCGCGGAACGTACAAATGAACAGGTATATTATTCTAATAATTTTCTCTCTTCTGTTATAAATAAATGAACACTTATTTAGGCCGTGGAACATGTAAGGGATATTAAATTACGACTGCAGGGAATGGTTCGTACCAAAGGAAGGGCTTATTCAATAGCATTATCCGTCGAGGGACAGATAAATAACATTATTCAGGAAGCTGTAAATATTGATAATCTGTGCCAGATGTATATAGGATGGGGAGCGTATTTGTAAATTGTTAAAGTTTAATTAAGTGAAAATAAATATTTTTATATGTTTGTAAAGCTGAGTTTAATTTAAAACTTTCATATCTTTCAAGGACACTTTGTTTTAAGTAAATGTTCTTTAAACCAAATTATTACAAATAACTAATCTTTTCCACTTGCAATAAACACATATAAGAAATTATTGAAAAGTAAAGCAATATTTTTTCCTATATATTGAGCACGGTCAGTGAATACAACGTTATAATAAGCCCTGCCCGAACAATCCCAACAGCTTTATGCCATTTACAGAGGCTACAGCGTCCGTTAGATGTAATTACGCCAACATTAGTATGCTTTTCCGCATTCGCCCTGGAGTATGGACATTCATACTAACATCCAGAGAGGGGAACACTACGGCCCGAACTTGGAACCCTGGAATATGATGCGATCGTTAAGATACTATGATAATGGCTGATCATAATTGAGTTAGAGCAGTGCTTTCATTAAATTTTTCTGCAGAGTATATGTCGTTTCTCAATTTTAAAGCATAAAATGTGTATGCTGTCTATCTTTGCTTTTAATTCTAACTTCAAAAAATTTAAACCAGAGGCTAATGAATTCCTTCGCTTTCATTTTATTTAATTATCAAGTAGTTTGGTTAATGTGATCATTTGCACTGATTTTCATTCATAATTATTTAGAAATCTATGAAATCATTTGCTCTTAATTTATGTAAAACTATTTCTATAAATTGTATCAATAAGGGACATTTTATGGACAATTAAAATTTCTGTTTAGAAGCGCGCGAAGGTATTACAAGAAAGAGGTATTAAAAGGTAAGCAACCCACATTACAGTACTAGTGTATATATGGTTGCCTAAGCACGTTCTTTAAGGGATATTGTTAGAATTTTAAAATTTCTCATTTTTCACCACGGAAACAGAAACAAGAGATATATAATACAAAGTTAGGCAAGCCAAACAAAATTACTAATGTATATGTAGTTGGTTGCCTATATATTTCTAACCAAAATATTGTGTAGATTTTTTTTACAATTTAAACATAAATAGGACGAGGTATTAGAGCCATGAGGTATACCTTAGACCATTTAAACATATACACACGCCTTAACTATCAAGCAGTGAGGCAAACATAATTCTACGCGGATGACGTCACGGGTGGGCACGATGCAACTACTATACCTAAACTTTACTACAAAAGTAAAGAAAATCCTTCGTTTTAATTTATTAAAAACCCCAATCTTCTTATTTGAAGAATATTTGTAAAACAAAATCTGAATATATAACCCAGAAATTTCGTTTATCGTACCCTATCATACTTACCTCAAATAACTATAAATTTTTGTAAAGACCAGTCAATTCCATTTACTTTTGGTTATTCAAAAATAAAACTCAAAGCAATTCGTATAAAAAAAAATAAGGTGTGAGCACCACACGACTTTCTTATACATATATGAATTTCAAATTATGCAAAGTTGTTCTAAATTAAGCTTTATCCTCTTAAAAAAATACGCCTGTGAGTAAATGTGTCCGAATTTTGAAAATTCTTTTATACAAAAATTATTTAAAATCCTATTCTAAGTACTTCTAGTCTCTTAATCTCACAGAATGCATACTTTGTGAGATATTTGCAAGAGAATGCTATGAATTCTTTATAAATTTGTTTAAACTCAGTAGTTGACGAAATATTGGCAAAATTCAATTTTTTCACTGAAGTAAACTACTACTTCCGGTCTACCGATTTTACTTGAAAAACTAATCAGATCTCAAGAGGGAGATTTTATACACGTAAATACAAAATTTGGAATTGATATCTACAGCGGTTTGACCGCTATCGTGGTCACATATATAGAGAGAGAGAGAGAGACATTTTTTACAACGTCCTTTTTTTGAATCAGGGGACCTCAAAACGTGGACATTGCAAAAATCTGGAGGTCGAAAATTTTCGTCATCATAATACTACCTTATACTACGTATAAGAAAGTAAAGGAAATTGATTTATTTAATACTTATAAAAATGATTTTCAACATTGATGCCGGAAGTTTCCTAGTTATTATTTTCTTCACGAAGTGATCAGGAAAATCAAAAACACTTGGTACAGCATGATTGTTAAGTTTTTTAATTGAACTCCAAGGGCTAGTACTGAACGAATCTCGCGTGAAATGCTTGCTACAAATTCTAGGAGATTTCGATGGTTTGAACTTCTCACGACGCAACGCATTACTGAGATCCATTGCTTTTTCAATATTATATCTTGAGGAAATCTGTAACACATTAATTTTATCAAGTGGATGCTTATTTCTAAGAAGTCATTGTTCAAATTTTATTTGCTACTGACTTTGCCGCTACTAGTGTTGTAAATTAATACGTTAATTATTAAGTAATAATTATCACATTTTTCATCATTTATATTAACAGTTAATTAACAGTAATTGATGATAATTATCACACTCACAACACTAGACGCTACAAGTTTTTTCTTTATTTAATAGCAGCATTATTATACTTACCGATGAAATGATATATCTGTCCCACGCTTGTGTCGTTCGTTGCAGTTATATGCACTAGAGGATTGTACCATAATTAAAATTAGAACGATTTAATCGATATTAACACTGTATCTATAACATTAAAACGGACGTTAGACATTACGACAATAGCAGAAACAATCCCACCCGTGACGTCACATGCCTGCGTTATGTTTGCTTCAGTTCGTATTCAAGACGGGACGGAAAACGGCGTGTCTACATATATAAATGGTATACATAGCTAGGCAACTCAAATTACACAACTACTGTATAATTGGTTGCCTAGGTATGAGTGTATTTAATTTAACATTTAATAAAACAAACAATAGATTGCTTGGTCACCTTTCTTGTACATACATATTAATTACAAAATATTCTCAGTTTTGTGAGGAAATTTCTGATTTGATACCAGGAAAACAGAAACGCGAGATGGTATTAAGCGCAAGATGTATACAAAGTTAAGCCACCCAATTTACTCAATATGTATTAATGGGCACTTTCATTAAGCAAAACTAGTGGATAATTTAAGATTTCTAATTTAGTTTTACGATAGTTTTAGGATTACAGAAACACGGATCAGCATTAAAATATTGAATAATTGCACTACAAACACAGTATGATAATAACTAAACTTTGTAATACTGTGGATTTAGGGCTTGTAATTGATAAGTCCTTAGTTTAGAAAACCTCACATTTTTTGGCATTATAGGTAATTGTTTAGTTTACTTAGAGTTGTTTATATTACTTTTAAGTATTGTGTTTTTTGTTAAGTATATCTTTTTTGATACAATAAATTTAATTACACTCTTTTGAACAAAAACCTGCAAATAAAACACCTAGTGATGGGCAAGATGGGGGAATACGAGTAGTTTCAATGCGACTAGACAGACTTGTGTTTTGTCGGCTCTCGGGAAAGACCGTGTTTCCTATTGGTTTCCCTAAGAGTCGACAAAACGCGACTTTGTCTAGTCCCATTGAAAATTTACTTGTATTCCCCTATCTTGTCCATCACTAAATACATATGTATATCACAGTATATATGGAAAAAATTATATGCCATGTTCACTAGTGAACGTATTCTGATCCGCATGCACATTAAGGCATTTGAACACCAACGTATTACAAAATTATAATTAAGTTACTAGAAAAGTAAAATAAACAAAGTACATAAAGGTATTGTGTGGTAATAAATTTATTATAATATTAACTAAAAACTACACCGAAACATAATGCAGAAAAACAATTTATTATTATTCCATTTAATTTGTACATTATTCTAACTAATGGCATGAGTGAAAAGTACCAGATGCATATGATGATCACATAAAAGCATTAAAAGAGAACAGCTTATGACTTGTCAGCCAACGCTCAGCTGTTGTCAAGTGAACGGTTGGAACGGTTCCCTAATATTCCCTATTCGTCTGCTGAATGTGACCATTGAAAAAGAAAATATCAATAAACCATGGTAAATAGATTCTCATACTTTTTTATTATATCTTAGATATTTGCTTAGCATTAGTAAATTAACGTGAGTTACAATAATAATTCTACAAATGTAGCCTAGTTTGTCATGGGAGAAGCCCATTTTTTATTTTAGTATAGTGCATTAAGAAATATTTACTATTGATTATTTTTTAGGGTAATGAAAGCTCTTTGCCCATGGAACTATGTTCTACTTGTAAGTAAAATTATCAGTGATTGCTTAGCAAATATCTCATTACATCATTTTTATAGTTGATGCCGATGAAATAAAACGTCTCGGAAAGAGATTTAGGAAGTTGGACTTAGATAATTCTGGTGCTCTGAGCATTGACGAATTTATGTCTTTGCCTGAATTACAGCAAAATCCACTAGTTCAACGTGTGATTGATATATTTGATGCTGATGGAAATGGTGAAGTTGATTTTCGAGGTATTGTATGAAATATAGGGATGTTGATCATAAACTGATCATATATATAATATTACCAGTATGGATGTATAATTGTTTTGTATTTTGCCATAGAATTTCTTCAAGGAGTCTCCCAATTCAGTGTTAAAGGTGATAAGTTATCTAAACTAAAATTTGCATTTAGAATTTATGATATGGATAAGGATGGCTTCATATCTAATGGTGAACTATTCCAGGTGTGTATTAATGAAATTTAACTTTTTATATGTTTTGAACTATGCATCATATCCATCAATAATATTTATTTTAATGAATATTAAATTTACATTTTACCTGGCATGTAATTATTTAGTGCATTAATAATTTTGTAGTTCACATAAAGTGAAGAGTAAGGTTCTAATTACTTCTTACAATGTAATTGTTGCAGAAGGTAATAGATACCACAAAACTATTTGCGAACTATGTTACAGTGAGCATATGTGTTTTATTAGGTGATTATTTTAAAGTTTAAATAATTCAAAAGAGGCTGATACAAATATGGATCATTATTTTATTCTCCAATTTCAAATAATATACAAATGAATATAGATTTTAAGGCATTCATAATAATTGTTATTGTGTAGGTAATCCAATATGTGAACTAATCATTATCTTAATTTACTAATTAGGAAAAGTCACTTAATCTGCTCTGTGGAAAAATTGTCTATTTTCACCATTTATTAAGTTTCTGTAAATGAAACACTTTTGATATAGAGCTGTACAGGTTGTTCCAATTTAAGATTATGTTTAAATCTAGAGATGATGACTCAATAACACTCCTAAAATTAATGATTCCGTATCTGAAATGGGCTAGAAACAAGGAAAATACCGAACACATATTACAGCTGAAGTTGCATATTGTTTTACAGGTTTAATTATTGATGTGAATAGTGAATACTCAAGTGAAAAATACTTGTGTATTCATTTATTAAAATAGGTAATGTGTCAAGCAGTAATTCAGTGCAAGGGACAAATTTCAAATAAACATCTAAAGAAATAGTGGAGGGAATAACTTAAAATTATGCAATATATAATCAAATAGAAAATTATTTATTTTCATAGATGCGATTTAACATTATAATAACGCCATTTATAGTCTAATAATACTAATAACAGTTTTGAACAAAACAGAATTATCAATTATTTTTATTTGTATTGCTCACATTTTGTATGTGAGAGTTGTAAGCACCTGTAAATTTGAATAATATGTTTTACCAACACATAATTAAAATATTTCTGCTTGAGTCATTGACATGTAATAAATTGTCTCATGTTCAATCAACACAATCATCCATGAATAATCTGGTTTTATTTAAAATGATTTTGGAATATCATTTCGCAACAACTATGACTTCTCTGTTGTCCATGGATCCAGGGTTGCCAACCTTTGAGTTTGTAATATCCCTAAAGTACAGGAAAATTTTCCCTAGATTGGTTGATTCTTCCCTAAGGCTGTATTACACTTACCAAGTTATTGGCCAAGAACTTGATCAAGTTAAAATTGACGACAAGTCGTGTATTACACTTGTCAAGTCGACTTGGTCAATTTCTTGGCCAAGAACTTGGTGGCTTAGAACATGTTCTATTTTTCTTCTCAACTTGATCAAGTTTTTAGTGATTTCTAGTAATATTCATGTTATAAAGTTGTTTGCCAACTGTCTAAAATGTAAATACAAATTCCATTTTAGAATATTGTTAAAAATGACATGTTAACTTGATACTTCTTGAAAGAATTGTATGCGTAAATTATTTATTTTCTTTTGTATCTCTTGTGCAGTTATTTTTACATTCAATATCAAACACAAATCTTCGGTAACTTTATTAATTTTTTTATTTCGTACTTTTGCACTATTGGTACTGCTAATTCACCTAAAAACTTGGCCAAGAAATTGATAAGTGTAAAACAGTCAAGGTCAACAATAACTTGATCAAGAACTTGCCGACAATTTCTTGGCCAATAACTTGGTCAAGAACTTTGTAAGTGTAATACAGCCTCTAAAGTTTATCCAAAGGTATGATCAAAAATAGGAATAGATGGTATGTACAAAAATAAGTTTGCCGTTTTTTCAAAACTATATTGATTTAATTTTAAAAAAATATATACATAAATTTAAACATAAAATATGCAATAAGATAAAATAATGCAAAAATAAAACGTTATAGTTTTCTCCGCCAGATGGCCCGCAATTAAACGTCTAAACCTAAATATATTATACAATACTTTGTTATTAATTACTTAGTGATGTTATATCTATTTTTTATAATTTCTTATTACAACTCCTGTATATGTAAAATAATGTGCAAGAATAATACTATCAAAAATGCTTTTTTTGCTGTTAGATGCCAAATCAATGTGTAGTTATGCTAGTATTAACAATGAGGTAATAACTAGGTGTATTATTACATGTATTACATTAGGCATATCTGGGTTAACTGACTACCTATTATAGCTATTTAGTTGTGATGATGACTTGAATTTGTTTTTATATACATTAGCTGGCCCGGCAGACATTGTTCTGCCCTTTACGGTAGGTGACGCGATGTGTATTCTACCAAAAAATAGGGGCATCTAACGGACTGCAGCATATACCAAAACAATTTTCTTGATCACGCGAACATATTGTATACGTATAAATCATTAAGGTTTAATAAATACAAAATGTATTAATAAATCGACCACACAGCCACCTGTCAAGTCCATATGTTGTGATTTTCTTTTTTCGCACTAAAACAACATATATTGTGAATAAGAGTCATTTTGGTCCATAAATATAGAATTTGTTAATAACTTGAATTGAGCGTCACCAATCGGATCCCAGCATAACTATGAACCATCATCTCGACAATACAAGTATATTGTGTGAATATGTCTCAATCGGTCCAGCCGTTCAGCAGTTACACGATCACTAACAGACACCCCATTAAACTCATTATATTTAATGCCGAAAACTTGGCAGACATACTCATTGTATAAAAACAATTATAATAATTTATTTCTCATTTATAATCTTGACGTCCATTCAAATTGTAGGTGCTGAAAATGATGGTTGGCAACAATCTAAAAGATACTCAGTTACAACAGATCGTCGACAAAACAATACTATTCGCCGACAAAGATGAAGACGGAAAAATTTCCTTCGACGAATTTTGTTCAGTCGTCGGAAACACGGATATCCATAAGAAAATGGTTGTTGACGTGTAGGCCATATTAATATAGGCATAACAAGTTTTAGGTGTTTGTCAGAATCTGTTTAGTTTGCCATTTTCTTTGTTGTTTTTTTTTTATTCGATATATATTTTATTTACAGTTACATTCATCTGACGCATAAATTTTTCAAGACTCGAATATTATTCATATAATAATAGATCTTTAGTTGTTCTTATTTTTGAATACCAAGATTTATATGTCACTGTTGATGTATATATTGCACAAAACACTAGTCAGTATATTTATCTTCCTTAAGTTTAAGCAATTTTGATTACATATTGCAGTTTCATGTAACGACATAGCTTTACGAATAGTGAAAATATAAGTTTGATGTGGAGCGATATTGTACAAATCAAGCACAGTTTCAATGCATAATATAAGACATAAAACTATGTATATACACGCATAGCTTGAGGATAGAATCAGATAAACATTTGGGATATGCTTAGATACTATATCGGACCAAACTTTTAATATATTATCATATTCAATGTGCATGAAATTGTGCTGATTTGTATTACGTAAATGAAAATAGCCTATATGAATATAAATAATATAAATATATATACCTTGTATGTTTTCTAAATACTGTATAAATATTCTAATATAATTTTAAAAAACTTTATTGCATGTATACCGTGCTTGTTGTTCCCGTTAAAAATTTTTATAAATAAAAAAAGCATTTATGTAAAAAAATATTCTTCTTTATACTTTATCTTGGTGTTGTGTGTTTAGATATAAACTTATTAAGCGCTTGGTGAGGATTAAACCTCGTGATTTAACTAATATAATCTACATAGATCTATACATTGTGTCAATAATATGCTTAAAAAATGTACTTATTAAGTAATTGTATGTAGATCACTGCTTGAAAATATGACCGCTATTGATGGAGGTTACGGTGCACAACTTTTATTAATACCAGCCATGTAATTGCTCTCACTGAATACTGATATGCGCCAAATAAAAAAAATAAATTCTTATCTTGGTTGTCTGTGGAACTGTATCGATTCACTTAGGAACAGATAATCGAATGGAATTTGATGTCCCTTCTGGAAATGATATTTTGCCACATCGAGCACATGACAGCTAAGATACATGGAAAGGACAATATTCGCTGATAGTTTCCTAAATTGTGTGCTCAGGGAATAAACACCGAATTTTGGTGGTGAAAAGCTGTACAATATTTTGCTGTGCATATCTTTATTCCCTATCAATCATATATGTAATTATATACATCAAATAAATATATATATATATATACCTAATTTAGCAATTGGATAGTTATTTATTCCACTTGCCACTTATACCAACCATATACTAAAGTTGTGTTGTGCTAATATGTAAAGATAATTGTTTTGTTTAAGATAATTTATGTTTAATAAAATTATTTCACCTCTCTAGCTTTGTAGTTGTAACTTTATTAATATTTGAGATACCTGCATTTGACTTATATAACAGCTGAAGACCTCGAACCGGACGCCTTGATGGCTTTATTGATGTGATTTCAACGGACTCTATTACCTACTGTTCAATTCATGAATTGTGTGTGGAACAGGACAATCCAGATCATTTTCTGGGAACTTAAAGAGCATACTATTTATTTTTTAGGAAAGGTAAAAACATATATAAAGCGTCAACTCCTAGCCAACTATTCTTGCAGCCTTTACCCAAGCAGAAAAAATTAAAAATGTTACGAGTACAATAGTGGGATTACAAAGATGGGTGTATTTAATTGATTTACCGATAGGCTACTAGCATTTTAGCTAATTTTACGTTTTGCAATTAAGAGATGCAAGTTAATTAATTCTGACAATCGACCAATACCTGAGTCCAGTTTATACGAATTATTGTAATTTTAAGTGTTAATCTGGTACGCTTCCGTTATTGCCCCGCTAGAGTTAGGTAGTAAATAAAGTGAATAGAGTGAATTTGTTAAGAAATCAGTGTTATCCCATTTTGTGGAGCATATCTTCTAAGTTTACACTTTAGCCAAAAACATTACGTTTAACACTCTTCTGTTTTTCTACAGGTTTCTACTGAAGATGCAACTTAGTTTCCGAAATACGCAAAAAAATGTTTGTGGGAAGTGATTTTTCTTTTTGCGTTTTGTTTCTGATTTTGAGTCAGTCCCCACCCATTATTATTGAATTAAGTCCGTGCGTGAATACAACATACTTATTAATTTTGACTTTATCCATTCAGTATAACTTAAAGCAATGATTATAAAAAATATCAACTAATTAAGTGTATTTCGTCATATTGGTAAGGTTATAGTTGGTGTTTGCTTAGTCAAGTAAATTAGACGCGACTCTGTTGGTAGAATAAATGAAGGAAAACATCTCCAAGTAGCCAATTTACCAACATGAAAATTCCAAATGGCAATGCGTAAATCAATTAAATTAGATAAAAACACATCTTTTGATAAGACTAGCGACATATAATATAAATACAATGTTTAAATTAAAACTTTAATTATGTAATTTTAAAAGCACATTTGTACATATAAAGTGGTAAAATCTATATAAAATTTATGTAAAAACAAACTTGAAGAAATTACTATAATCGTAAAATGTAATTATTTTCACATTGTTAGAAAAGTTTCGCGACGATAATTATTACATGTAAACGCACAAAACAAATAGCATATTACAAGTTTTTCAAAAAACAAACGAGAAGAACACCCTTTCAAACACAAACTTTGAAAACCTAATATAAAATATAACCAATCCCCAATAGGTTACCCTAATATGGGGACCAAGCGTGACTTCCCAGTTTTACATTTAGTTTTGTATACGGTAATTTGGGAAATAATGACGTAAAATGCAACCGTTAGTTACACTACTGTTTTTCCGGAAAATGCCTCTAGACGAGGTAATCTTTATAGAAGCTGTCATTCACCAACATTTCCAGGCAGTCACATTTGGCACCATCTAATCTACGATTTCCTTTGATTTACAGGAAAGTTTCATACACCAAAATTGTAGAGAGTGCAGTGCATATAAGGTTTTATTTGGTTACATTACTATAGGATGAAATGAATTTTAAAAACAATGTTTAACTCCAAAATATCAACAGCTCTTCCACAAAAACTTTTTGAGTGCAAGTTGTAGAGAATATTTTTACCATAAAACTATAAACAAGAAAGTCTTCTGTCCACTAATAGGCGCCGAGCAATCCACTGTTACTTCTTCAGGGGGGATCAATGCATCCTCTTTTCTGTGTGTATTTTGAGTATTCATTCTTCCCACCTTGAAAAATGTAGTATGCTACACTTTTTATACAAAAAACTCTAATTTTACTGATTTGCTCAATATCGTTTGGAACTGGACCCACGCATGAGGCTGATCTAATAAATCTGTACTCGGCTGTGTTATGATTTGTTAAGGAATGCTACAGAATTTAACACTATGTAAAATCTATAATTCAATCTAGCTGTGTAGCTCCTGGATAAGACCTGGGTACCAGATATAATATGTTATTTGTCTTACTTTGAAACTGGTTGAATTGAAAAAAGTATCTGCCATCTGCAAAATGTCATACTTTAAGGATAAGTGTAATGGAATTAATTTAGCTAATGAATATAAAGTATTATTACAAATCTGTATTATATATTTTTAATTATAGTACAATACAAATGATGTACACAAAACATTTATATTAAAGAAAGAAATACGTACAATGAATTTACACAAACAGTTATGTGATAATAAGAATCAGAGAAATGCGCTAATCAAATAGAAAACTTCTTTCTTGTCACAATGCAATTGTATAAGCATATAGACATGAAAATTAAAAACAGTATTGCGCTAATGCCCATATCTGAAAATTATAAAATTAATACACTTCATGTTTAATAATTATAGAAAAATAAACTCACTTTTGAAATTCCCATTCTCTATTGTCTAAAGGACATACTTGACGAGTTTTAAGCCAACGAGATATACAATGAAAATGAAATGCATGCTGTAAATGAAAATTATTATCATAAACTCAATATAACTAATTATTTATGTTCATTACATTACAAACTCCCCATGCTACAGTACATTCTTCACTAGTTGCTGATGCCTGATTTGCTTGGCATTCAATACAGAGATCCATAATATGATTTCGACAAATAGCACAATTGTCAACAACGATATCTGAAATATAACTCTTCTTTGGAAATGCAAAATATAAACTTAATTATATATATTAAAAATTATATATTCAACAAATGCAATAAAGAAAAACATGTTTACATTCTTGCAGCATACAATGTGAAACTAAACGATATGTTACATTTATTGGTAAAACTACTGTATATTGAGAGATATGATGTACTTTACACTTACATGTCCAATTCATAAAAAATACTTTGTGTCCTCAAATAAGTTCTAAGATTTAAGATATATATAACAGTTAAATAATACTTGTTAGAATATTCTTTTGCATGTGAAATAATGAAGAAAACTGTCATATAAAATATTATAACACACAAAGTAAATTAAATAGATTTTACTAAACTATGATTTTGTCAGAGTGTATAAAAAAATTAGAAAATACTTACAGACAGAATCAAAATTCACTTACCCCAAGCCCATAAAGCGACGGCATTCCACTAAAACAATAGAAATAAATACAGTCATTCTTTAATATAGGTTATGTTTCACCTTCTTGACTTCAAATCGTTTTTTTTCACCTTTAGAACTACTTGATGCTGGCATTTCAACTTCTTCGTCATCTACATCCATTGCTGAAGCCATTTTTGGGTAGATATATAATTCCTTATCTTATACAACAATTTTCAAATAACAAGGAACCACTTTTCAAATTAGAGATTTCCAAAGAACTGTCATCTATCATAATCGCGCATTGCCAACATGCTTCGCTTTATTATTCGTCGAACAGATGGCATAGAAACAAGGAAACAATACGATGAACTATGAAAAAACTTAAAAATAAATTTTCACGCGCGCCGACAGTTGATACACATATCAACTATTAAATTTTCTTCGTAAAGAAATTCCTTGTTTAAGTATGCGTTTTAATATTAATTAATTATTTTGCTTCCATCACGTGGTAATTAATTACTGACCTATTGGTATTACGTGATAAGGCTGCCTGTTGTCTGCTCTTAAAATTTCCATCTATTTGATGAATTAACTTAAAAAATTTTAATATAGGCTTTCACATTTTTTTATTATGTACTATACCTTTGAGACTTTGACTATTCTTTCAAACTTTATTATTATTTTAACTGTATGTGAAGTATTCTTAAAGCTTCAGTTCTTGTCTCTCCATTATCCTTCTAAATTTCTACTTTTATTTGTTCAATATTGTTAGCATTATGCATAATTTTTCTGTGAATTCTTCTGGTGAGCTCCTATAAAACACTACATTTGAACATCACCTACTCTTAATAATAATTATGTAAGGCAAAATAAAAAACTTTATTACGTACTTATTACATTGGCTAATAAAAAATACAGAAAATGTATGCAATTCAGTAGGTACTTACAAGAGAATGAAGTATACTAGGAACTCAATTCTGGAAATGTGATATATAACGAAAACATTTTATGTCAAAAATACATGTTTTGTTTTTAATGAACATTACACATTCAATAATATGTACAAGCAAATTCAAATCCATGCTTATATACACGTACAAGACAGATTCATCACCTATCCAAGTTATCCTATAAAATTTCAACAGTAATAAGATCAACAAGAATTTATTTAAATCTTATAATACATTTAAACAACATCTTTCATTAATGTTTTGAGGTAATCAGATATTTTTTTAATATAAAATCACTTAGGAGAGAAAGTTAAAATGATAATAGAAAATGTACAAAAATAATTAACTAATATTTTGTATATACGTATGTATATAAATATCGTAAAATTTGAAATAAATTAAGTTAAAATCCATGTATATACAGTATATAAGACTATTAAAAATAATAAAACGCTAATATTATTGATGTTTAAGCAAATAAACTTTAAGCAAGACCATTTTCACGTGATTATTTATATTACTTGTTGTGAATAACATAAAACAAAAAAAATTAACCTCCACTATATTCATGAGACCGTTACATTACAGCATTAAATTTCTTACATAATGCCTTTTTCAATATTTTATAATTAAAACAAACATAATTTATATATATTTCAACTACAATTCCACTTTTTCGAATGGTTTTGAAAGTTATTATGACAATAAAATCGCACAAGTACATAAATTTTAAAAAGTACATAATAAATATATTTGTAATTATAATTTTCATATACCTGTAGGTATAGATTTTACTTTAATATATTCTGTATAAAAAAATCGACTTAATTTTTTTTAAAATAGATGAATAATAAAATATTTTAATACCAGAGAAATTTAAAACTTAAGTCCTTTATAAAACTTAATTAAGTCGATGCACTTGCGAATTAGTTAGGTACATTCCTTTTTTTACTACATTAAGTTATATTTGAGACAGGTATACGGTATTATAGTGACGTAAAAAGGAAATATTTTCCAGAACGAGAAATTTACTGAGAATATTCTTAGATATCAAGCAAAAGGTTATTTTCGGGAGTATAGTCTCGGTAATATCTATATTCTGGGCTGACTGATCGGTTGCATGCCGGGGAAACCCCGTTTTACATTAGATTTCACACGGCCCTAAATATAAATTTACATATATTAATTATGTAGTAATTTGCCAAAAAAAGTGTATAAAATGTCTGTTAAACTTTTGTTTGACAAATAAATTACTTTGTATAATTGGTGTGCATCCCAAGGATGGTCCAATCTCTATGCCTCCCACGTTAGCCAATTTAGTGGGCGACCGTGACGTCACATGGCGACCTAACGGTATATTATATATGTGCCGCATTTGTTTACGTGCTTTCTTCGCTGTTACTTTATATTATATTGGAATTTTGATGTGTTTCACATGATTGTCTGTGATTAATATACAGATTCTGTGTGGTGAAGTGAATTTTCTAAAATAAAATAGTTATTCCTCGTTTTTATACATAGGTACTTACCTAATTATTTAGTTCATGGTGATTCTTTTAAAAAGGTTCCTAAATTGGTTCACTACCTTTGTAAAAAAATCACCAAGAGAAAAACTGTACCTGTAGAAGTTGTCATCTCATTTTGTAAATTAAGAATTATAATTAGAGTAAGTTTCAACAATCAGAAACATAAAATAAAATTAATCGTCGGACAATTTATGTGACTACTTAAATACATTTTGCATGCCCTCTAAAAAAAATTAAAACACTAAAAAATATGCAACATTTAAGGATAATAAATGATTATAAATTTTATTGATACTTTCCTTCCTGATAGAATCTCAATTCAGAGATTTTTCTTTATGTCTGACGGGATGCAAAATTATTTAGGTAGGTATGTATTTTCAGTTGTTCTTGTGAATATTTTTCTGAACATGTAATGTTCAGCTGTAATATATTACCTTAAAAAATAGTTTTGTGAGCTATGTATTTACTTACATAAATTGCGTGACATAAAAGCGTCATGGTCGTAATAAACTTGACCAAAGTGGACATGTGAAAGCTTTAATTATATCCATGAAACTATAGGTACAGAAACGTGTTTATAAAAATGTACAATTATCTACTTCGCGTCAGACGTATCAAATACATGAAGACTTGCAAAAAAATACCAATGTGTGATACTATATGCACTTTCCATATTCTGATCATCATTAAGTCGCTGTGTGACGTCATCAAGAAGATGCATGCGGCAAATAAGAATGCGGGATTGTGCCATCCACCCTTGTTGTTTACCCTCCTTGGTGCGTTCAGCCCAATGAACTGTATATACTAACTGGAAGGGAGGCAGGGTATTTCCATTTAAGAGAGGAGTGTGTCAGGCGCAACAGAAAGAGATAGTGCTACGTTGTGGTATATCCATTCTTAATTGTTGCATGTTCGTTTACGGAGTTTATTTATATATAACCTTCAAACACGATAATTATATAAAAATCATTCTTTGGATAATTTTTCTCTTTTTATAACACCTACAACAGATAATGATGTATAATAAATACGCTATAGTAGATTTATTTAAAAACGATATATTTAAAACGGCGGCGGCTAATTATATATAATAATTATGTAGCCGTTAGTCAGACAAAGATGAGAATACCACAATGCAGCGGGTTGCATGTTCCATAATTTTGCCTCAGTTATCGTTAACTTACCCGCCTTTCCAGTTATATATATATATATATATATATATATATATATATATATGTGTATATTTCACTGATTCAGCCTAACATGAAACTTCTTGATCAATAATTTCGTCAAAAAATGTGTAAGTGTAAAACGGCCTTTTCACACTAGCAGTACTTTGTGCTTGTTTTAATCATTGTCATACTTTATTTCTTTTCTTTTCTGGGGTTGATATGTTGATATTTTTTGTTGTCTTGAAATTTTGAAAAACTAATAACTATTTTCAACAGAACAACTATTATAATTACTTACTTAAAGATAGACACAAAATTAAAATTACTTAACATACTTCACAAATCAATATTGGAACTTAAAAGAGATTAAGTACTACGACATCGAATTAGAACCACCAGAATTAATAACATAGAGCCCATCGAACAGGATATGGGCAACTTCTAGATTTCAAAATTAGAACAACGTCTACCATATTCTCTATGTACATACTTCTTCCGAGATTTTTTGTGGATATATATTTAACGTGTTTATTATTTTTCTCACTGGCTTATTGTTTGTATTAAATTTTGTGACGTTCAATACCCCTGTAATAGAATCCTTTGATGTTAAGGAAAGAACGGTCTCTTTCTTATAATTATAGCATTATACTCTCCAGTAATGGACTGCACACTCTCTTTCTTCATAATAAACAATTCTTACGTCTCTCAATTTTCACCGCAACTGACGGTAAAAATACCTTTGAAATGTTTTTCAGCGTCAAACAACAAAAGAAATGTTCAGATGTGCAACTATATAGGTACAGTGTGGAAATAAAGTAACGGATAAAGGCATTAACTTCGTTAATAACTATTTTTTGAAAAAAATTTCGAAGGGGTATAGCGATTTCAACTAAGGGGAATATTTTCATTGCATTTTCAGTTTTTTACGTCATTTGTTTTTCATGTTATGACGTCACCGACTTTTTTTTAAAATGACAACCTACAATTTTTTTAATTGATATCGATAGTAGTTCCAATTCTCTATCCAACGGTATTAAACTTTTAATATATTACATTTGAAAAAAGAATCTTAAAGTTGAAATATTAAAAATTCAGTAAACAAATCTACTCACATAAATTTGATGGAAAGATTGACGGCACTTTCGTGTTTATTATAAAATTATAAAAATGTTGAAAAATCGAACTCTAAACTTACTATCTACTCCATACAACGTTAATAATTACATTAAAACTAAATTGATTAACCAGAAAAAACTCAAGCATAAAAATAAGCCTAGAAATAACACTTATTAAATTACATTTGCACTAAGTGTTCAAAATGACCATCTGACAATATTCAAGACGACTATAAAACTCATTTCTCACATTCTGAAAAGTTTGAGATGTTATTAATCCAGTTTAATGTCAAATTCTGTGCTTGAGATCTTCTAAATTATTAGGTCGATTTTTATACACTTTACATTTTAAGTACCCCTATAGAAAGAAATTTAATGGCGTTAGATCTGAAGACCTAGCCGGCCATTCCATTGGACCTCTTATTCCTATCCATCTTTTTGGGAGAACTTGGTCCAAGTAGCGTTGCATATTAATTGCTTAATGAGACGCAGCACCATCATCTTGTAACGATATACTATTATTTGGTAAGTCAGGGCTGTTTGCATTACGAAATAATGCAGCTAATGCAGGCATGGATTCGACCTGTAGCAAAAAAGAATGGGCTTAGAATTCTGTCACCAATAATTCCTGCCCATACGTTAACTTTCTGAGAATATTGCTCAGTAGTACCATTTTTATTAATAGTTTGCAAAAAGTAGGTAAATTAAGTAAATTTAGAAAAGACTGACAAATTAATTTTTTCTGACAGCCGTAATAATGTTTTTTGTTTTATACACTGATAGATAACTAAATTCATTTTGCGACAACAGTGAATTTTTAATATTTGACTTTTAAGACTCTTTTTCTTAATTTTTTTCAAATATAACATAAAAAGTTTTATACCGTTGGATAGGGAATTGAAAGTACTCTCGAAATCAATTAAAAAAAATAGATTGTTACATATTTAAAATAAAAGTGGGTGACGTCATAGCATGAAAAACAAATGATGTAAAAAACTGAAAATGCGATGAAAATATTCCCCTTATTTAAAATCGCTATACCCCTTCGATTTTTTTAAAAAAAAATAAATGTTTACGAAGTTATTGCCTTTATCTCTTACTTTATTTCCACACTGTATGTAATATTCTCGTTAGTTATTACTTTTTATTTCGAGTCACTATAATTTCTACCAAATCGCAGCAATCTTCATTTATAGAAAAAGAGAAGGTGTATAATTATTCTTAAATATTTAAATGAAGTTCTATCTAATAAAAACACCAATTTAATCCAAGATGTTTTATTAGTGATAAATTAGTTGAAGAATATAACGAAATTAATGATTCCTTACTATTGACCACTAATCTTTAAATATAACAAACATCGGATGTGTATTGCAACAATAACACAATTTATCTGTTTCGTCATATTGTAATAGAAATGAAAAAGATGACAGAAACTTAAGTTATATGGATCAGTGGTCGATAACGATAACAATTTCAAATGAATTAAACCTTAACTTTGCGTAATTGCATGTATTATAAATATATTGGGGGCCTGGATTGTAAGTGTTAGCAAAAATATCATTCCGATTTCATATGTTGACTGTATTTTAGGAATTTACCGATTAACATTGGCATTTTAGCGAAGCGCAGTTTTGGTCTAATGGTTGCGCAAAGGCTTGTCAACCCGTAGGTCTAAGTTAAATTCCCAACCATAACCATGTGAATTTTTTTATTTATAAACATTTCTGAGCTGCCACCGTGCTTCGGAGAGCAAATAAAGTCATCGGTCCGTAATACTTCGGTAGTTATTAAACCGTTACGGGCAATTGCACGGTCTAAAAACGACTAATATATGAGCTTAACCAACAAGTATGCGATTTTAGTTGTTAGCAGTGTTGGCCTGAAGATTGCAGACTGCCTTATGAACCTATAGGTGGCGGGTTCTCTTCCCGACCACACCATCTGAAAAATTTTTATTTACAAAAATTCTATAGTTGAATCATTTTGGTAAGCGGCACGGCCAATGTACGAACTAAAGACGACGATTCAGTATCACTACAAATTCCCACCAACCGAAACAATTCCAGCAATAAAATAATTTTTTCTGTGACGGGAAAAAAAGTTGACATTTTATCCTTCTTGACAGGTAATAAAACGTCACTTTATCAACCCGGGCGTAAAGTGTTACTTTTTGCCCATGGGAAAAAAGTTCTACTTTTTGCCCGCTTAAATTTGCAGGTTTCCATAGCAACGCAGGTGTAATGTCACATCGATTGATTTTCTGACTTTAATATAAAGTATTAACGTGTTTTTTTCAAGATTAAATCGTCGTTTTTCCCGTCACAGAAAAAAATTGTGTATTATACACGGGAAAAAAATTAGATTTTAGCTCTCGGTAGTTTAAGAGGAGATAAACCCAACCTCGAGCTAAAATCTAATACTTTTTTCCCTTGTATAATAAATAACTATTAATTTATTAACATTTCAGGAAATATGGTTTATGTTATATTTTATTTAATGCTTGGCTATTCTGTGTAGTAGGCAAGCATTATTGACAAATTTATATTGTTTAGATGTTAAAATGTAATTATGACAAAAGGTTTATGTATATTATTTTCTATAACAGTCTTGAGATGGCTTTTGTAAGTTATATTACTGGACAGGTAAGATTTTGCAACATCTCGAATTTGTCGCCATTTTAATTTAATGGCGCATGTCTGCTACTAAAGCCAGCCCAAACGATTCAACCATAGTACAAGTATATAAGGTATGTTCTGGCACAGGTTGTTTATGACGTAAGCGCACACGCCTATATCACACCATTGATATTAACCACAAACATACGATGGGTGGCGCAGGAGGACCGCTTGTGTTTTATGACGTAGGTGTGTACATCGCGAAATATACGAAATTGAATCAAACCACAAACATACGATGGGTGGCGTAGAAGGATCGCTTGTGTTTTATGACGTAGGTGTGTGCATCGCGAAATATACGAAATTGAGTCAAAGTTATAGCATACCTTATATATTTGTACCATGGATTCTACAACCATAGAAAGTGGTACCGTGCTTTGTAGAAAACGTAACGCCGTCATATCCGGGTATTTCGATAGTTGTCAGAAAGAACAGAAAAACATTACAAGTTTCATGTACCTATAAAAAACTTCGTCAGGTAATTATTAGGTAACAAAAAAATATCATTGAATACAAAACACAAATTGTAACACGTAAATTTCGCTAGCCAAATTGCAAATGCTTATCGGTAAATCATTACAATACATCTATTATTTACAATACCTTTAATAATAACGTCGTGGTCAATAGATTTTTGTTTGGTCTCATTTTCTGTGCCGCCATTAACCCACCAACAACGATATAATAATATTGATATTGTACTACTTTGTTCTTTGTATGGTAATGGTCTAGTTATTTGTTTTATCTAAAACTTGAAAATAAAAAAAAAACAAATGGTGTAGCCTGAAGTTACACCAGGAACCAACAGGTTTAGTCAATTTTCCATTATTTGTATATCATTATCATATACGAATTCTAAAATTTATTAACATGGCAGATCCCCCACCCCAAGTATATGACCACACTGCTATTACTAAAGATTGGACTAGGTACTGGTTTCCAGGTAAGCGGAATCTATACAAAGTGTACGGGATAAATTAAAATTATTTCACAAACGATTACGTTAATAATATGTGTAATGCCAATCAGCCTACATTTCAAAGCAAGAAAAGAATGAATTGTTATAATTACCGCGTCGTAGTTTAAAAAAACAGTTCCGTAGTCGTACTATAGTTGTATGATGTTGAAAGAATAGTCCGTTTCTAACACTGAATCTTAGGCAATGGCTATATTCAGCCGGACTAATCGCTAGACCTCAGCGCTGTGACGTAGTGTGGTGTATAAATAATATTCGCCGGGGCGCATGCTCAATAGACGTTTAGCTTTCAACTGACGCCGTCAGAAAGTACCGTGCCTTCAAATACTTTCGTCGTTAGAGACGGCCATGCTTTTTTTAAATGGTTGGTGACAATGCACGTAATTAGACAAAAACGCTTAATTTTGATAGTTTGGTTATGTCTAAATAATAATAAGCATCTATAATTTGAATTTAAGTATGACAACTGACAGAATTTAAGGTTTTAATTAAAAAGCAGCCTACTATGACGCAGTTGTCACAAAATACTATTTATCAGCTTTTTTTAATTTGTTTTGTGTATTGACACTAACACTTTCTAAGGTTATGTCCGGAGAGCAAGAAAGACAGCCTATACTACCCCAATCACTCACCAGAGTTATAAAAACCGAGTCGGTTCATGTAACCGGTTACTTTTTCGATTTTCCGAACACGGCTATTTTTACTCGATGAATAAACGAACACATTTGTGCTAGCCGAGTTGTCGCCTCAATGCTCGAGTTAACACCTAATGTAGATGAAATTGTATCGTTACGCATCTAACGCTAATAAGAAAATCATGTGTTCTAATTTTAAATTGCAATTTGTATAAATTTGGTAAGGATTTTACTCTAATTAAGTAAAGTATATTGTCAAAGTGTATGTATGTACCTATATAGAGCGAAGTAAGTAAAAAATAATATAGTTCTAATATAAGGTTTGTACACAGAATGGAGAATATACAGGAATTTTTGGATGACGGGGTAGATTTAAATCCATATCCCAGTGCATTACTTTTAGGACCTTAGTAAATGTACCTGTTCCTAATAACATTATGTTGAAGAGGTGGTATAGATACAGCCCTGAACATTTGCTTACATAACTAATATTCGTTTTTATTTCCGTCGCGATATATGGTGTAATAGAACACACGAAACAATACACTGTCATCATAAACGAAAAACAATTACGTTATACATTACTAATTTTTTTAATTTTATGAATTTAGACTATATTGTATGTATATAATAATAATTACAGGATTATTTTAATGATTAATATTAATTAAAAATAATAATGTTGGCGTTATTTCAACCAGTTTTATTAGAAATATTAACATCGGATGTTGGCATACATGAAACTTAGTTTACAATAGGTTTGTTTTTGTTTCTCTAAGAACGATTCCAGAACAGTTCACGTCATGCGCAGAAATATGTTAAGTGTTCGGGTTTCCGGAACTGTTCTGGACAGTGTTGTCCCAGCGACATGGCAGTTTGTAATAGTTTTCTGCGCAAAAACGTAATAGATTTATCTTGTTTCGTAATAGATGACTCAGCTATTTTCAAGATTCAAGGCCAACTGTATCTAATATTGCTGCCCGATATAAAGCCGTCACATAATGCGATTTTTCTGGTTCTAATAACATCAAAATATTGATCCTTATCTGGCGCCATCTATCCAATAATTACGTTAGTAACGCAACATTTTTTAAAACCCAAACAAACACTTTACAACGTAATTGAACCCTAATTAGTTTTGTTTTGTATTTTCTTCGAAATGTAAGTAAAATTGTTATTTTTGACACTACCCAACAACTTCATTTTTCGCAACACTTTTTTAATTTTATTTTGTTCTATTACTTTATTTTGTAAATTATTAATATTAATTATTGTAAAGTTAATGTTTAAAGTGTTATTTTAAAGTTTATTTCCATAAAAATTCGGAAAGTATTTATTTTGGTTACTACTAGATGGCGCCACATAAGGATCAATATTTTGAAGTTATTAGAATCAAAATCAACAATGTAAATCGAAGTTACGTGACGGCCTTATATCGCGCCGCGATACCCTAGTAGCAAAATCACCATATGCACACTTGTTCTACATTAGCAAATATATATTTTCTCTAAAATTGTGATTTTGCTGCTTGGGCACAGTTGGCCTTGCAAGGCTATATAAAGTCTCTGAAGAGTAAAAAAAACCGCAATACGGCAACCATCTTCTGTCTAACATCTAACAGCCATTACATATTTTTCTTGATGTAGGTATTAGTTGGATGTATCCAAGCGGCAAAATCACAATTTTAAAGAAAGATGAAAATATATATTTGCTAATGTAGGACAACTGAACATATAGTGATTTTGCTACTAAGGATACTGTTCCAAAAATATAGGCACAACCGTAGTAGCAAAATCACTATGCATACTTTCCTACATTAGCAAATATATATTTTCATCCATCTCTAAAATTGTGATTTTGCTGCTTGGGAAGGTTTGAATTAAAGTAAAAAAATCGTTGAAAAATCCACGAAATCGTAATAGATTTATATGCTTTCGTAAGGACGTAATAAAACATAGTGAAACGTAACAGATCTGTTACAATTGTAACAGCAATCGCAACACTGGTTCTGGAACTAAAAATTTCGTGTTTTGGTTTCTGATTGTCAGTTCTGGAACCGTTCTGGAACTGTAGAACTAATTCGGGATAGAGGCATCGAATCGTTCGGAACCGTTCCGAACGGTGTACTATGACGCATACAGTTCTGCGCAGTAATAGAACTGTGTTAGAACCGTTCGTAATATTAAACCCGAACAAACCTACTTACACACGCTAGTGAATAATTTGACAGTACATTACAGGTTCGGTTGTAGTAAACTTCACAAATCGTACATTTTATTCGTCGATCACAATGCTCACATAGCCGTATTAAAAACATTACGTCATGGATTTTGATGACGAAGGTGGATTGTTTCATGCGTTTTAGTATAAAAAATTATTATTTTATTCCATGTTAAGATAATTTTATGTAATACATATTTTTTAAATTCAATTTTCGCTAGTGTAATACTGAATGCAATCGATAGGTCAGCGATGATTCCGGCTGAATATTGCCACTATTTTGCTACTTTTAATGCAAGTTGATGTTCTAGTGTTCTCTCGATTATATGTCTCGTCTGTAAGAATAACTTAGTCTAGACACAAGAACGTTATTCTTTAATATTACCTACATAAAATATGAAAATAATATCTAAATAAAAAAATAACAAGCAAAAATATAGCAGTAAGAAAAGAATAAAGCTACGCGAGCTAATTTATACGCTTAAATAAAAATTGATATGAGATATAAACATGAATAAACATTTTTGAGAGCATGAAGTACCAAAGCAAAGTTTACGCAGATGACATGCAAAGAATTGCCGAAATCCAAAGCCACAGTAACTACGTTACAAGAAAATGATCGCTTAAATAATTCCATACAATACACAAAAGGAGTTAAAACATACTGCGAACGAATATTCAAATGTCTCTGACCGACATGTTCATTCAATCAGTCAGTAAATGTCATACAAGCATTCTGTACACTTCACTCAAAACTTACTTATGTATAAATCAGGCTCTGCGACACAAAAGTTAAAATGGAACATTACCAGTTTCATACAAAATTCTGTTTTTTTTGCATTTAATCTAAATTTGACGACCTTCATTTAGATTAATCTGTCTACTACGAAAACTATGACCTGGTGTTTTTGAATGAAGTACCTACTTCCCATCCTCATTGGAATATTTTAAACTTGATAGTGTTGAAATTATTGCCAAATAATAAGTTTGAAGAAAGTTGAGTCGATTTCAAATTAGCTGTTGTATGAAGCAGTGTAACTTCTGATACCATGATTAGAGTCTGATGAAATTTATTCGGAACCACCGAATTATGCGTTATTATAACCACAGAATAGAATCCTTCTTGAAAGTCTGCTAAAAACGACAAGTACTACGCTATTATCATTGCACTTTTGCAAAATATCATAACTATTGCTTATTACTTTTCTAGAATCAGATCATAAAATAAATAGTTAAATCGATAAATTCAGTTCAATTTATGTTGCTCTTCCTGTGAAACAGTGGCCGCAGAGATATACAAAATGCCATCACACATGATTTAGTATCAGCATTCCACGAAAGTTCATCATTACCACTTCCAACTGTTCAAGATGTTGCAATTCACTAGCATTTTCTCTTAATTGTCAGAGATTTTTAATATAAAAAACATATACATCAAAATATAAAGCTGTTTATAAAATTGGTACATCTTGAGTGTAATGTATATTGAGATTATTATTAATATACAAGTTACAATTAATCTACCTTAAACAAACAGGTTAGAGCAATATTGATAACTACTGGGCAAAGTGCATTTATAATGGGATTTAGCGAAGACTTCAGCAGCTGTCCTGTATTTCCTATTGTAATGTAAAGTCAATAAAAATAATTCAAAATCATGATTCGAATGAATAATTGCAAGCACAGAAAAACAGCAGCATTTTACAATTTCAGAATATAGTGCGAATGCAAGCTCTCACAGGTTGCTTGAACACGGCAGTTGGTATGCAATGAAAGTAATCGATATGAGAAACACGCTACAGGCCCGTATTGTTCAATATTTGATTATGCATACTATTATTGATTATTGATGAAACGTCATCTACGCTATGTGAAATACAAGAATACATTTTGCTCGCTAATTTATTATTTAATGAATTGAATATTGAAATTATAAATTAATATTAATTCTTTTAGTTTCTTAATAGCCTTAATCCGGCACAAATAGTTTCGAGGTGGTTAAAATTTGTGTTTGCGATCGCCGGATTATCGAGGGTTTAACAATAGATCCTTAATGGTTTTATTCATGACGTCGCACTATATCTTGAAACAGAGTATACAATTGCTGCTCAACATTGAATTTCGTTCGCTTGACGTTACTAACTTTTGTTTTTTCGTTGCCGTTGTCGAACGGGGCTAGCCAGGTAATATGAGTCATATGAACATTTTAGTATGCATAATCTGCACCGCTGATCATAATAATGTTGGGAACGCACAGAAGACAACAATCAGGTATATAATGCTGCTTCATTATCCTCTATCATGCCCTTAAGACAGAGCAAAAGGATTTAAAACTAAACGAACAAAACGACTTTACTACAACGATAACAGTCTAATATCGAAACTTACTTAAGAATCGTAAAATAGCTTAAGCGCAAGGAAGATGACGCCATAACCACATGATGAAGAAAAGTCAATAACTTGACCTTTACCTGCAATAATAGCAGAAAATTGATAAACAAGACTCCAGAATAATATAATCCAGGGTGAATTTTGCACCATAACAACCCCTTACAAATCCCTCGAAAAGAAACCGCTACTTCAGTATTTATGGTCCAAGTGTGTTGAAGTTGAAAATAATAAATTCTTGTCAAATCATCATTCTCTTATAAAGAAAAAAGTGAATTTGGTATGGTGAAAATTATTTGGAAAGATAATAATACCAAAGAGAGTATATACATAGTTTTTTTAATATTTCACGTAACAAATATAAAAATAAAAATGTTAATTTTTCCTGTTGTTCTATTTCGATGGCAGTGTACTTTAGACGTATCTTATCACTAAAACAAATGAAATTGAACTAAAGGCAGTTTCATCAATGTCCTAATATTGAATTGTGTTTTCGATATAAAAATATTTTTATGAACACTTTAATACTTTCAAACTATCATCTATAATATACATAAGCGTATTTTGAAATTTATTTTCTTTACTTATATCTCTATCGTAGATGTAGATGTTCTAACACCAGTAACTTAAAATAGGACTAATTTTTAATATTTACACTGATTACTTATCGTAAATTAAGAGCGTCTACTACCAACAAGTAATATAAATATTAATTATTACACAATGTTCTGATAATAAATCGTAAATTTATATAATTTGCTAGTCATTGCTAGTGGACGGGATATCTATTGTGTGACTTTCATTGCCGAATATTAACCGTAACCTTTTCATAGGTGGATTCGGCAATGCGATATCATGTTTAAGTCTGCGATCTTTCTTTCGATCTTTTGATTTGTGCCGCTTTTTCCTGTGGGAATAAGGCGTATCGCATTGACTGTCCACACCTTCTACTCTAAGAACTTCGTATTCGGGTTCGAAACTGTCTTCACTTAAACTATTGCCCGACTCGATAACTTCATCCAAGACGGGACTACGTTTCATGCGCAAAGTTAACTTTAAGCGACCGCATTTCTCCGGTGTCTTTTCCGGTGCGGTTTGGGGTTCCTGAAGTCGCTCCGGTGTTTTGGTGTTTTCCACGAATTTATTTACTATGGCAGTATCATTTTCTTCTTCAGACTTAAATCTCGACTCGTAAACGTTTACAACACTTTCGCTAATACTTTCATTTAAATCACCTTTGCTTTGTATCACAATATCGCTATTATTAGTAGTGTGTTCACTGGTTTTTATGTTGCGAAACTGCACCAGATCGGACGATTTGCTCTCGTCATCGTCAAATTCATATATGTCCTTTTCGTCTTCACATTTCCCATCTGGATTTTCATTTACGCTAGTGGCAGCGCTGTTACTGCGCTCTGACAGTCGTACAGACGATCTGGTAGATACGCGTGCAAACAATTTCGATGCTTTTTGATTTTTCGACATGTCCTTTGCAAGATCATCACACACCGCGAAATTATCACCGTTCTGATTGCAGTCCATATGAGAGTCTGCTGCTGCTATCGTTGAATCCTCCATTTCTTTGGATTTAGTGCCAGATGGACTTTCGTGAGTACTTTCACTGAGACGCTTTTGACTTCTCAGTGTTATTCCAATCGAACTAGAATCTACAAATAAAGATAAGATATTGTAATTATTCCAATTAGAAAATCATAATTTCGAACTACCTACTATACTGGGATAGGCATTACAAGTGTTTACACCTAAGTCGTGAACGTTTGCAAAATAGTCTGATGATCCATTTCAAATCACCCAATATAAATAAAATTTATTGCTCAACATTTTTCATTTTCCTGATTTTTTTATCATGAATTCCCTATAGGTAGACAGTCACTAAACACTGTTTGAAAATTTTTTATAAACCATAGTTTGTTTTTCTGGCAGCCATTTTTAAAATGGCGGTTGGGCAAATTTGTAAGAAAAACGTGGTTTGCCAAGCTATTTTAAAAGATCAGCATACATTTTTTTAATGTTTCTATCATGCAAGAGAGTCAGTCAAACTCTTTCTATAAAGACTCCGAAAAATTTGTTAGTCGTTACTTTTTAAAACCGTAAATTTTTATGAAGGAAGAGAAACTCACTAATAATATGTTATTTCTGTGTTGAATACTTACATAACTACCTGCAGTATAAATTTTAGTTCTCAGAATGCATTCCTTTTTTTCTAGAGCTTTTCAAAAATGGCCAAAAGCCTTTTAACATCAATTTTCTCAGGTCAATATCTAAAAAGGGACTGAATAAAAACAAGTGAAAATTTTACAGAATGTTCTTTATACACATAGGAATATCTTACAAAAAATTATTACTGAGAATCAACTACATTTAGAGTAATAGAGCAGTGAATTTCAGTAAAAACGCTACCATTCCACACGCTCGTGCAGTGCCAAGTTAGCAAACAAGGGCCTGAAATTATTAGAATTGACATTGGTCGAATCATCACAAATATAAGTGATCAAATATTTCTACTTTTAAATAACAATGGGCAGTGATAATAATAGGTAAGAGTTTAATTAAACTTAACTTACCGATACATTTGATGTACTACACTTGCAGTATACACACAATAATGTTTCTATATGTATTTAAATTTCAAACTTCCTACTTGCCAGCTGCAATTATTATTAGAGGGTTAAAGAAACACGATATTTCATTGCATAGTTTATCAGTTATGTTGTGCGTTCTACTAGACACTGTTGTGAGTTCCAATGGAGTCACTTTTCGTACTATTTTCTTTGCAGGCACCCAATCAGTATCATTTTTGGAAAGTTGAAAGGCAGTTTTTGGTCCAGAAGGGTGAAAGAAATGCACCAAAACATCATTGTTATCTTAACTTTTGTCTTCAATTTTTCCAAGCCAGCACTTCTCATCATATATAGAAACAACAAAGTCATTATTTGTAAAAGACGAACGTTTGTAAAAAGTGTTGGAAGTTTGATGATCCTCAAAGTTTGAGCCTTTGGAAGTAACAAAACATCTTATTTGATTGTCACTAATGGGGACATATCTGTGTAAGCTTCTTGTTCCTTTCACTTGTAAACAACATTCAAATCTCACAGTCAGTTTTGTTTCCATTTGTTCAATTACAGCTGAAGAAACAAATATATATTTAACTCGAGTAATATTCTCTCGGCAGTATTGGAACATATCTTGTGGAGTCAGGATCTGTTCTGTGTAAGGTCTTTGAAGGGAATCATGTAACTTCTCGTTTTGTTGTTACGTCTATCCTATAGCAAGAATTCTTTCCGTCTGATGAGGCAAAGAAATTCTACTCTGATAGTAAACCAAAATCATTTTCGTGTTCGCAGACATTAATGAAGTTTTTCTTGTTTTTGTACTGGCTGCTTGCGCCATCGCTAAAGTAAATGACCATTTCAACATTACGTATGATATTCTTAATTTCCCTAGTGAGGTGATGTTGAAATGTGTACACAGTCGTGGTATTGTGATCAAGGTGGTCACTAATTACACAAATCGGTATCGGTAAGTTAAGTTTAAGAATTAGAACTCTGTCCATTGTTATTTAAAAGTGGAAATATTTGACCATAAATGTAGTTGAGTTTCAGTCATAATTCTTTTGTTAAATATTCCTATGTGTATAAGGCTTTCGGCCATTTTTGAAAAGCTCTAGAAACAAAAGGAATGCATTCTCAGGACTAAAACTTACACTGCAGGTAGTTATGTAAATATTCAACACAGAAATAACATCTTTTTTGTACCAGTAGTAAAAAATCATAGCAATTTTACACATAATAAAGCGCCACGAAATGTCATTTCTCGACCTGGAACTAATAACAGGTAAATAATGGGCATATTATTCACCTAGGTAAATATTGAAAACAAATAAAACGAATGCCGCAACCATGCAATCGCAGTAGTATGTATGTCAAGGTGTCAACCGTCAAAATTCATAGTAGTTTATTTTTATTTTGATCGGTATACCACAAACCATACCCAAACCTTATAAATGCTCGACCTCTAAGATAAAATAATTAACTGTATTTTATGTCAACAATAGCAAAATATGTATGATAGTATAATTGGAAACAATATCCTAACACGTAACTATTATACTTAGATGTAAAATAAATAACTCTATTTTAGGTTATGTAACAAAAATATGTATAACATGGAAACAATATAACACGTAACTATTACAGATGTAAAGAATTATTTAATTTATGTATTTATAAAAATTCATAGTGCAATTATGGCATGTAAAATTTATTGATGGTTCAATTCTATTTGAAAAACCAGGATTGTGCAGATCTGGAGGCACATTAATGACAGTATTATTAATTGAGTTAATTCCATAAGCATTTACGATATCTTCAGTCGAAATAGATTGTACTGCTGATGTTGATGGAATTTAATTCATATTGAAAATTCCTGTATTTATTGCAGGTGTGGTTGCGTAAGTAGATGTAGGTAGACCTTGTAACATACATGCTATATTTTTTTATTTACTAGGGAATCTTCGATATAACCTTCAGCTACAAAGTGGCTCCATTATTACAAAGTTTTGAGACGTACCTTTTTTGCTATTGTGGATGTGAATAATAATTAAATCATCTTTCATGCTGACATCAGAAATTAATAAATTACACAGCTCATCTCTTCGGCATGCACCAGCAACACCAATTACAAGAGCAGTCTACAGGGTTATAAATTATCAATAATTTCGAAGTATTAATATATAAACAAACTACCTTAGTTGCAATGCAACATGTGTCGGGAGCCTCAGTAAGGAATTTTATAATTTCCTCGAGTAAATACTAATGATTTTTTGGGCTTATAATTTTCATTTTCTTTTTAAAAGGGCAACTAATTTAAAATATTTTGATATGTTAATATCCTCTTTTAGGCCAAGTGTGGCTTTCAACATTGAATAATGCGCCCATAAAGTCGACGCTTTTTTATTTTTTGAATATTCTTGAAAATAAGCCAGAAGTACGTTTTCAGAAGTTACTACTGTATTTTTGGAATTACACCATTTTTAAAATTCTGTATATGTTTTATGTATAAGTGTTTAGCTTTATGCGGAAGCAAGTTCTCAACTGCCTGTTCTGCAGTCTCGTACATTTCAGGTGGTGTACATCTAAACTCTTCAGACATTATAAATGGAATGAAAAATAACCTAATAAATACTTGACTTTTAGTTACAGTATTTATGTCAAAGCTTATTTGTCAAATTTGTCAACATCAAAATATAGCCTACTTATTTGTTTATATGAAGTTTTATTACATGGGCATTCTTACATACAGGGTTAGTTAAAAGTATGGAGACGGCGATTTATTGTCGTTAATATTCATTTTAGAGAATTATGTTCAATATAAAAGTTTGTTAGGATATTTTGATCTACATTTGAGAATATTTGATTTTTTTTTCTTCAATTGTTTTTTAGTTACGCCTGTCCGCGCAATTTTTTTTAAATGGGAACTAGTAAATTTTACTCTACCATTCGATAGAGAATTTTTTTCTCTTTCCAATAATATTTTTGTTTTTTCAAAATTCATTTTAATAACTCTTTTATAAGAAAAGGCCGGTTGAAATGTTTCACAGATGTTCGGTACATCGCAGATAGACAGAAGTGATGCGATAAACAAACTTGAGCGACATAATTTTATCAGTGGTTATTGTGTACGTCAAATCTTTGACAGAAATAATTCATTTGTGCAATTTGTTGCTGTTAATATTAACAATGGCGAGTTTAAGTGAACATGAACGAATTGAAATACTTATGATGTTGGGTTATGGAGATAGACGCAGAAGTTTACAAGACGTTTGTAATTTATTTAATGATACGCATCCAAATAGAAATCCAATTCTAAATCCGTTGTTGGTAAAACTTTAAGACGCTTTGAACAAACTGGTAGCGTTAAAGATTTGCCAAGGAGTGGTAGACCTAGAACAGCAAAAAGCGATGATAACAAACTGGATATTTTATTGGCTGTATCTGAAGATCCTCATTTATCAACCAATCAATTAGCGGCCAATTTCAATATTTCGCAGTCATCGATCGTGTCATTTTTAAAAAGTGAAAAGTATAAACCTTATAAGGTACACCTTGTACACGAGTTAACGGAAGATGATTTTGATAGGAGATTACAATTTTCTGAAGAAATGTTAAATATTTGCAATAATAATGAAAATTTTGTCAACAATATACTTTTCTCTGACGAAGCTACTTTTTGCCTTACCGGTGAAGTAAACAGACATAACTGCAGATACTGGTCATCGGAAAATCCCTCTTGGTTTTTGGAGCACCATACGCAGTACCCCCAAAAGGTTAATGTTTGGGTTGGCATTCTTGGCGGTCATATTATCGGTCCCTTTTTCATCAATGGCAATTTAACTTCGGGTCTGTATTTGCAGTTATCGCAAAATGAAGTAATACCTGCTTGTGCTACGCTCTATCCACATGAAAACAATGAACACTTGCCCAATGACAGTATCTGGTTCCAGCAAGATGACGCCCCACCACATTATGGTGTAAATGTTCATCAATATCTGGACAACGTTTTTCCCCACAGATGGATTGGAAGACGAGGAACCATTGAATGGCCAGCCCGTTCGCCAGATTTAAGTCCTTTAGATTTTTTTCTTTGGGGATACGTAAAAAACAAAGTTTACGAAGATAAGCCCGATAACGTCGAAGATTTACAAATCCGAATTACCAGAACGATACAAGAAATTCCCCGAGATTTTTTACAGAACTCTGTTCGGGGTTTTGTAAATCGATTGGGTCATTGTCAAATTACTAATGGACGACAATTTGAACACTTACTTTAATTTACTTTGTTATTAATTTGTTTAATTTTTCCTGTAAAAGTTATTAAAATGAATTTAAAAAAAACAAAAATATTATTGTAAAGAGAAAAAAATTCTCTATCGAATGGTAGAGTAAAATTCACTAGTTCCCATTTAAAAAAACTGCGCGGACAGATGTAACTAAAAAACAATTGAAGAAAAAAAAATTTCAAATATTCTCAAATGTAGATCAAAATATCCTAACAAACTTTTATATTGAACATAATTCTCTAAAATGAATATTAACGACAATAAATCGCCGTCTCCATACTTTTAACTAAGCCTGTATATGAGTAAATTTATTCATAATTATTAAGGTTTCAAGGTCCAATTAGACTACTGGTACAAAAATAGTATACATACTACGGTTGAGAAGACTATTATTGCCCTTGTGGTTTAAATTTCTCGGCGCTGCGCGCCTCGGAATTTAATCTCGCTACTCGGGCAACAATAGTCATCTTCTCAACCTTGGTATGTAATATACTATTTAGTGACTCTCTCTTTCTTCATAAAAATTTAGGGTCTCAAAAAGTAACGATTGGTAAATTTTTTCGGAGTCTTTATAGAAAGAGTTTGACTGACTCTCGCATGATAGAAACATTTAAAAAATGTATGCCTGAAGTTCATATCATGCTGAACACACTGGTTTTTAAATTATTCTGATATATTTTAAAATAGCTTGGCAATTAAACTTTCCGGAAATCACGTTTTTCCTAAAAATTTGCCCAATCGACATTTTTAAAATGGCTGCCAAAAAAAAACTACGGCTTATAAATTTTTTTCAAACAGTGTCTTGTGACTGTCTACCTATAGGGAACTGATGATAAAAAAATCAGGACAATAAAAAATGTTGAGCAACATTGCTTGGATTATTGGAAATGGACTGACCCTGATCATAGTATGGAGCTTCTGCATGGATTCTCAATATCTGTCAGATAACCTATCGGTCAAACATGATTGTCAAATACGCGTACAAAGTGAATTTAATGTTAACACTTGAAATACCAACTCCGGTTATTGCATCTTGTAATACCATACGATCGAATCTTTTATATACAGATAAAGCTATGAAAATTCCTGAATAGTCTGTTTCAGGAAATCGCAGTAAAACCAATAGCCCTGAAGGTGTCCGTTGGCATCGTGGACGAAACGTCGGCAGCAGAGAAGTAGAGAAGCGATTCAGGGTTTCACCCCAAAAACCAAGCAGTAAGCGTATGACGTAGATTAATGACGATCTATTTTAAAAATTAACTGACATGTTCCATGTGAAAGTTGTGCTTGCTGTTGAAGATTTTGAATAGATTTGTTAGGCGACTGAGTTACACGGTCTTCAACACCTGTGATACATTCAACTATGTATGTATTTTGTTGGTGTTTCTACATACGGTTGCAATGAATATGATCATTCTTCATTTTCTAATTTCACACCATTTCACTTGACTTATCGTTAACATTTCTTAAATGTCAATAAACCATCCACTGTCCAGATACTCTTTTTGAGATAATAATTATGTGTCTTTCTAGAATATAAAAGATTTTGATCATATGGTACCAGTTTTCTATTTAGCCGTGATACAAAAATGCAACTACATCAAATAAATTATTAAAAAATAATTGTAGCATTTAGGAAGGGCTTGTGCTAAGATATGATAGCCGAGTGCGACAAAATGCCGTCTAGAGGATTTTTTTGCCGTTTCATGTATTAAACATTAAAAAATCAGTATCTGTCAAATCAAGCCCACTTTGAGACATGTATCTTATATATTGATTAATATTTATTCATATTGTTATTTATAATCTGATAACTCACATTCATTATTGTTTCTGCCAATGTTAGGACATCAGTCAAAATCTGAAAATCACTTTGTCGCGAATCTTGATTTATGAAAGGCAGTTCAAGGCAGGATTGAAAAAACAATATTCTTCACACTATGAACTCATATTGTTTTCCAAACATCCTATACATTACTGCATTTTTGAATTCCCCATTGGTTCGAATTAATTTTTCTTTTCTGTACTGATTTTTACATGCTTTTTAAATTTTACCAAATATTAACAAGTACATGAGAAATACTATTTGATATTGCAAATTTAACTTCTAAATTCTAAGATTTCTGTGTTTTAATTCTTTTAATTTACCTCAAGGTGTGCTAGGTGAATTAATTCATTTTTCTTACAAAGTGATTACTCGTTTTAGTCAAAAAATACATGTTAATTGTGCACAAGAAGTTGTGTATCACAACGATGTTTTATAATAATTCAATGACAGATAGAATTTATTGTATAATAACGATCTGCATCTTAAAATTCTGTAAATAAATGGTTTTTTTTTTTTTTAGGTTGGGTCAACAAATTTTATATTATTCCACCACTTGTAGGTCTTAAGTTTTGTGTCTATTTGTAAGAATAGTTTTCAGAACTAAATAAAGTTTGGCAAACAAGAAATATTATTAAGAATACCAAATTGTAATATCTAAAATTAATGTTATAAAGTTAACATTAATTTTAGATATTACAATTTGGTATTCTTTATATTCTTTATAGAACACAAGCATTGTTAGACAGTATCTTAAATGAAGAATGGTGGAATGTAACAAAAGAAATGAAAATAGAGATAACAATTAAACGAATAAGATTATAACAGAAAACTAATCTTTTGTCTATTTGTTTTGGGTTGAAGTGACAGAAGCCTACTATTAATAATGTTTCTTTGACGTCAACTAAAATCCAACCCAACTACTTTATTAAGTGATTAAGGACAGTAGTGTATTGAAGCTTTTATATCATAAGTAACATTATCTTTCTAAATATGTAGGTACAAATATACAGGATGTTCTATTTAAAAAATATATAAATTTTCAAATTTCTCAGAAATACGTAATTCAATTGTTTTTCATGAACTGCATACTAATCAGAATTAAAAACACTAATAATTTTCTAATTTAACCCAAATCGTAGCTCAAGAAATAACGAACATAGCCATAGTGCACCGATAACTTTGGACACGGTGTATAAGCGTGATTTTATTCGTGAAGATGTACTCCTGACGTGAGCAATTACTCACATTTTATTCATGAGATTCATTCTTGGTCAATGTATGTTTGAGGGAAATGATTAACTATTAATTTTAATATGAAAAATACCTACCTATACTCAGAATACCTTTCCCACTTTCATGGCTATCATTAAATCTTTTAATCTCGTGTGTAGCATCCGAAACAGGATCGTGATCACTGTAACTGGCACTGCTGCTAGCGTTACTCTGCAAGTCGTCGAGTAAATTCGATCTAGATATATTGTGATTGGCAGTTTCCATTAATTCTTGATTAGCTTGTCGTGCGTTTCGTCTTAGCAAACGTGTTGCCCTAGATAACTTAGCACTAGTGTTATGTATACCATTGATCACAGACTTTTTGTCATTCTTTTTCTTTTCACGTATATTATGAGACTCGGTTGAGGTGTCCGTTACACTTAAACTACTATTAGAATTGCGATCCTTCTTTTGAAACTCACCGATATCGGAAAACTTGCATCCCTGCGCTATGAGCAATTCCGCGTCGTATTTCGTCAGACCCTTCTGCCGCAGTTCTTTTATACTAAGAGGCGCAACTATTTTATCACTGTCTTGTATGTGGCCGTTGCAATTATCTAAAACACCTTTACCTTGCGATTTTTGCTTAGTCCGATTTATCCGATTGTCCGTTTCGCGCAAGCGATATCCGTTTTCCTCTTTCTTTTCGGTTTCCTTCGCGAACGCACCAGTTCCTCTACGTTCACACGTTTCACACTCACAGTAACAATTTTTATCGCCGAAAAAGTCCTCACCATAGAAGCAAGTGATCTCCTCGCCCTCTTCTATGTCGCGTAAGACTTTCACGCAAGCAGTATCGCGGCCGGTAGCTACAAATTTACAACTCGCCCTACAGTCATGGTTTATATAAGCTGCTGGACCTAACCACAATTGCGCGCAATTTTTTCTACAACTATACATCACAGAGAAATCGTTTTTTCCTGGATGCAACAGCTGCTTTTCCTCTTCTTCTGTTAGTTCTGCTATACATCCTACTAAGCATTCTATTTTTTCGTTTTTGTACCACTTGCGCGTTGCTGATATTTTCGCGCCCTTTTGTCCTTCCAAGGAATAACGATAACAAGGTTTTATAACGAATCCCGAATCCTTATCGAAAACTCTTAAATATCTATATATCTAGAACGAGAAAGAGCTCATTAGAACATGTGTATACCTTAAAATGTATATGAAATAACGTATATAGTTTATTTAACGATACACGTCTTAAAAAGTTACTTCGGGCCAAGTAACAGTAAATTATACTTACTAATCCAAGTAATACCTCATGAAAAAAAGTTTTAATAACGCAAAACGGAAAATAAACTTGGTACACAATACTATCCTTTTAATTAATATTACATATCATCATCTCGATTATAAAGTAAAAAATAACATGGATTGCTTTGACGTCATCTTAGGATGACTTTTGTATAAACAGTTGTATGTTAAGTTTTGAAGTGTTTGTATTTCGTATTTTTCTTGTTTGAAAAACTTGTTCCAACATATTACTGAGTGTTTGAATGTTATGTCATCGCCGGAAAAACCTTAGTAACTAGGTGAAAATAAAAATTATATAATAAGAGCTCTCTAGTGTGTAAAGAAATGTGTAACTAACATGCCCCATATGAAATTTGTGCCTGCTGTGAATGAATGCATACAATAATAGTTGATATTTTATTTGTTACTGGCAATTATATTTAAAGTATAAATCATTTGAACATACGAGGGGCACGCTATATATTTTGACATGCCACGAAACTAGAAAAGTTAGAGCTGTCAACACTGCATTTCTAAATACCACCATCCTTAAGTAGTAAGCTCTGACCTCTGACTTTAGTTGAGTCGCTGCCGTCATAAGGCAAACGTGGTACATACGATTTTTTATCGAAACATGGACTTGTCAAGAGAACATGTGCGCGCAATGATCTACTACGATTTCAAGGTCGGTTTAAGTGAACAACAAAGTCTTGAACGATTACAACTCGCATTTGGTGATGAAAGTGCTTCACACGCAACTGTATTTCGCAGGTATAGCGAATTTAAAAGAGGACGAATATCGCTTGGTGATGAGGTGCGTGCTGGTAGGCCTTCTTCTTCAGTTACTGCTGGAAATATTGAGAGAGTGAGAGTATGATGGACGTAGATCCAAGATGCACATATCAAGCGATTGAGGCAACTCTTGGTGTTGGATCCGCAACAGTAAATTCAATTTTACATGATCACCTTCGGATGAAAAAAATTGTTGCTCGTTCGGTGCCACACGCGTTTAACAATTTCCAAAAGGCAGAGCGAGTAAGAATCGCTCGGGAAACGTTAGAATGTTAAATAATGGTGGACATCATATTCTATCTAAAATAATAACAGGTGATGAAACCTACATCCCATTTTATGATATTCCTACCCGCTAGGAGAACCGTGTATGGATCCACGAAGATGCACCAACATCAACAATGGCCAAAAAGCAAAGGGCTGCCAAGAAAGTAATGTACACAGTTTTTTTTTTTCGTAGTACAGGATTAACAAAAGCAATCAAGCTGGAAAATCAACGTACAGTCACAGCAAACTGGTACACCACAAAATGTTTACCTGTAGTTCTTGGGCCAGTCAACATTCGCAGGTTAATGTTCCATTATGACAACGCATCGTAACACAATGCATAGCAGGCAGCTGAATTTTTACGTGAAAATAATGTAAAAGTCATTGAACGTCCACCCCATTCGCCCTATTTGGTCATGTGTGTTTTCTGGTTGTTCTTTAACCTACAGGAACATTTACGTGGTCGACGTTTCAAGTCGGAGGATGAGATAAATGAAGCAATTCATCAATTTTTTGTGAGCATTCCAAAAGACTGGCACTGACGTAGGAGGTGATTATATTGAACATAAATAAATTCATTTTCGTGAAAAGACTTGTAGTTTTTTTGTATATCAAAATATATAGCGTGACCCTCGTATATGTATAATTGCAATCCATAAAAGTAGAAACTAAACTACCGTAACACAATTGTACATAGACTGTGTGTCAGCCAGATGATTCACTACAGAAAACATTTAGGAACGTTTATTTTTTTTAAACAAAAGTACAACAATGTATTATCTACAACCAGGTTTTCATTTCGTGATTTTGTTGCCGTGGTAACACAGAAAAATGGATCTTACTGTTAAAGCAACAAAATCACGTCTATTTATTGAAACGAACTTAATTCCAAGGGCAAATAGTACAGTGACTGTAACAACAGTAACAGCATGGTATTTATTACAGATTGTGGTGTGGGACAAAAATTATCAATAACACAGTCACATGTCCAAATACTTGGTGTATAAAGTATTAATTCACAATAAGAACATTAAGGCTCGGTAGTATAAATGGCAATCAGATTAATGAGTTTAGTGTGATACTATAGAAGCAAGTTTTACAAAACCATTGTTAACATATATATTCTGTAAGATTGGAAATCTGTACCTTCATACTGATTGATGACATGGTAACAGTACATTTTATTATTTTAGGGTGGGACTCTCGCCGCTTCTCGTAACTATTACAGATTTGTATGCTACGGGAAAGATCTACGAATTAACAGTTCACGATATTTGTAGAGGTGGGTCGTTCGCGAACGAACCGGTTCAGTGAACCGAATCCCAGCAGGGAACCGAGGGAGCCGGTTCACTAAATTTCAATGAATCGGATCTCGGTTCACTTGGGTCGTTGCTTAATTTGTATACAACAATCTGATAATTTGTCAAATTTGTGTGCGTTATAGCTTCAAATAAATTGTTTGTCAAACATTTTGTATAATTGGTGCGCGCGCAGCCTAAATAATCCCGGTTCGTTTGAGCCGACGCGACGGCGCCGAGTATTATCATGTCCTACACGTTCCTGGAACGGTATGCTATTACCACAGCCGTCTCTACTTACAAGCCATGAAGTTGGAGATTTGGCAACTGCCCGTGTGGGTCTCATTCTATGTAAGACCATGTGCATATGATATGCATGTCACGTTTATTAGCTAAAGTTTACGTGAGTTTGAATCAAAAACATTTGAGAAGAAGTATTTACAAAGTTAAAATCAATCTCGGGAAGTACCTATGGGTAAACAATTCATATTTTTGTAAATGTGGCCGATAACAGTATTAAAGATAACCTCAAAGTGTCAACACGTTCTTTGCAATCATTTGTTTGCTGTTTATAAGTTTGATTAACAAATACATTTGGAGAAGGTAAGAACAATATACATTTACTAGTTTTGTTCATTTTTTTTACAACTGTGTGATGTTTTAGATGCCATGATTGTGCTGTTTCTCATTGTGTAAATCGAACTACAACATACACTTGAACAGGAAGATCTACAAACAACCTCTTCATTTTCAAAGGAAAATTACTTACGTAAAAAGTGGTTACGAGCAATTAATAGAGAAAATTTCGTCACCACAGGGAATTAAGTGGTTTGCTGTAAACATTTTGATGAAGGTGAAATTCAACTGTTTGAGTCATATAAAGACAAGGAAGGTGAAAGTGGAAAAATGGTTTCAAGTATCGTTATTAATAAATAGTGTATAGGTACAGTTTACGTAAATAATACCGAATTAGCATCAAATAATCTTATGTGGGTGTTACCTGAAACCCGTAAGTTGACTCGTTGGTCTCTATTACAAAATTTGTTAGCAAGATATATCTAGGTAGTTTATGCAGTGATTTATGTATAAACGCTGAATATTACAAGCATACATAGTGGTTATGCTGTTTATTCAATTAAAATTAAAATTAAGTGTGTGAATAGTATAAATTTGGCAGTGAAAAGTAATGGTGCTTTGTTTGGTGATGCTTATTGTGGTTATCTGCTGAGAGGAGGACTGATGAAGTAGGTTATTTGTATTTTCACTTATGTGCAATATTTGCTTTTATAACAAAAAATATAAAAATTGAAAAACAATTCTTGAGCAAAAATAATCATCAAAAGATATTAACCTCATTAGCAATTAAAAGTGTATAAAGTCTGATAACTTTTATATTGATTTTAATGTTGTATGTGAATGTGGAACACCAATGAGCAATATAGTGTTAAATAATTATAGCAGAAATAAAATAGTGTATGTCACCAAAAAAAGTGGTCAAACGAGAAAATTATCACTTTGAACAATTAGCCAATATTATTAAAAATGTTGAAATATTAATAATGTTTTTTATACGTTTCCCTTTTATACATCCTTTCTTCGTCACATTATACCTACCTACCTAAATTTAAAGAAAGAATTACATACCAAAAAACCTATTTTAGATTAGGTACGCGGTTAATCTATCTCACTTTCAGCACCTGCTAAAGTCCACGAGTAGACCCACTTGAGGGCAACTAGGCGGTGTTGCCAAATGTAACTTCATGGCTTGTAAGTAAAGACGGCTGTGCTATTACGGATCCACACGGTTCAAATGAGCCGGTTCCGGGACCCGGCTCACAATGAGGAGCTGAACCGAGTGAGCCGGGTCAATCAAATGAACCGTTTTGCCCACCTCTAAATATTTGTACATAATCTTTATGTTAATCATAAATATAGATAACGTCCCATAGAATACTGAAATATTTTAATTTTAAAATTTAGGTAAAACGAAATTTATTTGAAATACAAGTTAGCGGCTGATAACGTATACATATTTGAAAGAAAATTTATCAAAAAAGTTTTAATGTCCAAAAAGCAGGAAACACATTGGAAAACTGGAACAAAAACTACTTAATTTCTTTAAAATTATTGGCATCCGCTATTTTAATTCATATTCTGTTACAGTTGATTAGCTAATGACAATCATTTGCAAAATCACTGCTAGAAAAATGTTCAAACTGCGCTTATGGGATTGTAAGTTTCTAATGTCAAACTTGATAATAACTTTTTAATTCAAGGCGAGGTGGAAATTATGAAACGTAAAAATGGCTAAAATGCAAATGGCCGGCGTAAGTGCTCATTATACCGGGATATCAACAATTAAATTGGTCAATGGTGGTCATGTATTTTAAAATTATTGTCGTAGCGTGCATCGTACATTTAGGTATGTCATAATTTTTTGAATGTCAAAATCTGTCAAGTTATTGTGTTGAAGTTTTCTAATCCTGCACGGTTTTTGAATCATGGTTCTCACCACAGAGCACAAAATTTACATGATTGAAGCCTAGTTTCGAACGGGAGTGCTAGTTAATGGAACTTGGGAATACAGTCAACGTTTGTGTTTGGACAATTTTCGAGAGCACTTCCCAGCCGTAGCAGTATTACCGGACAATTTTTATGCATGCCTTACAAATTGTGTTGAAGTGTTTCGCGAAACTGGTTCTGCGACGCATAAAAAAGGTGCTGATAGACCAAGAGTTCGCACAGAAGAAGTTATTAATGACGTTCGTCAACGTATGGAAGAAGAGCCTAAAACCTTTAAAACGTCTCTCTCAAGAAATTTGGCTTTCTTATGGAACATGCCAAACGATTGTAAAGAAAGACCTAAACATGCATCCATATAAGATGCAATCATATCAAGCTCTTCTGCTTGCAGACCACCCCAGACGCCTTGCGTACTGCCATTGGTTCGTTAATAATTTAATGAATGACGATCTGTTGAACTTTACTTTTTTTTTTCTGACGAAGCTTGGTTCCACCTTTCGGGATACGTCAATTCTCAGAATATGCGAATGCGGAGCACCGATAACCCGCATATTTTTATTGAAACGCCACTACATGCCAGAAAATCGGTGTTTGGATGGCAGTTTCTCGCAGAATAGTTGGGCCAATTATTTTCAATTTCACTGTCAACGCAGAAAGGTACAGAAATATTTTTTTGACTGAATTTGTGCAACAGTTAGACGATGATGAACTTCAATACGGTTATTTCCAGCAAGACTGTGCAACAGCACATACTACACGAGAAAATCTTGCTTTTCTCCGCGAGTTTTTTGATGACCGGCTGATAAGTTTGCATACGGAAGTTGAGTTTTCTCCGAGATCACCTTGTTTGACAATTATGGACTATTTTATCTTTCCTTAAGATTTTCGCAAATCCGATACATAATTTGCAAGAACTGCAACAAAGAATTGTTCAGCAATGTGCAACCATAACGCCAGAAATGCTGCAAAACGCTTTTCACAGCATGAGGAGGCGCGTAAACTTGTGCATTGAACAAAACGGGGGACATTTCCAACAATTATTGTAATTTAGTTTTTCTGGTTAATAAAAACGTTATTTATTTCATAACTTGTAGTTCATAATTATTTTACAGCTGAACCAAGTAGGTGACACATTTGTAGGTTACTGATAATGTCAGTGTAGCTTGACAATGATTGAATTATTTCAAGAGGATGATTTAAACTAAGACAAGCGTTTTACATTCCATGACCAACATTGGCCAATTTAATTTTTGATATCATAGTATATACCGTGCCTTCAATTAAATTTTCACTTAGAGTAGCCCATGATTTCAATATTAATTTGGGAACACTGTGGAACTTTCAATAAATTGACTTAATTATGACAGCTGTCAAAATGAAAAACATTACTGTTCCACAGTGTTCCCAAATTAATATTGAAATCATAAGCTACACTCTAAACGAAAATTTAATTGAAGGTACGGTATGCTTAAACCTACGAGGAAAGAATAGAACAGCAGAGATAATAAACTGGTATGGGAATGGGTATTATTTAGACGGAAGTTACCACTTTAAGGCAGATAAGTTATGGCAATATTGACCAATCATAATTTATAAAATGAGTATTTTGAATAACTTATCATATATCCGGTATGTTTGTTATGTGTTCAGTGGCGTAACATACATATTCAAGGCATGTTTTTTTTATGTTTTCTTTAATACAGTTAGAATAAATGTTACTATATTAAAAAGAATAAAAGGATTGAAAAAATAATGCACTCACGATATTACTTTAATTATTATTGGACTAAGAACCTATTTTAAATGATTTTCGAGAAAATACGAAGTGCACATATACCCTATACAAAATATAATATACGCCTATGCATTGCGGCGGCCATATTGAGTTACCACTTTGGACAAATATTATTATTAAGGAGACTCTCTCCTGTTCCATTCTTTCCTCGTAGGCTTAAACTTTTAGCGGCGCAATTATACAAATGTAATTAAAGCTGGGAACTCGGTAGCGTAAATATTTAATTTAATATTTAAGACTGGTATAATTAGGAAGAAATAATTGTTACCAATGTATGCAGAATTGTTAAATGTATTACACTTGCTATTTAAAAAAAATAACACCTTGTTTATTCTAAAATTATATTTTCATAATCATATTATGGAGACAACCATAACCAAAATAGCAGGTATACTAAAATATGTATTATAGATAATAATAGTAAAAGAAAATTTGTTGTTGATTGAAATTTTTTTAAATATAGTTGTTTACACGAATGCGTCCAAGATTAATTGATTTGCAGTATTTGAAAGAACCCATTCCTGAATTTATAGTTCACTGATTCTGAAACAGATGTCGGCACCGGAAATATATGTAAGAACTAGAATTCTGAATGAATAGATTATAGTCATCCAAGTTGTTATTTGGCATTGTTGTATTTATTGTAATGCAATAAATACAACAATGTTTTTTTTCCTAAAGAGACATCTAGCGACTTAAATACATTTTGTGTTTCGGGTTCCCTAGCCTTAAGTAATACCTTTGATTATGTATACTATAAATATACAACTGAAGGTTAGTTCAGAACAATAGCCACCAGAAGGGTTGGGCAGTAGGACGTGCCCATTCGTTAATTTTTTAGTATACCTTTGTATGACCATATTCCTTCTGCCTCATGTTTACAGTTTTCTGTAGTTTGTATGACTATAGTATTAATAAACAAGGGTACAACTACTATATAAAGCATAGCTGACTCGTCCGCCATTTTGGAGATAACTGCGTCAAAATGTAGCCTATATGAGAACTGTCAATCTGTCCGCAATGACGTCATTGACAGCTAAAGTGAGCATACCGGTATAAGTGTATCGTGATATGAACTGATATTTATCTCCAGAATGGCCGACGAGTCAGCTGTCCTAAATATAGTAGCTATAAACAAGGGTAATACGTAATTTTCCTATTTATGTATTAATAAACAATTAAACCGTGGAATTTCGTCAGTTAAGAAAATTTTCAGAAAGTCATGTTTTCCATTAATACTGCTTTTCACTATATTTAATGCTTAATTCGGGGTCATATGCCAATCTAAGTTTTAATGTAAATCCAACACTGCAATCCCGAACACTCGATACGTCACTTGCAGTTGATACGACACCAAATTTACCGCCTTTTAACGGTTGTCAGAAGGGTACTATCGACATTCGGACTGATTTTAACATTTTGAATTTAAATTACATCAAAGTGTGTTGTTTGCACGAGGTGTTGTTCTTTTTGCATCTCAAATAAAAAGATGGTTTATGTCATCATTCTCCACGAACTATTTCGAACATAGTAATAGTACGTTTTTGACAATCGTTGAAAGGCTGTAGATTTGGTGTCGTGCCGAGTGTTCGGAATCTCACTGCTGTTTTATACTACCAATCCTATACGCCGTTATCGGAATAATCGTGTAATAAAAATATGACCAATCAAAAATGACATATCTACATGCCACACTATTATTACTACTGTCACTGTATCGAAGAGAAATCAACTTGGATTTAAAAAAACATAGAATTATTAAATTACTTCACTTATAGAATATTTCAATTAAAATATTAAGAAAGCACTCATAATTTAGCTTCAGGTTAGCGTTATTGATCGTCTCATACTGTAACATAATTATTGCTAGTGGTTAATTTTTCTCGCCGGAAATTGATAAGAAAGGTGGTGCTGTTGTAGGTGTATAAGTTAATTCTATTATTACAGTGATGGAAAACCTAAATCGATATCAAGCGATAAATAAAAATACACATATTAGTTATCTTGACGTAATTAACTTTTCCGTCGTATCATCGCTTTGTACAGATTCTTATCAAAACCATATAGTTGACAAAGTAAATTATTAATATGATTATTATTATATTCAATAATAATTAAAGCAGATATAAGCCTTAAATTCAAGTTAGACAGTTTTTCAAACTTTTGATTTTGACACATTAGAACTTAATTGACAATTTACCTTTTATTCTTGAGTAAAACGATATGGGAAAAATACTTACAAGTTTTAAGAAAAATATTTTAGAAATAGTAAGATAATATTCTTAATTACTGATTAACTTAGAACTTACGTTTAGGAAATATGTTAAAACGATCATACCGTGGTTGTTCAAAAAAATGTTAAGATATGAACTATGGCAGTCCTGAAAAGTATTACTTTTAAAGTAGGAAGACTCAAAGTCGCGTACATATGTCGGACTACTTGGTAATTTAGCAGATCTTTTGAATTTAAAATCCCAATTATCATAAAATTATCAATTTGGACTTAATGACTTTTGCCTGAACAGCCACGATATATACAGAGTGTACCACTTAAAACTCCCAGATCAAATATCTCGGAAACTTTTTTCAGTTTGTCTTCATTTGTGTGTAAAACCATATTTTTAATACAATCTCAACGCAAAGTGAGTAAATGTTTGAATGAAGCTAATAAATATATATATATAAAGACCATTAGTAATCAAGCAAATGTCACTAATGTGAAAATATTTCCTAAATTATAAAAACAAGCATACATACATATAACACAGACATGAATGCTGATCTGCCTAGATACCTATGGGTGCCTATGAAGTGGAATTTATAAAAAGGAACTAACTATAAAATTTAAATTGTGAAGTAACTATAATAGCAAGAATTGTGCATATATTTACTGCTATTTTTCCCTAAAAATTAAATATTTAAACAAAATAAAGACAACAATTGAAATTATTCCTAATTTCTTTAAACACAAATATCTATGAAACCGTTAAATCTTGGAAACTAACACAAATAATAAAATTTACATTTAATACTTTCAAATAAAAAACAAATGAAGATTATGGCGATCAAAAAAAATTCTTGTTATCGCAGCGCCATCTATATATTCACATAATAAACCACAATTGTGAGAGCAAACTAGAGTCGATCACATTCTTTAGTATATGCTTTTCACAAAATTCAAATATCTTTATCCGTTTCCTAGATATTTGACCTGGGAGTTTTAAGTGGTACACCTGTATATACATTACTAACTATTGGATATGATATACCAAGTCTGTCTCAAAACTAATAAGAATTAATTTGTTAATCGTTACATGGTAACACTGAATCAATCTGGGAGGAGAGTAAGTTAAGCATTATATTAGAAACCCAATTACAGTAATAAATCAATGGGTGCTCGAATACTATCCTGAAGAAAAAACGGAAAGCATAGGTCGAACATCGGCCGAATAATACTTATCCTTTTTTTTGACGGCCTTAACCACTAATCGAGGTCGTTCAAAAAATTGCTACACAGATTTTAAAAAGGGACAATCAAATTCTTATTTGCAATGTCGTATGATTTTCAGTCAAGTTGGTGCTATTGAATGATTTAATTTTCAGGTAGAAATTTGACAGCTGTCATCTGTTGTAATTGCTTCAGCATGTAATATTCTAGCATTGACGTGTTTCTAAATCTAAAACTGCGATTGATTTTACATATTTTATACCAAATAAGATACTATTGTCTGCGCTTGAAGTGTCCTGTTAAACACAAATTTTGAAACTTCTTAGAAAGTTCTTCGATTCTGTGATCAAAATCACCAATCGATGGTCAAAAAACTTTCTAAATGAATATGTTTGTTGAGCTATAATCTGCTGGAGCACTGATTCTAATACCTCATTTCTGTATCTTTCGGCAATTATTGTTCTGTTAAAAAATATGGATAATAATTTTAATGTTATATATAATTGATTTTGGATATTTTTTAATAATAGCTTGCTATGCTCCAACTGATACCTGAACCTGTTGTGACAGTTTCGCAATACATTTCGTAGGCGAGTTTTGGCATTCAATGCCGAAGACCATCAATGCAATCGGCAATGCTTTGCTTTAGATGCCTCACTCCCACTTTTACAACCCACTACCCCAGTTAGAGGAAATATAACTGGTATGAATCTCGTTTGCTATCTGTTCATATGTAATGGCAAGTTGTCAGTTCAGAAATAACTTTCAAACTATCAACAATAGTTGCAATTCTAAGGCTCATATGAGATGGTGCTAAATTTTATAGAAAATTTAGCATCATGTCATACAGAAAATACGTGTAAAATCTGATGCAAAATTTAGCCGCTAAATTATTTAGATTTTATTCTAATTTTTGTGCAAAGTGTGAATGTCACGTGAACATTTTTAGCTATTAAGGGTCCTGTATAGTGGATCTGTCAACAATGGAAAAATAGCCGATTTTAGATGCAAGATATTTTTGTTGTTGCATGTATTTCACTTGCATGTTTGTTGTTTTAAATTTGGAGAAAACCTTTCAACGTCAACTTATGAAGAATTTAGTAATCTACCCAGCTGAAGAATCAAATTTAGAGAAAAATTATCGGATTAAAGAAAATTAATTAATATGCAAAATATTAAAAACAACTTTCTCAAAAATCCTTCGGAGGAGATTGTTTGCTTGGGTTCACGTTATAAATTGAATAAAAAGCTACCCTGCTCTGCACTTATTTTTCGTTCAACTATTCTTTACTTTGTTTTAAATGAATATAAAATAAATTAAAATTAGGCAACCCACATTACAATGAATTGTTATTCTAGTAAAAATCTTTCCCGCGGTTACAAATGTGTAAATATTTGGTCATAAATGAATTTTTATTCGCTTAGATACTGAGTTATTATTTCAAATATTTATTATATATTCCCTATTAAATTATGTGCTATGCAACCGATATCACATTTCCGACCTACTATATAGGACCCCTAAATTACTTTTATAATCTTCTATACAGCCATACTTCTGCCTTTTCTTTTTTTTTTTTGCTATTAAACTTACTCCAATTATTAAATTCGTTCATGCAACAGCAGCAAGAAAGAACAGTATCACGTTACTTATTATATTATTAGTTCGGTAAAATTTAGCTCCGATTCATACGAGCCCAACAGGATAATAAATATTCTGCTTCAAAACACGAATTTTAACGAATGTACTTTTTAAGATGACATCTGTCAAAATTTTATTTGAAGTGTCATTCAAATTTTTTAATATCGCCAACTTTATATTAATCACTTATATATTATATATGTGAATAAAATCACTAAGCAACTTCATAATTATCCTTATTACTTGTGAGACGAACTTCGTATATACACATACCTATACCTTCAAAATAGTATCAATACTTACATGTTCTTCTACTCGCTTTTGTTGATTTTTACCTTTCGGTCTAGGCATCCAATCACCTTTTGAGATTCTACTGTAAGTTTTTTCATAGTTTTGCGTACGAATGAAATCACTCATAATACTTTTCAATTCTGCATTGTTTATTTTTTGCGGTTGGTACCGTACATTCATTTTATGACTTACGAAACCTAAATACGGATCGAGTACCAACGATGTGGCTAAATCGTCGTTCTCAGACAGTTCCCTGGGATTCATACCCGCAGGCTGCATTTTGTTGGGATATGGACGTGATGGTACATCAACAACCATTCTGATTACTAAAACAATACAAGAATCCATTATTACTAAATTGTCTGCCTCGGGTTAACGCAAAACCGGAAATTTTGTCGTGATCTAATTACGATGTATAATTGATTTCAGATAGGTAAACGTGTAATAAAAAAAAAGTTATGACAAATTAATATCTAGTTGAGATAACTGAAAAATAATCGGTACCTACTGTATGTTTAATACATTTATTTAGTAGTAATAAAATATTAACAAAATAATCCTTTTAACAAAAATTATCATAAGATGATAAAGAAAAAGCACAATCAATTCAATGATGACAGTGGTCCTGAAGAAATATAAATATACAAATTGCATTTCAAATTTAGAAAAAAACTAAGTACTGCAAATTAGACATCATCTAAAAATACACCAAAAACAGTATTTTCTTTTTTCCAGTTAGTTTTTGATATGATATTTCACAACACAAATTTAAAAAAAAGAAAAATTGGTAGTGACTGACACCAAGAGCAATATATGTTTAGCATATTGAGCTAAGTGGAATTTAATCATTGAATTTTAGATTAAATGAGATAGTAAATTCACTATAAGTGCATAAATATATGAAATATCACATTCCACAGCTCATATTTAACTCATACATTAAGTGATCAAAGGCATTCAATTGGTAATTGTCATATACTTATTAAATATTTTAAATAGCAACAATAAGATCTAGTGAGTCATAACATGTGAAACTTACAAAAATTGGGACATAGTGAGTAGTTTGAGTATTACCGTATTGAAATGGACAATATCTTTTTCTCTTATGAAAAATAACTTTAAAAATATAAACTAATTTATTAATTAAAGCAACAATTCAATTATGTTAAAGTGTAAATTTTATTCAATAATTCAAGGGTATCTGTATCCAATCTTATTACTAGATATAGGTAACATTGTTTCTAGTGAAACAACAGCTCCCAGTTTAAGTAATTATTATAAAATGCAAGTTCCTAAAGTAAATACATTGCAATAAACCTCATAGTCCCAGGCTAATTAAGCAACAGTATTGCACATAAAAAGACCGGATTCTTTTTACAATAGTGACATACTAGATCAAATTCCTGTATATGACCTAATGCCTAACCTTAATTTCATGTGATAACCTTACCTGGGGCACTTACGCGTTCCTCTCTAAATATTGCATATTATGAAACTTATCAACACTACTTTGTAATACTCATATTATCACTGACCACTAATCTACACTGTGAAAAGCCAAATTGCCCACAAAAGTGTGTAATTAAATAACATAACCTTTTATTCACAATACTTGGTGGACAGTCGTGGTAGAGAGTAAACGCACAGTAGTTAATACTTTATAACCTAAATTTTTTGAACACAAGAGGTTTTTTGAGTGCAGTTTTGGATTATTGCATTTTGCAATAATGAATGTAAACAAACATGAGGTTATAGCTTTATGGGTGGTGTTCAAGGTCAACGAACAGGCTGACAACAAAGAAATTCAGGATTTTTTAATACCTATGTCTAGGCACTCCCACAATATTTGCAATGAAAATTATACTGATCAGTCTATTACACACACTATCACGTAAATTATCATAATAAGAACTATATTAGATAGCAATGTTTCACAGAAAACCATTTATTTCCAGGATAATAACCCATTTTTTAAGCCGGAACATCAATGGCGTACGACCCGTAGCCATTGGTTCTTACACGTCAAACGATAAATTTATCACTAAACTGAATTACTTTTGTGTAAACTCGGTTATTAAAACAATCTCTACACTTAAACAATGTTATTAATTACCACTTTTTGGTATATGACGACCCACGAATCCCACATTATACAAAAACTTTTCTACAAGTCCTAGAACTCGAGAGACGCTTGAAATCAATCATGGCAGTTCGTTTGTCTCATAATTATTTATTTACATATTCTTCTTTGTAGACCATTGTTGAACTGATATATAGGGCAATATTGATTCATATTCAAGTATGCAATTTATCTACATAAACTGTAATGTCATAAAACATTTTGCTAATCTACTTGAAGTACTTAACAACTATTTAAAGGACATGCAAAATGATCTAGCCGGGATTAAAACCACATTTATTCAAATGATTAATTTCGTGTCTGCTTGCAATTTAAATAAAGAATAATATTGATAAAAATTTATTGCCTATTTATACTTTAAATCCCATTTTATTAATCTCTATTAATATTTAATTTAAGTATTAAAATAGTTTTTCAGTAATTTTATTGAATATAAGAAAATGAAGATGTCGCCACCGTGACCTTCATCTTAGAACGATTTATTTTTTATTTTTCCTAGAGAACATAACAACATAACTGTAAAACAGCTTCTAGAATGTATACATACACATGCAATATTGTAATTTAAGACTGTGAGTATAGAATTAATTTGTGTAAGGTAATAGTACAATTAATTTAAATAATGTACATTGTTGCTATATACAATGACAATCAAAAGTATAATAGTAAAGTACATAATATGTACTATATGAACAAACAAAATTCAACGTTCTCCGTCTTTTATTAATCACAAAATAGGTACTTACCTTCGTTCTTTTTCTTGTTTTCACGTTGATCGAAAGTAAACGTTCATGGCAACTTACTTAATATGCTATTAAAAAAAAAGGCTGTTAATAAATATATTAATCAAAATTTCTTTCTACTCTTTTTGCATCTTGAATTTTTAAAGAGTATGAAAATTAAATATCTTCAGGGTACTTAGATAAAATTTTATTTCATGGATAGGGTACATAATATGTATACAATCAGAGAAGTGCATATATAAAGCAAAACATAAAATTAATAATTATGGTATATTTTAAGTTTAAGTGAGATATAATGAAGCTAGTGACTTAAAGAATGTAAGGGTGTATCTCCCCATTTAAAGTCTTCTTGATATGTAACGTAAAATAGCCAATAACACAAATTCAAAAGCCCAAAAGACGTTGGAAAAAGTATTCTTGCTACTCTGTCAATATAGGAGACGCTGTTGATATGTTTGACTCCATGTTCGTTGATACCTGAAAAAAAAGCATAAATTAAAGCTTATTTGTTCAGACGAAATTCAAAACTTTACTGACCTTGAGCAGCAGTAGCTTCTCTTTGTCGTTGTTTGCGAAATTTATCATCGCCTTTTAAACAATATAAAAATTGTCGCCATTTTGGAAGTTTATTTTCAGTTTGAGTTGTTTTCTCGATAGTTAATTTGACTGGCTGTTGCTGTGATTGAATTACTTCGGTCGCAAGGGTTACCTTGCGGTTATCATAATGAAGAGATGGGTCCTACAATAATTTTATTTAATATTCATGCACATCTAATATTATACGCATAGGCAAGCATAAGTAAGGCATTTAGTCGGTACGACGTTTTTTATACTGAATTAAAAGCATATTAAGATTGGGGCTATTAATCCTATCTTCTTTGCGTTTTTACGGATAATTGTAGGTATGACAGCTAAATGAATGAATGAACTAATAGAACGGGGGAGCCATAATGGCATTAATTAAAATGTTAAGAAACGTATGTCTAAAAATGCACAACGAATCATGCAACGATGTAAATTACAATAACTTAAGTAATATTGATATCATTGTAAAGTATGTTTTACTTTTTGTGAACCGACACTAACTTATTATTATATAGACAAAATGACAGAAAAAGGACTTAACAATTGATAAAGTTACTATTTGAACACCAATATTCTTTTTCTATGTCGGTGCTATAAAGTTCACTTTACGACACCCGTTTTGGTTGTACAAAGTCTTACACTTTAGGCGTTTTCGGAAAATATATTTAATTGACCCGGTCATTTTAAACATTTCCGAACGCAAATTGCAGTCACATATATTAACGTAACGTAAACATAACCTATATTCATAGCTTATAATTACAGAGCGGACGTCCCAGGTTTAAACTACGACGGAGCAAAGAAATAATGTAAACAGCACGCAGTTACTGAATAGCACTATTCATATTGTGAAAAAGAAGTCCATTTAACTCGTAAATTTCCTATCTTCATCGGCGTAGATAGGAGCGTGAGAGGTTCTTAAAATTTATTATATTTCGTAAGATAAATAAAGTACGGAAAGTTTACTCGATTTTAACTACAAAATAAACAAATAATAACGTATTTTATAGATCACCACACACTTGTTATCCAATTATATAAATAAAATTAAACACTTTTTAAAAATACAAAATTTCAATAGTGCGCCCGTGGGCGATGAGTCATCAACCTTTCGTGTCCGCTCTGTACTTACAATCAATCTGTAGTGGCAGAACGAATACCACAGTGAATACTCCAACTCCAGATACTCATTTTATTAGCAAGTTTCTTTGTACTTAGTCCGACGATGATAACTATAAGCTGTTTAACACTCAATGCAAAGAGGAATAAGAAGGGAGTTTGCATTAAAAACTATAAAGTAGTTGTCGCAAAATACAATATTTAGGAAGCTACATATCTTGCCGGTTACTTGATTGTATGTACATATGCATAAAAATGAATTAAACAAACGTAATCCTCAACAGTACCCAACGAGAGAGAAAACTCTTATTCCTAAACACGTTTACTTAACGGTTTCGCAAAACTCTCCATGGTTCTTGGGGGTTAGGTTGTATAATAAATTGCCTTCATTTAAAAGAATTGTCGTACTAATAGGTTCAAAATTGAAATGCTCGAAAATTTCTTGATTGTAACATAGAAAATATTGGTTAATTTAAAATTTCGTCTTCTTCTTCTTCTTCTTTGTTTCTACTCATGGTAGGTAGGTTGTGTCTGTTTAATGGCTTTCCCTGATTCCTTTTTCCGACAGGGTTATTTAGCTGAGCGCTTTTTGCAAGCCTGTTGCTAAGCTCACAGAACCGTTAAGGTTGTATTACACTTATCAATTTCTTGACCGAGTTATTGACCAAGAACTTGATCAAGTTAAAATTGACGACAAGTCGTGTATTACACTTTTCAAGTCGACTTGATCAATTTCTTGGTCAAGAACTTGGTGGCTTAGAACATGTTCTATTTTTCTTCTCAACTTGATCAAGTTTTTAGTGATTTCTAGTAATATTCATGTTATAAAGTTTTTTGCCAACTGTCTAAAATGTAAACACAATTTCCATTTTAGAATACTGTTAAAAATGACATGTTAATTTGATACTTCTTGAAAGAATTGTATGCGTAAATTATTTATTTTCTCTTGTATCTCTTGTCCAGTTATTTTTACATTCAATATCAAACACAAATCTTCGGTAACTTTATTAATTTTTTTATTTCGTACTTTTGCACTATTGATACTGCTAATTCACCTAAAAACTTGGTCAAGAAATTGATACAGCCAAGGTCAACAATAACTTGATCACGAACTTGCCGACAATTTCTTGGTCAATAACTTGGTCAAGAACTTGATAAGTGTAATACAGCCTTAAAGTATGCCTCGAAATTTAACATTTAATAAGTTCAAATGTAATATGACTTGCTATCCGTTATTACTACTGAAGCTGTTTCAATATTTATTTATTTATTTATTTTATTCTTTTCTATTTTTACACATGTTGCTAATAATTTTTATAAATATTGTTTTATATATTTTTTTTATATATATATATATATATTATAATTACTTTAATTAGCTGATTGTCTAGTATGTTTGTGATTGGTTTATACAGGGTGAGTCATTAGTAGCCGCTTCTTCGATTGCGCTTTTGTGTTTTAAATAAAAGAAAAAATAATTAGTGGAAGATCCATGGTTGCTTATGGCGCATATTGTAAAAATACTTTAAGCTCTAGCGCACTTTCGGTTTCACCGGAAATGCAAGAAACTTAATTTTTTTTAAACGACTCACCCTATATATTTTTGGATTTTCTTGTACTGCTTTAAATTGTCTGTTTGACTGTTTTTCTTTTTCAAAATTGAACCAATAGTTTTTGAGTTATTAATTTTTTTTGAAAATATTTTATCAAAACACGTGTTCAGAAAAAAATCATTTTCACATTGTTTTTAAAAGCAAAAACATTAACTTTGGTGGTGCTTGTAGCCAAGAAAATTCTGCATCATTTGGTAAAGTTGCACTCGACAATACCTCAATAAACTTTGTTTTTTCAAAGCCTACTTCCTGAAATTTTCACATACCAAAAACTTATTTTTTTTAAATGGAACACCCAGTATTTTATTAAGGCATTTTGTTCCTTTTTTTATTCTCTTTCATTTTTGTTAACAATGTCCTATACCTATCTTTTGTAATTTCTGAGATAATCACTATAGGAGCAATTAGCGGTCAATTAAAGAACTACGAGCGCTGTTGTTCTATGCACCAAAATATTCGTTGAACCAATGGAAGGCAGGGATGCCGCCCGACTTCCTTAGTCAACTGTCAAACAAAGTAAATGTTATATCCAACTATCCCAAAAGTAATAATTTTATAGAATGAAGAGGATCGCATTTCAATTTTTTAATTCGGGCAATGTCCAGTTGCAGTATTTCATTTTTAACACTGTTGGTTAACATCGAAATAAAATAAAGGTTATGTTTACTGACATACTTGAAGATGTCTACAAAAAGTTTTGAAATTCCGTTCGTAGATAGCGAAGACACTCTCCTCCATTAACATTTTCATCAAAGAAATAAGGTCCAATTATGTAACTACCCACTATTCCTCCCCACAGTTTTAATGACCAACGATTTTGAAAGTTTACAGGTGTGATAATGTGGGGGATTTTATGTGTTATAATAACGGAATTGTGACGATGAACGTTTTCACTTGAATAGAAGGTTTCCTTGGCAAACAACAAAAAATTGAGAAAGCCAGGATAATTTATCTGCTGCCAATTGACAAAAATGTAAGTGATTCTGAAAATTTCTTTCATCTAAACCTGTGTATGAATATGCTACGGGTGAATTTCGTATTTCCTAATTATTCTGGATTCTCAAATTTGACTTACATCTAACTGCCGACAATTTTCGTAGTACTAGTATGGGGGTGTTCAACTATACTCGCAAGTAACATAAACATCTTATCCTCACCAGTTATTGTCTTTTCCGCTCCTTCTTTCATATTCAATGCTTTCTGTTCACTCAAACCGTCCACTTTATATTTTCGAAGGTTTCTGGCTTCGGTTGACTTCTACCAAGGATCCCTGTGCATAAAGTCTGGATGCTAGCAAAGAGTTTCTTTCAGATTCACCCAAAAAGTCAATCATATCTATTAACTCTTCATAAGAATAATTCATTTGGATGATAACTAATAGCGATGCTTTTATAAGTTTGACATAAATGTATACCGACTTTCTTTAACAGTTGACTCAGGCAGTCAGCCGCATTCCAGCCTTTATTGGACCAATATTTGGGTGCAGAGAACAGCGCCCGTAGTTCTTTAATTGACCGCTAATTGCTCGTATAGTGATTATCTCAAAAATTAGAAAAGATAGGTATAGGACATTGTTAACAAAAATGAAAGAGAATAAAAAAAGGAACAAAATGACTCAATAAAATACTGGGTGTTCCATTTAAAAAAAAAAGTTTTTGGTATGTGAAAATTTCAGGAATTAGGCTTTGAAAAAACAAGGTTTCTTGAGGTATTGTCGAGTGCAGCTTTACCAAATGATGCAGAATTTTCTTGGCTACAAGCACCACCAAAGTCAATGTTTTTACCTTTAAAAACAATGATTTTTTTCTGAACACGTGTTTTGGTCAAATATTTTCAAAAAAAATTAATAACTCAAAAACTATTAGCTTAATTTTGAAAAAGAAAAATCATTTGAACAGGCAATTTAAAGTAGTACAAAAAAATCCAAAAATATATAGGGTGAGTCTTTTAAAAAAATTAAGTTCTGTGCATTTCCGGTGAAACCGGAAGTGCGCCAGAGCATAAAGTATTTTTGCAATATGCGCCACAAGCAACCATGGATCCTCCACTAATTGCTTTTTCTTTTATTTAAAACACAAAAGAGCAATCGAAGAAGCGGCTACTAATGACTCACCCTGTATATAATTTGATGGTTTTTGACATTGCTCTGATAAGCAGTTTTACTGTATTTTCCTTTTTTGGAAATTGTTCCACTGACATGTCCCATTTACTTGTGTAGCAAAGGATCAATAAATATTATTATTATTATTTATTATTTGGGCATGTATTGTAATAGGTACATAAGTTTACTGTGACGAATCAATAAAAATAGTGTTTCTTATTGCAAATCCTCTCTTTAGATTTTACTTACGTTAAATTTTGGACAAATTAACGAATTTTTCCGTCTCGTCACTCCTTGCATATAGTTATTTTCCACGACCACCATATTACTTGTAACACCTACAAACACTTCTTCGGTCCCTTCTAAATCTTCCCATTCCTCCTCATCTATCGGTATTTCTCCACTACCCACTTTGGTAAAATAATGCACACCGGCAAACTCCAGTAAAGTTGCGATGCAATAGAAAAAGCTCATAAGCAAAAACCAGTCGAGAGCAGTCGCGTATCTAACTTTGGGCAAATCGGTACGAGAATCCAAACTTATCGTCGATAAAGTTAACACCGTTGTTATGCCTAGTCCAACTCTATCGCTGGTTGCCTCTCTGTGAATCCAAAAGGAAACCCAAGACAGCACCACGATCAATATGCACGGTACATACACTTGTATGAGAAAATAACCCGTGTGTCTTTGCAAATTGAAAGAGACTTGTAGTACGGAGAAGTCCCCTGGAAAAGACAGCTAAATGATTCATGAAATTAAGTTTGGAATTGGAACGTGCGATGTATGTACCTTCGCGTCTGGTGAACGTGAAGTTGCGGTAAGGAAAGCTCATCAAATCGAATTGAGAAAGTGTCATTCCCGGGACAAAATTAACGCTTTGCTCGTTTTGCCATTGATAGATTAATTCACGGGACGTGTAAGCATCTGCAAATAACACAATTAGAAACAGTATTTGAATCGCCAATAGTATAATTTGTAAGTTATAAGAGATATTTTTTAAGAGGTTGCGTTTATTTACTAGGGTGAACTCGAAGGGAATGGTTTTACGTGACTTAGTTGGCCATGAAAATAAAAAGTTGAAATACTTTGTTGTTGAATTACTGTCAATTTTTATTTTTTTTCATTGACTATGGCGATGTAAGTATATTTGCATGTTTTTGTACTGAATTCATAGTCGCACATTACCACTTATACCAATACAGTGAAAAGTGAATATACAAGGTATAGGAAAAGAACAGTCGCAGGATAGAAATACCGATATAGAATAAATCAATAGAGACACGCACATAAATATGTAATGTGTTACTGGAAAATAAGAAAGTACGGCTGTTTTTGTTTTGAGTCATATACTTATTTAAATATAAACTAGAGACACAAGGTCATAAAAATAACCGTTTCCAAGATGTTAATAAAGCCAGTTATAGGTGTGAAAGTGTAGTAATTAAAATGGACGAAATGCTAGTTGTACCTATTTGAACAACAAATATTGAGAAGAATCTATAGGTTATCACAAGAAAGCCACGACTTCTTTATTAGATAAGAAAGGAGATTTCTATATTATATGTCAAGTTTGTGACATCTTGATGTTTATTGATCAAATTAGGTTTACATCCAAAGAGTTTTGTTGTTTTTGTGTAGCCGTATAAAGGAAAAAAATTAGCTAGAACACAGGAAGTACAATCAAATTTTTAACGATGAAAGGAAATGGACTCAAAAAATTCACTAGAAGTTGATTACTGTGTTTAGTGAAGGTGCGCCGTCATATTTTACGATAAAATTTTCGTCAAAACGACCCAAGATGCGGAAGGCCGGTTCAAGCATGTACTAACGAAAAGATCGAGATTGTTGAGGTTTTGATCTTACCAGAAGTACATATAAGAATTTCAATGTTTGCCGATGGAGTAGGGCTAGTGGAAGCTACAGTATTAAAAGTATCGAACGAAGATTTCGGAATGAATGAGGTTTCAGCATGTTGAGAGCTCTATCAGCAACGCATTTGCGAAAAGAACTTGGTCGCTTATAACCAAAGAATGCGCTTGTTAGCGCATTTTTTGGTTATAAGCCAAGTGTAAGGTTATTTATTCCTGCTTATTATAGGAAACAGAACGAGAGGACGACGTGAACCATGACGGTAGGTCAATATAAAGAAATATATCAATAGATAACTGGGAGAATGGAACTGGTAAATGGCCGTTTGTTAAAGATCAGGACGGAAAGCATATTTCTGATATAGAAAAAAGAGAAGGATTAGAAATCAATCAAAAAACTGAAACAAACATGCTTGAATAAAGTATGGTCAGTATTGGGGTAGAAGTGTCTATTATGTCATCGGAAATATAAAGAATAATTAATGCAGTGATACTAAATAACACTGAACATACTCGATCCATTCTGTAATGTTTGGATGTCATCACTTAAAAACATCACTACATCTATTTTTTATTTGCTAGAAAGTAATTCTTACAACTGCCTAGTACTAGTGGACATGACTGACGGTCCATTGGAAAGGTTCGTAGTTCCATTGGGCATTTGGCCTTTATAGTTAACCTGCAAGAATTAAAAAAATTAAATTATTTTGAGAAAATTATACAAATACATATAAATTATGTATTTACAAAGATTACTCTCGATATGGTCAAAAACTAAGTATATATTTAATGATGAATTATAAAACTAGAAATATTCCAGCAAATAATAAACCATAAAGCACTGTTGATGGAGCAATTCCCCATGTTTGAAATTATAACTCATCGCTTGAGTACTTGAGCTTATAAAAAGTACGCGACTTTTTTTTTAATGGTAGATTGGTAGTAAGAGGTATTGAAATATAATTAGTATAGTTACAACTGTGATATAAGTTTGGCATTCACAAGTGAAACGATGTCTAAATTTTGAAGTTTTGAAAACCGAATATCTCAGAAAATTCTATTTTTAATTTATGATTTTGAAAGAAAAACAGTTTCGTTCAGATATTAAGTATTTATTTTTGAACGGGTTATCGAGAAGGGCCCCTTGAAACACTGCACCATTTGGTCTAAGATGTAGGAAAAAACCTGCAGCATAAAAAAACAATATCACAGCGCCACAAAACGAAAGGTCTTCAGTTGTTAAGATCCAAGCAACAGCCTCTGGAGTTAAATTATGTAAATCTGTATATCCATATTCAAATTTAGCTAGAGGATTTTATTCAACAATATGTTTAACTGTTTCAATCTCAGCTCCGCAATCACAAGCTGGACTCGCAATCACATTCCACTTGAATAAATTCCATTTCCTTCGCCAATCTCTCTAAGTAGTTACATTTGTCTTTGGATATACCTTCGATATTAAGTTGAAAAATCTTAACAACTGGACGAATATTCCTAAAAGAAACACAATATGAATTCAAACTTGAAAAATTATAGCTGTCGTGAGGATCTTGTGGATCTTGTACAGTCTTCCAAGTGATGGTTATTATGGACAACATTATATTCTCCATTTTGGACCATCGTAAAGATGGTTACCATCAATCTAAATCAAATAAAATTAAAATAAATATAGATTAAAACATAAAAATAAGTAGGAAAATAGAAACTTAAACGTGACACTATGTAGATCTCGAGGACGCAACAAATTTGTACGCAAAAATCGGTTAAACTCTGTGCCTCACTTAATTGTGAAACATGCCTACGATATGGTGTTTTTTGAAAGGTAATCTCCTGCTAACAAGTTTTTGAATGCACTGCAAAAATTGATAGAATTGGTTTTGAAATAGTTGACAATCCATCTTATTCTCAGGATTTAGCAAGCCGACACTAGTATTTCATCCCAGAAATTAAATTTTTTTTTGAAAGGTAAAAGATTTTTGACAAATCGTGATAATGTCATATCGTTGAGTAATACTTTGCAGACAAACATGTATTTTGAAGGGCTTTACGGACGTTCTGTGTCTTAAAGGAGATTATGCTGCATAAATAAAATTTGTATTGAAATGCTCTGGTTGTATAATTACTATATGTATACCACAATTCATATCACCAACAAATGTCAAAGTTTTTAATACCCTCCAAAAGGAATTAAAAGAATGCACTACTTCACAGATTCAAATAAACTTCAAAACATATATTTTTCCATTATATTGAATAACTGAATGTAAGGAAAAGGGTCTGGTTCTGAACATTGCTATAGTATTCGTTTGATTTATTTTGATTGTTGATTTTTATAGTTATATAATATATTATCTGTGCGTTCATTTGATACACGTGCCAATTATTAATAATGTTTTTACAACAAATATTTGTTTTATTTACCTAGCTTATCAAAAATACAACAACTTTTTCATTACTTTTAAATCCTGTCGCATTTTTGGTGGATAAATGCATTAACATTAGATGTTAATTATTCGTTCATTACATACTATAACTGATAGGTATTTGTTTACAAGACTGTCGTGTTTTTAATATTTATATTACTAATATTGGTAGTATAACTTTCTTAAAATTCCAATTGTAAAACTATTTCAGAACAATACTTCCTTCGGCCGAATATATGCGTTATTATCAGAATTACAAATTTTTGAACGATTCAGGAAGTGTTCAAAACTGATTTCCTTTTCTACAATATTTACTTATTATTTTTGTTATTATCAACTTTATAGAACCGAAATAGAAAAACATTCCGGGTGTCCCAGCTAAGACTTTCGGGTCATATATCTCCATTATTATTGAACGAATTTTTATAAAATTTGGAATATAGACAATTTATTAAGTGAAGAACCGTTGCGCTATACTCAAACAACCATAGTCTCTAAAACGTGAACTCAACTAGCTTTTATTTCCAGTTATTCAAGTGAGTTAAAGGCAGCATACTTTATTAAATGCAAGATACTGGTTTCAGACTTTACAGTTTTCAGTGAATCTTATGTTAATGTCTTTACAGTGTGCAAACAATTAAACTCACAGAACACCCATATATACTCTACTAAACTGCCAATAAAGTTTAAGTAGGGTTTGCGGATTCTGTTCTGCAAATCTTCATGAGTTGTAGGCGGTGTTGAATAAACTTTTGTTTTGACGTATCCCCACAGGAAGTAGTCACAGGGGGGAGGTCTGGTGATCGGGCCGGCCAAGGTATTGGGCCTCGTCTTCCTCCCCATCGAGGTCCAAAAGTTGTATCTAAATGAGCACGGACTGGTCTAGCGAAATGTGGCGGCGCTCCATCTTGCCTAAAGACCATCTCATTTCGAAGTATACGTGGTAGATGTCAAATTAAATTGTGAAATTCATTTTGTAAAAATAATAGGTACATGGCGCCATTTAAATTACCTTAAAAAAAGTGAGGCTCTATTACATGCTCTCCGACCACAGCACCCCACACAATAAGTGACCACACACGCTGGTTATTAACATGCCGGACCCAGTGTGGATTTTCAATTGCCCAGTAACGCATACTGTGGCGATTTACAACACTTTTGGTTTTAAACATTGATTCATCAGAGAAAAGCATCCTCTTGATAAAATCAGGATCATCTTCAATGGTTTGCAGCATAAAGTAACTAAATTTTAATCTATTAATCATGTCATCTTCAGACAACTCTTGGTGCAAAGAAATTTTAAAAGCATGATATTTTATGATTTTAATATTCTATGGATGGAACTTCTTGGAACCTGTACGTCCAAAACTTGAGAAAATTTCGTACACTTCTTGTTGGATTTTGTTCGAATGCCTCCACTATAGCACCCATTATTTCTTGATTCCCAGTGATTGGCTTTTCCCTACACGCTTTAATTCGCGGACATTTCCCGTGTCTTCAAATAAATTTGTTATTCTTTTGACTTTAAATTTTGAAAGGCCTTCGTTCGGGTGACGTTCGACAAGAACTCTTACGGTTTCGTTTAAGTCCTTGTGACATTCACCATAAGCGAAAATGATCTCTTTTTTGAGATACATAGACATACATAATTTGATTTTTCTCTGAAACCAAAATTTTGTTTTACTTCATTTTTTCTGTAGAGGCTTGATCCGTGCTTAACCGTCTAAAGATATTTTCGTGGAATTTGAAAAAAAAGACCGATAAGTGAAAATTAAATTTTTTAACTTTCACTAATTTCAAAAGTAACAGAACAATCCTCATTCAATAAAGTATCTACATTTTAAATTTCAAAAAAAAATCGTTCAATAATAATGGAGATATATGACCCGAAAGTCTTAGCTGGGACTATATTTGTTATGAGGACATGTTTTGAATTTTTTTGTTAAATTAAAGTAAAGTTTTCACTGTTGTCGAACAATCATACTATTCTGGGTTGAACATTTTTACCGATTTAGGTAGTAAATTATTTTTATCGCCAACTGTCAGTAAAGTGATGCGTTACCATAGCGTTTTACGGAGGTAAAGAAACACTTTATCGTACTGTACAATAAAGTACTTTACCTGCCGCTAATATCTGTCAGCGTAGCCATGACTGATGACTTTAAAAATAAATCGTTTGTCACTGTCATAAACTGTCATAAGTTATTATATCTTTATTTCTTAAATTAACAATTTTCACGGTTGGCGATAAAATTTTGTATGCACCACGTCAGTAAAGTACCTTTACCGAACTCGTCTGTTACTCGCCGCGCTCGCTTCACTCGCTTGGCTCGTAAATCAGACTCGTTCGATAAAGTATCACTTTACTGACTTGTTAAATAAATAACTATTAATAATCATTAAAAAGTCTATTTTTCTTTCTACAATGTTTACAGTAATTTGCATATTATTTTTTTGACTGTCAAATTTTTATAATTGACATTTAAAATAAAAAGGTTCCTTATTATACTTGTCACAAACTTCAAAAAATAAAATAATATTACAGCCTACATTTTATAACTAAAAAGGATTTGGAATTTATATACCCGAAATAGAAAAACTTATTTGTTTTGATGTAATTTTTTGTCAAATTAATGATTCTTGATTAATGAATTTTATTAAAGTGTGTACCTAGCCACTTTTTCCAATGTATTCCATGGAAACGTTTTCAAAACTGTATATTTCCTTGTATTGTTTTAATAAATTAAATGAACCAACTAGAATGTACGTATTTGAATCAGCTTCAAATAATTCCTCTATTTACATATATTGTACTATAGAATACTTTAACATAAATACACACATGTAACAACAATCTAATGTATATATACACAGCTTCATTTTAGTTTCCGATCAATACCCTATCATAGACTAAAATAAGCGTTCCCCTAAGAGAAACCTAAGAAAATAAGAAGATAAAAGGAAAGAATACCTATGTAAATTGTTAAATTGTTCTTGGACAAATACTTTTCCCATGACAGTTTATTTATAAAATAAAATTCTCAAAGCAAGTTTCAAATATCAATACAAAGTTTTTTGTATTGATATTTGAAAAGATGTGTTAGAAAAAGAAACATTATTAACAATTTGTTGAACTGTTCATTAACATTACTTTTAATACAAATGTTATAAACTATTACTATAGACCGGACCTACCAGGTTTAAATTACGACGGAGCAAAGAAATAATGTAAACAACACACAGTTACTGAATAGCGCTATTCATATGGTGAACTGCAACATCTGTTGTTGTTGCGAAAGCGACAGCAAAAGAGTCCATTTTACTGGTAAATTCCTTTCATCATCGGCGTAGGTACAAACGTGAGGGGTTTTTAAAATTTATTATATTTACCTTATATTTCGTAAGATAAATAAAGTTATTCCTATTCATACTTATGTTAGTTTCGTTTTTTCATTGTTTTGACTGTTAATTACATACTTAATAATAATAATTTTTGTAATAGTTCCTGTTTAATACAGTTTCATTGAATCTACTTCTCCCAATTATCTTGACGTAAGTGTGCACTGGATTTCGTTAAGTTTCAGTAACATACGCATACATTTTTAGTTATCATTTATTTATATCTAGAACATTGTTTATGTTACTATGATATGGAATGTCTAGAATGGCATCGTGAAACAATAGCGAGTTGGATTGAGGGTCATACTGATTGTATGTCCATTGTCAGTGATTCCGAAATTTATTACAATGTCTGTAAAATATCGTTACAGAATGTCAAAAAATCGCACTTACAACGTCACTTAGCATCGCTAAAACATACACAGAAATTGGACCCGTTGGAAGCTGACAATTTTAACGAAGAACTCTTTAACTTTAATGGCGGCTAATATCCCATTAAATAAACTTGACAATCCCACTTTGAAAACATTTCTCCAAAAATATACTGGTCGAAATGTTCCTGATGAATACACCGTACGCAATATTATGTTCCCTAGTGCTTCACGAAAACAGTAGAATGCATTAGAAGACATCTTTCAAATCAGTACCTATAGATAAGTGCCGACGAAACTGTCGATATATTAGGACGCTGGTGTAGTACTTTCAACTAATTACATATTTTGAAAATCGAAATCTCAAATTAAAAGATAGATTAACCATATTAGATGTGACTATTAATAATTTCAAAAGTATTCCAAGTGACTTCGGAAGTGGCCATCGGCAAAAGTTAGACGCAGTTCTTAATAGAAATCCAGATTTAATAGCAGAGCGGCAACTGTGTATGGGGACAATGATACAAAATCTAACTGCTAAATACGCTGAAATAAAAGAATATTTTCAGTACCCACCTATAACCAGTTGCGATGTAGAAAGGACGTTTTCTATCTACAAGGATGTACTTCATTCATAGAAAACAAAACTCACAGAAGAGAACCTTGAGAAAGTATTGCTAGTAAATATTAATACCCTTTTACTCGACTTGAACTACAAAATGAACAAATAATAATGTATTTTGTATTGTATAGATCACCACACTCTTGTTATCCAATTATATAAATAAAATTAAAACTCTTCAAAAATAGAACATTTCAATAGTGCGCCCATGGGCGATGATGAATCGTCAACCTCTAGCGTTCGGTCTATAATTATTACAAATTGACACGGATTTGTTACAATGTGAGCTAAAAGACATATTACAATATAGAACGTGTCTTAACAGAAACAGGATTTCTAGAGCGATGTTTTCGCAGTTTGCACACAAAATAAATTCGCACATTTTTTGCTATCTAAAAGTGCTTACATTTGAAGTTTGTAAAGTTGGTGAAAAATTAATTAGTTATCTTTTTAACCAATTCCTGAAAATAAATGAAGAAAAAATCTCCATGTTCTTGTGGATTCATTTACTAATTTCTCACTGACAGGACATAAATTAAAGTCACATTTTAGCGGCTGGAAGATTGCAATTTTGTCTAGATTATATCGTAAATTAAACACATTAATCTCGGACTTCTAACAATTAAAAATTTTTAATTGGGTGTCATATTCTCCCGATGAAACCATTCGTTTGTATATATTTCACGAAATATTTTTTCATCGTAAAATACACTAATAAAATATGTATAAAGCACATGCAGATGAAACATTAATTTAATGTTTGTGGTGTGGGAAAGAATGGAGCTTTTGAAGTGATGCTTGACTATAATGACGTTTTCAGTTAAAAGTTGTCAAGTTATAATTGCAATATTTGCATTGTATTGTTTGACTTGGTGCGCATTTTTAGAGATGTTATTTCTAGTGAATACTGCCAATTGAATTTTTATTATTAAAGATGTTAGGACAGAAAATATTATTAACAATTGTGTTGAACTGTTCATTAAAATTACATATTTTAAATAACAAATAATGAAGTAATGCTTTCTTTGGTGAATTTTTATTTAGTCTGCAATACAATTTTCAACATTTCACAGTAATCTATTATATTGTGCAATATAATATAGTTATTTGTAACGGCATTGGTAGCAGTCATAGACGTACCAAAAATTTTCAGTGAAATTTTCAGACCTACTGGGGTATTAAACTTGGAAGGATTTAGTGTATAATTTTTATATGTATATTATAATTTTGTTACTTCAATTCCTCGTTATCTAAACTGATTTGAAGCTATCAGTTGAAGTAGAAGCTAATGAATGTCAGACATAAATGTCAATTTCATGTGAAATAAATGCAAATTTTGAATTTTTCAAATTACAAACATATTTTCACCATAAATATGTCACTGTACTTGTATCACGAATTTCATCGTTTTTATTTATTTTTTTTCCTCCATGAATAAATATCTATCAAATCATCACTCATTCCATTGTAATAACAAGGGATCAGAAATCAGGCATACACTCCAGCAATGGACTTAATAATGTAATTCGAAATTGGGTACAGTACCTAATAGCAGTAATACTATGTATGTATGTATGTCTATAATTTGTAATGCTCTAATGTACATATTATGAGAATTTTACCAACTCAGATTTGTCAATGCGACGCATTGCCTTCAATAAACATGTTTACAACATACGATATGTATATAAAAGTACTTCTATCTATTGCGACAAATGTAGGCGACGTTAAAGGGCGGGCTTTTGCACCTAAAGTATTTTAGTCGTAGCTGCTTTTTGTAGCTGGCCAATCTACTGTTTACCTTTATTGGTTACATGTGTTTTATTGCGTAAATATGTCCCGCCCACATCCGTGGCGAGATATCGTTGAAAAGTGGACAATAGATTTATCTGCGCTAGAATTGGACGATAGCCATGCCTGATGCCAAATTTACAATGTATTACTGTCGTAGTAGGTGAAAACCTGAGTAGTAAAACATGTGTCGTCGGATACACATAAAGCACGAACTGCTGGCTCTGTAACTGTTTATGAACGGCAGAAAGCATGTAATTTAGAGCTACTTAGCGTGGTAGTCGCTCGTACCATTCCATTGAATACAATGAATCATCCTGAGTTTACTTATTTTTTACAAAATTCTGTTAATGCTAAATATAGTGACTTGCATCTGCCCGAGTAATCCACCTTATTTGTCCTCAAACTACGATGAAATTAAGACTTTAATTGTCAGTGGCATAAACGACAAAAATATTTGGGTGTCTGTAGATGGAAGTACTTATGTGGCAATTACAAATGTTTTGGTTGGGGTGATGGACAGCGACACAGCAATGTCTACACATCTACTAGCATCTAAGAGACTCGAAGGAATTAAAGCAGAACCCATATCATATTATGTAGGTAACTTCGTGTTTGAAATCGCTATGGGGCGAAAAGCACAATAAAAATAAAGAAAAGAGGTCGTTATTTGTAACAGATGGAGCTGCAAATATGAAGGCATTTGGTAGGCTCTTACAACAAACATACATTAGTATGATGAATGTTACAAATGTTCCACATGCTGTCGTCAATTCCTTTCCCAATTACCTGATATACACATTATTAAGTATTATATTTGCTTTTTATGTATTTTGTAAATTTTGAGAAAATGGTTTCGTCAATAATTTACATAATCTTAGGAAGCATAACTAATTTATATTTCGATTTTGCATTGGAAATTAAGAATAATTCAGTGTTCTCATCATATTAAAGAGATTAAATGAATTACGTATTTAATAATTTTAAGCCACAAGAAGACGTATTGTATTTTTTTCAAAAAAAATACAATTTGTATTTCTAAAGCATTATTAAGTATAATATGAAAATAATTAAAAAATATATACTGGGGTGTCTCTAAAAGGTGCGGAAAAAACGCTACCACACATTTCTGAGGGCAAAATATGACGATCTAACCCAACTTACTTCAGTCCAAAATTGGATGCTTTCGGAGATACAGAGTGTCAAAAGTTGAATTTGGTTTTAGTTTTTTATAAATAATTTCTGTAATAATTGGTATATTGTCACAATATTTGGGTAGGGGGGGGGGTTTCGTGGGGTAAAAAATTTAAATCTGCTCTCATTTTCATTGCAAAATGTAGAGGGCGCCACCTGTGGCATATTGTATCCATTTAAAACGTAATAACTTTTTTGAGACACACTGTATTTAACTTTTAAATAAAAATTCTTATTCTCCAATGTTTTTTACCTAGAAAAGGTATACCTGGTAGGAGTTGATTGGAGCAGCCGTTTATGAATAATCTGGATATAAAAAATTCATTCCGTATATGGACACATATGCTTCTGTAATTTGGGTATTATTCTTGTGGCAATTCAATGCAATGGTGCATCCACTTTTGGACTGAGGTAAGTTGGGTTAGATCGCCCTCAGAAATGTGTGGTAGCGTTTTTTCCGCACCTTTTAGAGACACCCTGTATATGTAAATTTAACATATGAAAACTTAACGGTATCCAACCCGTCAAGTGTGCATCATTTTTTTCATCACCACACCCCACCAGGCCTCAATTTATGTCTAGAAACTGTCATTGTGCCCTCTCTATTTATCTTTACTTGCTGTAAAGACGGAAGTTTACCAAATAATAAAATAAGTTAATTTCATTCATTGATTATACTATTAGATACTATATGATATCTAATATTGTTAATAGTTAAACTGATGGAAGAATACCAGAAATATTTCTGGAATATTTCTAAATATTTAACCAAACGTGTAAAGTTTACATTATGTATAGATAGTTTTGACATAGAAGTATTTTATAACTTACCTCATGGAGTACAGAATTCCGCCATCCTGACTAATCCGTAGTAATTTGTTAGGTACCGTAATAGTATGCACATATGAGTTTTTGCCATTATAAAAATAAGTATCAGGACGCCATATTCTCTCGAGCATTTTAATTGACAAGGAAAGTGACTTAATTGGCCCTAAGAAGGATAGTCGTCGATCTCTCCAGTATTGTCTGAAATAGCAGTCCATTGAATATTCCTAAAAAAATGATTAATTAGTAGCTTCATGTAGTTTTAATATTTTTCAATTTTAAATATGTTATAATAAAAAACTGCATCAAAAAGCTTATTTATAAAACAACTGGAAGTAATTGCAATTATTGTAGCGCTTTTACGTAGCACTACACGTTATTTAGGGTCATATATAGTAGTGGCGGCTCTTTAATGAGAGCAAGTGAGCAATTGCACCCCCTGGAATTTTGAAACAAAACAAACCAAGCGGCGACTAACTGTGAAAGTATTTATTTATTACGTATTCATAGTTATTGAACAGGAACGTGGCTTGTACGGCACGCGAAACAACCTACATGCACCGATCGTAGTCATAGATATAATGACGACTAACAGCGCACGGATGTAAAGACCCCTTCCACCGAGAAAAACATACCCATGAGCAAAGCGCTACTGTTGCTGCGTTAAGCCATTAAACATTACATTGAAGGTGGGGAGAACTGTATTTTGTTCTAGTTCCATATCGTATAATACATAGCATGTGAGCAAGATTCCCGTCTGCTCAACGCTGTTGTAAGATGAATTTCGTGTCTGCGATGCAGAATAACACGTTTTCGCGGTTAACGTATGATGAAAAAATCGCAATAAAAATCTTAAACGGCCGATGCCTCAATTATGTTTAGAAAATAAACAATCTGTTAAAGGTAAAGACGTTATAAGAAAATTCGAAATGAATATTTATCAGAAAAATGACTGGATTTGTGGGTGTGAAATTAAAAATACTTTGTTTTGTTTTCCGTGTCTTTTGTTTGGTGGTGAACCGTCTTGGTCAAAGAACGGAATAAAAGACTTAATTCATCTTAGTGCTAAAATTACGAAACATGAAAATTCCGAAGGGCATTTGAAAAATATATTTAGTCTAAGAATGTTAGGAAAAAATAACATTCAGAATGTTTTAGATCATCATATAGAAAAGCAGTTCAACAACACAATGAATAGGTAACAAAAAATAGGCATGTGTTAAATTTAATAATAAATTGCATTAGATTTTGTGGCGCGTTTGAACTGGCACTTCGGGGTCATGATGAACGGCAAACGTCGAATACCAAGGGCATTTTTCGGGAATTGATAAATTTTACGGCAGAATTAGATAAATCGCTCAGAGATCACATCGAAGCAGCACCGGTTTTTAATTGAATTTATAAATGATTTCCCAAATTTTAATGAAAAAGTGATAGAACTGTTCTGCAAGTCAAAGACACGCAAAATGGACTTCGTTTATCGTCAGATGTAATAAAACTGTAGTGTTATATTTATTATTCCCTCAAAACAAACTGTACAATGAATAGTACCTGTCTGGAACAGTATGTCGGTGAAACTTATTAAGATTGGGTAAGCGTTCTTGTATTATACTTTTTAATTTTGAAATTATGCACTCCCTATGTGAACCACCCCGAGCCGCCACTGATATATAGCGTTTGGAATTAGGGTGAATCCACGTATTGGGCACCAATTCTAATGTTGTTTTTAGGTATATACCTATTATAAGTATTGTTGCGAATTATTACTGTAGTGTAGTTGTAGGCACCTGTGTTTCAAGCTCATAGGTCATCATCAGTACCGTGTAGCTAATTCTTGAAGATGCCAGCATACACGAGAGAGATCAGGTGACACATCACCGCGTGTAGTTTCTATATTCATGTGATACACGGTTTAACAGTACTAGACTTTGCTCAGGAGAAAGGAGAAGAACATACATGCACAATGTTAGTATTATCTCAACAAGAAGATCCGCAATCAAATAAGGAAAAACACTTTCCATGTGGTTTATATTTTTAACAGTGTTTGTTCAACTGACTAAATTTAAGATTGTCATCCTAGTTTCGCATCATCTGTATTGTGAATAGCATGAAGTTGCATCTGTGGAAAATGTTAACGTATAAAAAAGGCTACTGTGTCAAATTAAGCTAATAAACAATTTCCCACCTGGTATATTAGGCGTAATTAATCCTTGTCACAAGCTGGATATATTATTAACAGAGAGACTGAAACATAAAACTGATAATATATGAAAGCAAAACTAGGAATAGACTAAGAAGATAAATTAGAAGCAACAATGTATGAATTAGCATTTGAAATAGACGGTTTTATGAAGTTTAGAAAGGCAAGACAAAATAAAAATGAAACGGAAGATAACAAGATCAAGAGAAACGAAAATTCTAGAATTTGATAAAAGACGAAAACATCAATGATATATGTCATTCACATTTTTGCTTAGAAGTAAACTTATTGGCCGCAGTCAGCAGACGGATCGGGTACCGTTCTCCCTCCAACTGTCCATTAGACACCAGTTGAGTGTTGGCTGTACAGGGCCGCTCTCCTTTATGTGATCATCTGTCATCGGGTACTTTTCATTGTTGCCAAATGTAATAAACAACAATAATAAATTGTGCATTATATCTTGGCGATTGTAATGGTACAGCCTATTTTATAAATTAATATTATATGTATAAACTAAAACGTAACCTGATACATTTAAACGTTGTGTTTTATGTAGGTGACTATATATATATATATATATGAATCTTGTAGCCTAAGTTGTTATTTCTTGCTGTATTGTTTTCATTTGAATATAATGAATGACATGAGTAAATATCATTAAAGGTTGTCATTGTAAAAGTATATTTAACGTCTTTTTTAATGTGTTTTGTTTCTTTTTTGTTAAAAGTAGTTTATTGTATAAGATTTTATTTGGTCTGTAATCACCTATAAAATCATTGATTTCGAATATAATTATTATTTAAGTTATACAATGGCATTTTATTATATTAATACCCAATAATGCTTTAGAAACTTATTAATTTAATTATCTCTTTTAGCAAATCGCCCTCGAGATTAAGAAATTAGCTAGCAGGCAAAACAATCTATTTTATTTTATTTTATATTATTTTTATTAACATTAAATTTTATATTAACAGTTCCATTTTTACATTACATTTTTACATATTAATAAATTTATTTGAGTTGTACCAGTACAATATAGGCGTAGCAACGTGGCGCATAATCCTAGCATATTATTATTATTAATTTAGTTTCAAATACTAGAACCTTTACATTATGGTGCTCAACTTTCGGGCAATTTAGGGTGAACCATTTCACGATATTTTTAATGTCGGTTCAATATTGTACTAAAATTATTGCTACACTTCTGGACGTGATTTTTGAACAGTTGCGCAAAACTTGTGCCTGCTGAATGCGACCATTATCATGTTTTTATAGACACTAAGATGTGTCTCCATTTGCCACTCTCGACTGTTGCGTGAGAATAGTGAATCATGATAATGACCTAGAAAGGAAGTAACAAACCATGAACACTTGACGTATACAAATTACACAGGTAATAAAAATACCGCACTTACACTTTAATTTGGATTTACCTTTTGTGATCAAAACGTAAAATTATTTATTAAGGAATAGTCATTATTTTCGGTTTCGTCTGTTTTGTTTCCGTTTTGAAGACGTTTTCTTATCCAGCACAAAACAGCTATGTATAATTAACTCAACCCTTTCGTCGTGTAAAATATTAATTTCCTCGGTTGATTGTGAACGATAGGTAGTAGTGTGGGATGAAGGGAAGTTTATGAAAAATTCATTACATTTAATGAAAAACAAGTTCGGAAAATCAGGCAGTTATACGAGCTTTGTATTCCTTTTTTTCAGCTTAATTGATTTCGCAGCGCTTTGCTTTTATTTTTTCAACAACAAAAAAAAGAAATATTTTCATATATATAGATATAGGTATGTAATTAATTCATGAAAATGTGTTTGTTTAATTTCTTTTAGAAAGATCATACTGAGAATATGATCAGGAGAAATTTGATTTTTTTCAAAATTACCAGTTGAATTTCACATCTTCCTAAATAGTATTTATTAAATTTCCGAAAAATATGTACCTAATATGTTTTTTGCTAAGCAGTCCATATAAGCCCACATGATTTTACGTAATACAAAAACAATGAATATAAATGAAGACATGTCCAATTTATTTTCCTGGCATGTGTTTGATATTACAACCGGTCTTTCCTGGGAGGCAAAAGATTTTATTTATATACACAGAATTTTGCAAATATAGTCCATCGTTAACTTTGTAGATGCTAATAATACAATTTTGGTTGATAAAGTAGTATGAGTTATCTCTTTTATATTTATTATATTATTATTTATTATATTATCTCATGCTAACAATAATATTCATTGATAAACGCAGATATTGACGAAGCATTCAATTTATTAAGCAAATAGCGTGCCTTCTATGATTTTCTATCTGGAGACAGTAGTTTCTTCATTGTAACTACATTTGTTTGGTGTACTATACTAGAAGCAGGTACTAACTTTTCTCGTGGATTTCTTCTGTCCGTTGCGTGTTTATTGTAAGGTAAGTTTATTAAGTTAGGTTATAGTTAATTACTACTTGATTGAATGTTTCGAAAGGAAAGAAATTTTAAACTATTCAACTCATGATGATTCAGAAGACACAAACTGACACCACCATTTCACATCTTAACAATCAATAATACTAATAATAATAATAATGACAATATTTATTTTTGATGGACAACCTGAAGACAATAATTACACAGTCCTTAAACCAAAGCTGCTCATGAAAACTAATCACATGAAAAAAAATATATATGAAATTTTTGTAATTGAAAAAATTAATTCATTCTTAACTCAATAAATTCATTTTTAAATTATACGACTCTATGGCACAGAGAAATTTCATGCCAGAAAAGATTAACTTTTGGTATATTAAAATAACTTTTCTAAAAAAAAAACACTTATGATATTTCAAAATGTCATTGTGACGAATTATGTGAGGCCCCTAGAAGTTGGAATCAAAGAACACAAAAAGAAGATGAAAAATCCTGCTTGGAACAACACGCTTGGGAAGAAGACCACAGACGTATTATATATTCCTGGCCATTCATTAGTATACATATTTTATCCATTATTTCTTATCTTTAATGTTTTTTTTTGCTTTATAGACTTTCATTTCGTTCTGTTTATTACTTTCTTTAAGTAAGTAACTACGAATTGTAATTATAAATATTTTCGACCACAAGATTTAAGCAGATATTCATGTTTTGACGTTTTCTGATGAGGATATTTTTTTCCTACTATGTTTGTGTATATGACTGACTATCTCTCTGTATGTGACCACAATAGCGGTCAAATCGTTAAAGCTATTAATACCAAACTTTATATTTAGAAGTATTATTCCTCTCAAGATCTGAATATATTCAGTGGTAAATCGGTTACACCTGTAATAGTAGTCGTCAATTACTTAACAACTTTAAACAAATTTCTACGGAATACAAAAGCGTGGAAGTGAATTTGAGAACAGTGTTATAAAAAATGTTAGAATGGTAGAATTTTCTACCGGAAGCAGGTCTTCTACTCTTATTGAAAAAAGTGTTTGCGAATATCTTGCAAGTTATACCATGGTAAACCGATATTATATTTAAGATTGCGATGGAAAAATTTTTGTATAAAAAAATTTGAAGATGCGAACGGGAAGTAACGCTTTTACTCTTATCGGAGCGCAGACGTATTACAAATACCTCGCAAATTATGCTTTTGGCATACATTTCTCAATTTTTGTTAATGTAATAGTCTAAAACGAATATATTAATATAAATAGATGGGATAAGCGAACTAACACATAAATCCCAACATTATTTCTTTTGATTAATGAAATTCGTCGCAGAACGATTGGAAGGGGCTTTGAGAAGAATTTTTTGTCTTAGTGTAGGACCATGAGTAGGTCATTAGACCATGATTCAAAACGTGGCACCAATATGTTGATTCTTGAAAGTAATTCCGGCGCATCCGCCTTTTTAAAATTAATTTAGCCATAAAAATAACACCGATATCTAATTTTCATTAAGGTAGTGATATGAATTAGTGATGCGTAGTCAGCATTCTGAATAGGATAGGACAATTCTAGTTCGTACTTCAAGTATTTCAAACATCATCCTTCCAGTAATTTCATTGGATTAGAATATATATGGTATTACGTGAACCTGACTTCAGTCAGTGATGTAAGTCGGTAAATTATCCCGTATATTACCGAATAAATTACCGTCATTTACAGTAAATTACCACATTAAATTTCCGTAAATTACAAAGTAAAACATCATCTATGTACACGTATGACATTGCACACTCGGTGATTGGGGAAGTCCCTTTCTAGCAGATGTAAAAGTCCGTGAATCAGCTGTTTGTATGACATTCAGTGATGTAAAGTTACCGTAATTTATATTTTTGGTAAATTACCGTGGTAAATTACTGCTCTTTTTCAACCAAGATTTATTCTTGCGTAATTTACCATTTTTTGAGTAAATTACCATGGTAATTCTCAAAAGAGCGGTAATTTACCAAAAATATAAATTACGGTAATTTTACATCACTGCTTCAGATGGATAGATACTCCAATTTGCTGAACGTATTGTATTGAAATTAGGTAATTACAGGTGCGAAAACGTAGAATCTCTAATAGGAAATATATGCTCAGAAATCATCAGTCATTAATCAAAGATAACACATATAATGATATCTTTTCTATTTAAAAATATATAAGTCTTTGCTTTCAATTATGTTTTATTATTTCAGGAAATATTTGGTAAATGAATATGAAGTTTGTTCGATTTCACTTACATTATGTTATTTCTCAATTAAATTACAACTGATTAAAAATGAAACATACAATTGCTTACAAAATCTTTGTGTATTCAAAAAGTACATACAATAATAATAATCTTTTTGATTGAGAGGATAAAGAATCATCAAAATCGTCAAAAACTTACCATATCTAATTCTGATACTGGACCCATGCTCCTAATTAAAATATTAGTTTGAACGATTGTTGGCCGATCTAAAACATACAACACTCTAAATACATTCATACATTATTTACATTTTCTACGTAATGATTTCTATTCACAACCTGTGATAGAGAATATATTTTAGAAAAAAAGGACTTTCTTTAACGACAAATATTTTTGAAAATTTTGAAGAATCCTTCTTTATAAAAGGGAAGGTGTTTCAGGTATCTCATGAAAGGGATTCTTTAAGCATGTATGGGGCGCATAGTAAACTTCAAAGGTCTGTTTGGTGAAGTTGTCGTCCGGGTACATTGTTAACGAAATACCATTATGTGAAAAGCGTTTGCGTTAAACGACAACTTATGAAGCAGATATGTAAGCAACTTGACGTTAGTTATTTATTATCATATTTTAAGTAGTTAAGTGAAAATTATTAGTGTTAAATAAATGAATACAGGTACCCCTCAGTTTACGTCGCAGTTCCGTTCCTACAAAAGCAGGCGCGAATCGAATCGGCGTAAATTGAATCTATATTTACAGTGTTATATATATGTACATACATGTCAGAAAAGAGTGTTGGGGAATCCCGCAATAAAAAAGACTTATTTTTATAGGAAGTCTAACGTTTTATTTATCAATATTTCGCACATTAAGTGGTATCTTAGCGGACATTATCATGGACCGTTGCTTACATGACGTGTTGGCTAATCTTCCGTTTGAGTTAGCTTTCATCCATAAATACGTCGATGATGTGATTATGGCCCTACCTGAACATGAAATAGATAACACATTAGACAGGTTTAACACATTCCACAATAAGATCCAATTTACATTGGAAAAAGAGACTAATGGGGAGATTGCCTTTTTAGACACTAAGATCATAAGAAATAACGACATCATTATAATAGACTGGTATAGAAAACCTTCTAATTCCACAAGAATGTTGAACTATCATTCAAACCATCATCTTCAAGAAAAAATAAATACAATAGTAGGTTACTTGGAGATTTTATCCAAACTTGCCTTAAATAATGGCTACCCAAAGGCTCTGATTTCCAAACTACTTTATAACACATCGCTCAACAACAGACTGAACAATATGGCCACTAACCAATCTGACACACATGCAGTCAACAAACCACCCACGTATTTCAAACTGCCATACATTAGCAATCTAACAGAACAAATAGTACATGTCTTAAACTTTGATAACACACGGTTCGGCTATTACAACAAACATAAAATTAAGGAACTCTTGCCTACAATCAAAGACAAAACTGAACAAAAATACAAATCCAATATAATTTACTCCATACCATGCTCGAGTTGTAATAAGGAATACATCGGACAAACGGCAAGTTGGCTCTCAACTAGAATGACACTACACAAAAGCGACATAAAAACTGGAAAAACCAGATGCGCTCTAGCAAAACACATGTTGCAGGGAGATCACTCACCTCCTTTTAATGACGTTAAAATTTTAAAAACTGATAATAGAAAAATTAGCAGAGAATTCCTTGAGATGGTCTATATCAACAGCAACAAAAATAGTATGAATTTCAGATCGGGCATCCAAAATCTTAGTATTATTTATTCATATTTGTTAGATCATAGTAAGTTTAATAAAATATCACAAGCTAACAATAATTGACATATTTAAAACTAATTGTCATTTTAAATTAACATGTAAACACAATTTGTCACGAAAAACATCGTGTTTTGTAGTATTTTTCATAGATTGTTTTACTGTGTATTCATAATATTTTTTTCCCACCAAGAAGTCATAGTTGTAAGTATTTTTTAAGAATTTCTGTCAATAACTTTTTTACTAACTGTACTTTGTTTCATTATCTTGTTCTTAATTAGTTTATCCTGAGGAAGCACAAATAGGTACCTTATGTGTGAAATATTGAGAAATAAAACGTTAGACTTCCTATAAAAATAAGTCTTTTTATTGCCGGATTCCCCAACACTCTTTTCTGACATTAATACATAACGGCAAAGACTACTTCAAACCATATGTATATACATATATATATATAGGGTTCGTCTCTACATAGGTGAAAAGGAAGTTAATATTTTTTTTTATTAATACAATATATATAATATAAAATGAAGTGAAATGTTTTTATTCTATTTTCCCGAAAAAAGAATCCAGCTTTAATTGTTTAGATTCTTGTTTTCTTTCATTATGAACTTTGGAATATAGTGGAATGGATGCGATCTGCTTCCTCTTACGTATGCACTTCGTTGACTAACTCGCAAACTTCATCCGTCACACTTTCCATAACTCTCCAAGGTTCTTTATTGCTTTCTTCCTTCTCTGACTGTTCACGATCTAATTATTTGTATAATTCTTCTAAGTCTTCATTCGAGAGTAGATGATCATGGGATTCTAAACGTTCTGTCACATCTTCAACTGTAACATCTTCCAATCCTACATCACGTGAAGTCTGGTAATGTCTTCAATTACATTTTCCTGATGTGATACTTCTTCAAAATCGTGCATGAATGCTGACAAAAGATTACGCCAAACTTTAGCATTTTGCTGGAATTTAATCCCAAGCCGACTTGATATTATGAAAAAAAAAGCCGCCGCCGCCGCAACATCTGCAATTGTTGCTTCACCACATAATTTTATACTACGGCAGTTACTTCGGGGTTTAAATCTCATTGACCAATCCTTGCTTCCCCAAAACGGTTCTTTGCCTCCATATGTCTTCTTACGATTATCAAAAATTGATTCTGCTTTTACAGTTATAGCAGCTTGAGTCAATGTATAACAACAACGGCATAACGATAACGATTTTTCCATTTTTTTAAAAATCTTATCTCTACTGTAACTGACATTTTTACAATTACTGCCGTAGTGTGTTAAACAGAGTGTTTAATTTTATCTGCATTTCTCATAATGGTAGTAACAGTTGATGGCGATAAGTTTAAAGATCTACAGATAGTCGTGCTTGTCGATTTTCCATTCGTCGAATAACTTCCATTTTTGTTTCTAGGGAAATAGATTGCCGTACCTTCTTAACATATTTAGATAACTGTGGTGCACTTCTTTTATCTGACATAATAACCCTCCTTTATTCTTGTATACGTGAGTACGTAGACATTTATTTTTACATACTTTTATACCCAATAATACTAAACAGAAAAAAATAAATATAATTAATAAAAATCTTTGTTTTAACGAATGCACAACGTCGCGGCTCAGTAAATACTTCAACAATGAAACTAAAATCAGTCTCGCATAGGGAGAATCGGGGAATTAGCCGATTATGTATGAAATAGCGAATTGCTCGGCGGCGTTATTGTGAATCGGCGTAAATTGAGACGGCGTAAATCGAGGGTTACCTATATAGTATTTGAATTGTGACATAAGATAAGTTTTTTTATACATACTATTTTTTTATTTTGATTTTTTTTTTGAATTAAAATTGAAATAGCTTGAATATTATTAAAACAACCCTATTTAGAAGAATGTATAAGGTAGGCCTACTTGACACAGAATTCTGTCTAATTTCATGCAAAGGATTTTTTTACAAATTTCTATCCAGTATTTACTCTGCTAACTTTAAGCGTTGGATAAATTACTGTAGTTCGTAGGAATCTGTATTTGTGTGACCCAATATTTTCAATAATTAACACAACCACAACAAAAGAATGAATAAAGAATACAAAGTAAACTTATAATTATAAGAATATGTTCAAAGAACTAATAATATTTGATAAACAACTCATTTCTATCACGACTTAATTAAGAAAAAATACATGAACGAAAACCATATAACCATATAATTTTTTTTAAAAAACATTTTCGATTGCAGATTTTAAAGCTTGGCTATTCTTATAACAAGTAGAACTAGCTTCTGCATTACCACTACTTCTGGTTTTGGAAAGTTCATGACTACCTAAACTAAGATCATCAGGATCTTCATGTATACGACTAAATTACGCTGTGAGGCCGTTCCAGTGAAATTACAGTGTTACATACTACAAAACACCGTTGGCCAAATCAATAACAATAATGGAAAAGTAATATTTTTCGGAGATTTCAACGCTAGAATCGGCTCAGACGAAATCCCTGAAAGAAAAATTCAACGAGTCCGTATTAAATAAAAACGGATACTTATTAAACGATTTCTCTGCAAGAAACAAGCTACGGATAAACAACACATCCTTTCCTCACAAGGACCAACATAAATACGCTTTCTCCAACACCAGAGGTCAGAAATCAATCATCGATTATATAATAACAAATAGATGTACCACACCTGATGAAATACAAGACATAAGAGTACTAACTCTGCTAACACTGGTACAGACTACAACCTAGTTCTCGGATAATTCATCATGGAGAAGCATCTGAGAAGCAAAAAACAAAAATGATTGAAATATACAACTTAGAATTATTGGATAACGACTGCATCAAATATCTGTATGAAAGCAGGCTAACTGGAAAACTTATATTGGAAAATTAAAGAGACGAGAGTGTAGAAGACAGCTTCAATACAATTAAAAGATGCATACATACACGAGGCGGCCAATGAATCAATTGCAAAAAGAAATATAAATTAAACTCGCAATATAAGACCAAACCCTGGTTTAATCAGGAGGTGAAGACGTTCGCAGAAGGTAAAAAAGAAAGCTATCCTCAATATAAAAGTGTGTCGCCTGAGGAAACTTGCAATGACTACAGGGAAACATGAAATAGAGTTAATTCGACAATTAGAAGAATTAAAAGAGAAAACTGCGAGAAATTCACCACAGACATGGAGCGCGATCTTTATGGAGCGTAGAGGAAAGTATGGAAGATGCTCAAGAATAGAAACAAACCAGTAAACGAGTACATCTAGACCAAAAAGGTGCCACTGAACGAGTGGGAAACATATTTTAGAAACCTATATGACATCACTCACAACCTGGAAGCTTAAATACAAGAAGAGAAGGAAGAAATGGTGAATGAAATAACCGTCACAGAGGAGGAGGTTAAATTGAAGATGAAAATCCTAAAAAGCAGAAAAACTCCATGTGTAGACGATATCTCCAATGAATTCATAAAATATGGTGGTGAAGGACTAACAAAGAGATTAACAGAACTGTCCAACAAAATAATAACCACATCGAACATACCAATAGAATATCACAAGAGTATTTCCATACCAATTTTCAAAAAAAGACATAAATAGGAAAGACCCTGCCCTGCACTACCATGAAACTGTTCACCAGCATTGTCAAAAGCATTCTCGAAGGCATCATAGAAAATGAAGACTACAAACAAGGATTCCGGAAGAACAGATCGACAAGTGATGTCCTTTCTATTACAAGACAGGTAAAAAAGAAAGCTATTGAATTTGATTACCCTGCTTATGCGTGTTTTATTGACCTAACAAAGGCGCTCGACAGAGTACAACTGCCCGATATGCTGGATATATTGAGAGAGAAACAAATCTCAGTGTGGTATCACAACAAGAATAAAAGTGGATTTTCAAACTACAAATGACTTACCAACAATAACAGGAATAAGACAGGTGGGTAGCCTGAGCTTATTCCTTTTTTAGCCTCGTCATGGACGAGATTATACACTAGGTGACAACAATGAATAAGAGATACAGACTGAACAACAATACAATTAGCATGGTATGCTAAGTGGATGATGCAGTAATCCTTGCAGAAAAAGATATCGACTTACAAAGGCAAACACATAAGTTTTATCAGACGAGTGAGAAATGCAACATGTGCAAAATGCATGACTTTCTAAAAGGAACCAGTAAGATGTAAGGTCGTAATAGACAATAAGCCGATCGACCAGGTAAATAGCTTCAAAGCATCAAAACACAGGTCAATAAAGCTGCAGCAATATCAGGTTGCTTAAGAGTTATCATCTGGAAGAACAACCATATGAGCATTGGCAGTAAGGTGCAGAAATATGAATCCTGTGTTAGACTGGTGTTAACCTATGGTATAGAGACTCGAGCTGACACAAACAAGACAAAGGGCATCCGAGAATAGTAGAAATGAAAACCTGAAGAACCATCGCAGGAAAGACACAAAAGGACAGAGTAAAAAAAACAGCAGCATAAGAGCAACATGCAGGGTGGAGGACATAGTCAGGTGGAGAAGGAAAAGAAGAAGATACTGGCGTGTCCATGTAGATAGAATGGACAAAAGCAGACAGGCACAGATTGCTAAGGAGGAAGGCCAGCAACCGGACGACCGGTGGGGAGACCATCCAAGAGATGGAAGGACAGGTGGAGTTTCGCCTAACAGGATAATCAAGTAAATTAAGACAGCCTTCGTCATTAACGAACCTCAAAGGTCTCCTCGAATAATAATGATAATAATAAGTTTTTATGCATTAAAATTTAAAAGGTTTATATCAAACCTATTCTCCTTAGAAAAATATGTAATAATACTAACTAGTGGTTGTCCAGTGGTCGAAATTCGACCTTTTTATTTTCTTAATTTAATGTATTTGTAACACTTATACATAAATTTTACCTTTTTGCACTTCTTCTCCATATGAACTTTAACTACGCCAAATGTCACACTCCTCCGCGCAATATGCTTAAAAAGGGGTAAAAATTTTTTTCTTCACGTATTAATATAGGTTACAACTACTATATAAAGCATAGCTGACTCGTCCGCCATTTTGGAGATAACTGCGTCAAAATGTAGCCTATATGAGAACTGTCAATCTGTCCGCAATGACGTCATTGACAGCTAAAGTGAGCATACCGCTATAAGTGTATCGTGATATGAACTGACATTTATCTCCAAAATGGCCGGCGAGTCAGCTGTCCTAAATATAGTAGCTATAATATAGGTGTAGATATTTAACAATGAATGTTTTATTTTATTTAATTTAATGTATTAGTAATACTATGTACTATATACTTGTATAAATTCCTTAGAGATAATCTCTACTCTGTGCGACTGTTAGACCACAGATTAATATGTGTTTCACATTGACGCATTTTGTATTTTACCCGAAGAGTTTTTTTCTTCACATATTAACATATGGCTGTTTTATTTTATTTAATTTAACGTATTTATAATACATACTATGAATCTTAAATGACGTCATTTCAGTTTTATTATATTTGTATAACTTAATTATGAAACCTAAAGCAGTATACAACAAAGTTTATGTAATTATAAATAGGATATAAAAGAAATGATGGTATGAAGAAAGAAAGAAAATATATGAAACAAGTTCCATACTGGCTATAAACAATATCGAAGATAATTGAAATTGAGCAAAATACTGTCCTTAAATTCGTTACGGATTTAAAAGTTTCGCTGATAAAAGCTGTAAATGTAATTACCTTGGCCGTGTGTGGGCAATTGAGAGCTTTCATAGTTCTTTAGTAGATTTTCCAGTACTGAAGTAATATTCTTGCTGACAACATCGTTGAGTGGAAATCTTTTAATTTTCCTGTCGCTAGTAATATTGTTAGTTGTTGGTAGGTTGTGCCGCGGAATTCGGGAGAAATTTACTACCTTCGACTTGAGTGTAACTTCTTTAGCATTCACGTTGCTGGTGATGTAGAAAAAATTGATACTAACTAAAGACAAATATCTCATCAATAATCTGAAAAATGTTTATGGCATTAAAGTAAGTAGCTAATAGTGAATTATGTACATTTAGATATTTTTAATATGTAAAAATGGCTTTCAAAAAAGTCTTCAAGATTAGAAAAAATGAGGTGTGGCCACCACACGACTTTCTTATACGTATGAGCGTTTCAAATTGTACAATTTTAAGAATTTTTTTAATACAAAACTTATTCAGAATCCTATTCAAAGTACTTTCATTCTCTTAATATATCGCTATAGAATGCATACTTTGCAAGATATTATTAAAAAAGTGCTCCTCGCTAAGAGTAAAAGTGCTACTTCCGGTCCGAATTTTGAAATTTCATTTGTACAAAAAATATTGCGAATCCAGTTTTAAATACTTTTGTACTCTTGATAAATATATATAGAATGCATAACTTACGACATATTTGCAAAAAATCGCTATTCGATAGGAGTAAAAGTGGTACTTTTTTTTATATAAAAGATATTGAAAATTATGTTTTAAATACTTTTATACTCGTAACGTACTTGTCTTAAAAGCATGACTTGCGAGATATTCGCATAAAACTGATTTTCGATAAGAGTAAAAGACCTACTTCCGGTAGGAATTTCGAAAAACTTTTTTAAGACAATTTGTTTCAAACTTAATTCTAAGTACATATGAATTCTTTATAAATTTGTTTAAACTTAGTAATTGACGAAATATTTGCAAATTTCGGTTTCTTCACTGAAGTAAACTACTACTTCCGGTTTGCCGATTTTGCTCAAAATCTAATCAGTTCTCAAGAGGCAGATTTCACACGTAAATACAAAATTTGGAATTGATATCTACAGCGGTTTGACCGCTATCGTGGTCACACACACACAGACAGACACACAGACACACACACACACACAGAGACACACAGACATTTTTTAAAAACCACTTTTTTGGTATCAGGGGACCTCAAAACGTGGACATCTGCAAAAATCTCGAGGTCGAAAATTTTCATCATCACAATACTTCCTTATACTGCGTATAAGAAAGTAAAAAAGCAAAGTGTGCATATAGTACCTACGAGGAGAAAGTATTTAAACCATGAATTGAATAAATCTGAAACGGTTGAGCTTTGAAAAAAACGAGAAATCTGTGAATTTTTATGTTAAATTTCGACAGAACATTTTCATATAGAGTATTTTGTGTTAAAGTGATGACGTTGCCTATATTATGTATCGCCATTTTGATAGATGCAACAACTCTAAGAATGACGTTTATTATACTTGTTTCTATATATGTTAAGTCTATAATATTAATAATTATTAGGCCTACTTTAATTAGAATTTTATAAGATTGGAACGGATTAGGTTTACACTCTTATTGTTGAGTAAGTTATTGTAACGTTTTCGGGTTTCAATAAACAACTCGTGCAATTATTTATTTAAAACAGTCTGTATATTTATATACTTAAAATTATTTAACAATATAAAAACATAAAAACTAACGTAACACACTTAAACTACTACAATTTAATTATCACAGGTATTTATTTACTACTACTATTATTTATATCTCTGTCCGTATTTATTTATATAACAGTTCTATTTATATAAGACGGCACTACTATATTTATTTATTCGGCTGCCACTATTCGTTTCCACCACTCGAGACTACCGAATTACTCCGCGATTACTTTTCCGCAATGAATGAATCCCGTCATTCCGTAATGAATGAATCCCGGTGACCCACTCGCCTTATATACTCATGCATGTAATGTTCTCGAACAGTACCAGTACATTCGGCAATATACCAGTGGAAATCTAGACTTTTTCTTGCTTACGTCGCACATCTGTGAGATGACTCACTGTATTTACGATATTTACCAGCCGAGAGAGAGATGATTTATGGCTCGCCCGGTCTGCCTTTTTTTTTGCGTGTGACAATTTCGTTTTTATCGCGCCGAGAGATCTGATTCTTTTATTTAATGTAACTCAATTCGTCTGCTGGTTTCGTTACATTATTATTAACATTTTAGAAGGTAAATAACTGCTGTAACTTCACAGTGGAAATATAGAATAATCATTAGTTTTGTAAGTAAGCATTACTTTATTATATGTAAAGTGGTTTAACAAAGTGTACGGTTACTTATTTCTGTACGTTTGGTGCCTAGCGCTAATGTCATTGCCATGGGCTTTCAAAACATGTTATGGAGTGGTATTATTATAAATTATTATTATTATATTATACTGTACATATATTCAAAAATCTACTGAGTGTTATTCACGAGTAGGTACTTTAAATTTTAATATTAAGAATATATGCCTTTATTAAAGCTACCAAACTTTCACTTCTTGGCTTTTATGTTCAAACCGTGCCAAAGTTTTTTTTTTCTCTAGGACGTTTCATTCACTATCCCATCTTTAGGGTTGTGTCTTCTGCGATTACGGAAGCAGACTTGTTAGCTGCTTCATTTCTCGGCATAGAACTAATTGCACTTGATAATAATAGTCCGGTCAAATTAGACATTGGAAGTTACCTAAATTCCCACCAAGCTGAAAATCGGTAAGATTGTTTGAAATATCATTAAAAACAAAATTTGAAAGTTCCCCATCTTTCCCCTGTAAGGAAAAATTTTTATTCAAGGTCAAAGGTCAAAAAAATGAGTTTTTCGCGATTTTCAGCAAAACGGTAAGTTTTATCATAAAAATATCTCAGACAAAAATTGTAGATCATAAAATTATCTACAAAAAATTAATTAATACTTTTTTTCTACGAGCCACCGTTTTTGAGATATAACGATTCAAAAAGTTGTTAAAGTTGTAATCGTCATAATATGCACACGTTTCCTCGCCACCTATGAGGTAGTGTACTTAGCGCGTTTTTTTTTTGTGGTTTCCCCAGTAGGCCTATTCCACGGGTCAGTTTTGATCTTGTTTAATTTGAAACTATTGAAAAATAATGGATATTAGCAGAGATTGAAAAGATAAAAGCAATTTAAGTTAAAAAAAAGTAGTGAAATTTAATCGTCCGAGTCGTAACTTTCAAAATCTTCTTCTTGATCTTCTTGTTCTTGTTCGTCTTGTTCTTGTTCTTCTTGTTCTTGTTCTTCTTGTTCTTGTTCTTCTTCATCTTCATCCTGAGTGGATGTAAACTGCATTAATAGCGATGTATCGCATGTTGCCTCGTTGGAATCAAACGGATCCTCTACTGTTGGTGATTCAATATTATAGCACAACCGGCCTTGACAATGTGTACATGCCGGAGAACAGAACAGTCCGACTTTTTTGCAACCACATTTAGCACTGCATCCCTTTTTGCAGTTGCAAAAAATCGAGTTCAGCAGTTTTTCCGGCGCAGGTGGAAGTAAAGTGTGCACTGGTTCTAATAAATTGTTGACCAACTTCCAACCCCAGTCTGTAGGGTCTAGCTGATAACCAAGCCACACTTGAACACAAGACAAGCTAATTGTACTTGTTTTTTACTTTTGGTGTTTTTAACGAAACATGCATATCTATACTTATCTAAGCAGGTAGTTTTTTTAGGAGCTCCGTACATAGAAAGAAGAAAGCGAATGCCGTTAGTAATAATTTCTTGTCGAGTAGAATTACTATTTTTGAAAACTTCAGCACATTCAATTAAATTTTGTTTCTCAAATAGTTTGAAGACTGTTATTTTACTCCTCCTGTAAAATGCAGATGTCGTATCACAGCCAGTTATTGCGTGTAAAAATAGTACATGATTTTGACACTTTGCAAAAGTAGATAAACTTTTTGATGAATACATTTCCGATTGATGTTGAGCTTTTCCTGGTTTTAAGAAGAAAATAGTTTTTTCAGTTGGAGTTCGAGCAGTCAGTAATACGAGTAAGTCTATATCTTCACCAACAACAATAGTTGTATTTGTCAAATTGAATTGCTCAATTGCTGTTTCAATTATCAATACATCAGCATCATTATTAGCTTGTCTTACCAATATATTTTCCGTAGTAAATCTTTCTTTCAACATTGAAATGAACCGAGACTTGTTGTGAGTATTAGAAAGAAATTTTTGTTGGCTGGTTGGAACTGTCATATTTTCATCAAATAAAATATGAATTGATGAAGATGTTGCTAAAGTTCGACGACGCTGTTCTGCAGCTTTGGTATTTCTCGTGCAATCATTATAGCCATCAAATACGACAGTAACTCGGGAACCAAAATGTCGACGTACATACTGTACGTATTTATCTAATATAACGTTGAATGTTTGTTCACTATCCCATACAACGCGATGTAGTAGGTATCCTCCGTCAATGATGTATGTCGCATTTGTGTTGTTAATATCAAAGTCTACCTTTTCGAAACAATCGTAAATTGCAGACTTCTGTGTTTTACGCATCCCGATGTCATCAAATAACGATAGAGGGTAGGGAGATAGTTCATATTCAAAATAGTTTTCTATTTCATCTTGAAATGCTGCAGTAATACTCATGCGTTGGAACAACAATACAGGGTCAACAGGTACTTTTTCTTCATGAACTTTTATGGTACTAGTCATAGCTAAAAGAGGAACAACTTTGTCAGAGCGTTTGAATTTAATATTATTGAATGTGAGTCCTGTCATTTTTGCCATAGAAGCAAGCCCAACTTCACGAGCTTTATAACAATTGATTTTATCATCACCAACGACACCACTCGCAATAGAAACAATTTTGCTAACGTCTGGAAAAGGATCATGCGATAGAAAAATACTTTTACATATATTACAACTATACAGATGTATATATACGTGGCGTACTCATGCATATTATGACGATTACAACTTTTACAACTTTTTGAATCGTTATATCTCAAAAACGGTAGCTCGTAGAAAAAAAAGTATTAATTAATTTTTTGTAGATAATTTTATGATCTACAATTTTTGTCTGAAATATTTTTATGATAAAACTTACCGTTTTGCTTAAAATCGCGAAAAACTCATTTTTTTGACCTTTGACCTTGAATAAAATTTTTTCCTTACAGAGGAAAGATGGGGAACTTTCAAATTTTGTTTTTAATGATATTTCAAACAATCTTACCGATTTTCAGCTTGGTGGGAATTTAGGTAACTTTACTCTTATTTTTTGGTCTAATTTGACCGGACTATAAATATAGAAGCATATCTGTATATCATACTACCATTACGGTTTTCATATGTTATTGACGTAAACAATAAATGAAATGAGTTTTAATATACATAACTTACTTTTCTATACCAATATATAATAAAAAAAGGAATTATAGTGGCTACATAAAAAACAAGAAATAGAAGAATATTGAGTAAGAATATAGAGCAACCGTATACAAGTGTTTCTGACTCACTGATCATCATCAGTACGCTGTAGCCAAGGAATAAGGTGGGGTAACCTTTGAGATGTACGCATACACGGAAGGCCAACAGGTGATAGACCGCCATTTGGGTATTTTGACTGTATCTAACAACGTCTGTCTCAGGCTATCGCAGTAGTAGAAACCCTGAAGATGTCGCTTAAGAAAGTGGATGAAACGTCGGCAGTAGAAGCAGAGACGACGACGGAGTTTTAACCGGACAACCAAGAAGTGTTATTATTTCTGTTTCTTTGAAAAGTTTATAATTATTTGGTTTGTAGTCGAATTATATATCTTTTTTTTATTTGATTATATTTGTAACAATTATTAAATAGCTTAAGTGAATCTTATTTATTTATTTATAATTTTATAGTAGAAATGTATTAATATTTTTTATCTAGAATATTACTTTCTTTCATCACATGTAAAAATATACAGGTAATCTATTTCAGAACTATATGTTTTTGCGAATATCTCGGAAATTAAACGTTCAACATTTCTTCTATTTCCACCATGTCAAGGAAAACAATAAATACCACCAACTTGTGAATTTATCCAATAGCTCCAGTAATAAGGAAATTAAGAATGATAAACATTTTGGAGAATCTGTATATGTAATTTTAAAATTATATGATTTCTTTTTTGACTGAGAAACACAATGCTACAGCCTAATAATACACATATATAATAATAAGTACCTATGCCGGGTGCGGCAATAGTGTGTCAGCGGAGCTCAGCATGAAAACTAATAACGTTGTAGCAATGAGAACGTATGTAGTAGACTACCGTGCATTCTTTTATTTTTATTTACAATATAGAGCGTGTTCCAAATTTTCGCAACCAACTACAACTTTTTTGTTTTAAATAGATTGCTATACTTTGTAGCTATTATAATGATAGCCACCCAAATTATCTTTGCAATGATATATGGATATGTGCACTTGCGACTGTTAGTTTTGGTTTTATTGATAATTTTGTTAAAATCTTGACAGTTGCAGCATCTAACATTTTAAGCCTTAGTCTGAATATGGGTAGAATGACTCTTGTGTTACTAATTTATGGACTAACACGTTATTTGTTTTGAGGTTGAACAAAGTGAATAAATATACAGGGTGCTAAATATGTCGTGTTTACGTTATCGATATTTATTGGCTATTTTCTCGTTTTTCTTAAATTTAATCTATAATATTGTTTTAAGTCAGCATATCCCTTGTAAAATTGCCTTTAAAATTGTACCAATAACATAGTACTGGAATTTTCAAAGTTATAACCCTTTAATGGGATATACCCATGTTTATAATATGCAAAATATGGGGCATCTAATAGGTATTTGGTTGGCCTTGGTTTTAAAAAAAAATGACTGTGCAACCAAACGTCAAATCTCTACTTCAAAATTCCATATTTTATTGTTATAATTTAAGTACGGCTAGTTAATTATCCACGTCTGTTTGTTTGTTAGTAGTTGTTACGTGTTGCATTTACTTTGTTGTCAGTTATATCGTTTTGTGGATTTTATTTGAAACTATTATGTTATTTACATACCTTAATAGTTTATTGTTCCCTTTAGAAGTTTTTGCTTTAAAATGAATTTTTTGAAGGAGGTGCTCATAGACATGGTAGAGCATCGGATAGTAAAACATTTGAAAATTTGTTGATTAGGTTTCTTAAAACGGGTTCAGTGAATTACGTCAAACATGAAAGAAGTAAGAGTATGGTTACAGAAGATAATGAAGTGAGAGTCGTCCAGTCTATTGTGGAAAATCCGTACGTATCTACAAAGATAATTTCGAAACAACACGGGATAGAAGTCACTGCTGCGAGAAGAATTTTAAAGAAACATAAATTTCAGTCTTACAAAATTCAAAATTACCAAGACTTATTACAAACGGATTTTGAAAAGAGACTAGTTTACTGTGAATGGATACTTTTACAATTACGACAAGATATAAATTTTCTAGACCATGTGCTTTTCACAAATAAAGCAACATATGCTAATTGTGGAAAATTCCATTATTATGATACTACAAACCCTTATTTTGTGCAACCCATTTCATATCAACAAAAATGGAGTCTTAACACCTGGGGAAGCATTATAGGAAGCAGTATTATTGGTCGAGCTTTTTTTAACAACACTTTAAATTATGCAAATTTTCTACAAAATAATTTATCATTGCTATTAGAAGATCTATCATATAACGTCATAAGGTGATCGTGGTACCAACATGATGGTGCACCAGCAGATTATGGTGCTGCTGAATCTGTGACCAACTGTCAAAAAGACTGGTTACACAACACCTCCTACAACGGCAGAGAACATGCAGTAACGAATAAGAAACGCTTTTCTTCAATTAAATGAGAACAGCATGGCTCAGAATGCAAATCTGCCGATAAAGAGGCGGGTGAGAGCATGTGTAGAGCAGAACGGATTTTATTATGGAAAATTTTCAAAATGTAATTCTAAAACTAATGATAAAGCATTTAAAAACAGGTTAAAGTTACATGGTTTTATTTTCATGGCCAACCAATTGTTAGATGCCCCGCATTTTGCATATTATAAACATGGGTACATCCCATTAAAGGGTTATAGCTTTAAAAATACTAGAAATAAGGACTATGTTATTTGTACCATTTTAAAGGCAATTTTACAAGGAATATGCTGACTTGTAAAAATATTATAGGTTAGATTAAAAAAAAAAGACAATAAAAAGCCAATAAAGATCGATAACATAGACACGACATATTTAACACCCTGTATATTTATTTACATTGTTGAACCTCAAAACAAATAACGTGTTACTCCATATACTAGTAACAAAAAACTAACAGTCGTAAGTGCACATATCCAGATATCATTGCAAAGATAATTTGGGTGGCTATCATTATAATAGCTAGAGAGGAATAGCAATCTATTTAAAATAAAAAAGTTGAAGGTGGTTGCAGAAATTTGGAAGACCCTGTATATTTGTAAATAAAAACAAAAGATGCACAGGGGTCTACTACATACGTACGTAAAATCTCATTACTACAACGTTATTAGTTCTCATGCTAAGCTCCGCACACTATTGCCGCAGCCAGCCGGTATAAATACAAACATATTTTTAGCTTATAAAGCTTTATGTTCGAATATATGTAATTATTTTATATTCGTCTCAATCAACTATTAGGGATTTTGAGTCTATGAAAAAAAGACTGTTAATTGTGAAAACCTAACTAGAATAAAGAAAAATACAAGAGCCGTTTTTTTATAATATTAACAAATTTTACAGTCAAATTATTCAATTTTTAAGCTGATGAGATGTTTAGAGTAGTTAAACGTATTGTGCTGACGTGGCGTTTGTTTTGTTTCTTACGGCGAGCACATAAAAAGGTTGTCGACAACAGCTTGATAAATCCTATGTATATAACTCGGGTATCCATCATTAAATCGATATTTGCTTACTTACATTTCTAAAAAGTAGGAATCAAACAACCGGTGTTAAATGATTAAAACGTTCTTTTGAATTTGTTATTTATATTTATGTCATATTTATTATGGAGAGAGTAAAGAAAAACAAAAATTTTCATTTTCATTAGTTTTTATTCTACTTTTCCTTCATGCATTCTTATTTTTCTATTTATCTCGTAGCCTTGTTACTTTTTTTTTTACTTTGAGATCATTTACAAATACATTGACAATTTAAATGCAAAATTCCCCGTCCTTTTGATAAATTATTTCATACCTTTGGCTTTTCGATTACACTTGCTATGTTATAAATATGCTAATTGCTAATGGTATTAGTTCAAGGTGCTCTTTTTTGCAGAGTTAAAGAGCAGCGTCCTTGTTATTCGGAGCAATTAATCTGGCGTTAAAGGTTTGAGTAGTCGAACATGTAGTAACCCCCGAATTACATGAACATCGCGTTTTCGCATTGATTGATCTGCATGGCCACAGCAAATGTTGTTTCAGTGCGAAATGAACCGTTAATTTCTATAAATCCCGATAATATTCTAATTTGATAGTTATTGGCGGTTGGATTAGGAAGGTTGAAGTAGATGTTAGCTGTGATATTTTGAATATAATTATACAAAACTGAACTAAGGAAATAATGACACCCCAAGAAGAGGCAATAATAATAATAATAATAGTAGTACATAAAATAAATTAAATATATAATAAATACATCATTATAAGGAATATAAATACAAATACTGACAACAAATTAAAAATATTCTTTGGATGACCTAATATATTAACAATTACTTACGCTCAACATAAAAATGTTATACGTAAATTATAAATTACGCTCTAAAAGTCAAAAAAAACTTATTTATGCTGTAAAGGGGGGTTGTCTTATTTCTTAATTCTCCCACCGCGCTTGACACCTAGATTCATCAGTTGCTGAAGAAGCCAGAAATCTATTGACTTGTCAGATTTAGTCTATAGGTTTGTTCAGACTTCCAGCTCTGAACAGTTCCGAAACCGTTCTTGAATTACTAGTTCTGATAGTAATGCGCATGTCCTGCCAAATTCTGGTTCTGGACCAGTTCGAATTCCTAAAGGCCCGAACGGTTTTAAAATTGGAATTTTAGGGGAAGTAATACTACCAACATTAGTAGTAGAAATATTAAAAACACTAAACTTATAGAAAGAAATATCCATCGTCATGAACATTTAAATGCTAATGCATCTAACTACCAAAATTGCAACTGGATTTAAAAAATAATGACAGAGTCGTTTATAAGAAATAAATTTTTCTAAATTTTGTAATGGATGTATTTTTTATATAAGCTGTTATCAATAATTGGCACATATATTAAATGCGCACACATTAATAAATATTGCATAACTATAAAAATCAACAATCATAATAAATCAAACAAATAATATACAATGCATTTTCAATGTTTAAAACCAGCCCCCTTTCCTTTCGTTCAATTATTCAATTAAAGTAATGGATGATGCCCAAGATATTTTTTTAAGTTTATCTTTAAACTGTGAAGTAGAACACTCTTTTAAAAGTTTTGGGGAGTATTAAAATTGTCAAATATTTTGGTAATTTGAATTGTGATAGCTACGTGATTTAGCAGTTCCATCAATCAGATTTTATTTTTCTTAAACCTCAGAGGGCGGGCGTACATCGGATCATAAAATATAAGCTTAGTTTTCATGATATTTAATACTAGAATGTTCAACAAATATATCAGTTTGTCTAGAAGTATATGGCAATTATGAATTACCTTTTCACATATTCATAAGTTCCTACAATTGTACCATTACGTACACTTCATTCTTAGAGAAAGAATCACGTGCTACACTCAAGAACATGATACCAGGTGAAGTAATTTCTAAAACAATAAACCACCATTTTAACAAATTTGAATGTTTAATCACATACTTAGGTATAGCTGTTTAGTTTGATGAACCGAATCAAAAAAATACACTAATAATAACACAAATTAAAATAAAACGAAAACCAAATATTCCAACGACTATAAAATAAAAATAACACGAGAACTATGAAGTTCAACATAAACATGATAAACATAACCTGAAAAATGCGGAAGCTGGTAAGAACGACAATTACGCATGCTCATAATGTATCAGAATTTCAAATAGCAGCCCATCAGTCAGAACTGTAAAAACAGTTCTTGAATTATGAGTTCTGAAGGACCGAACATTGAACTAATAGTTCTCAGAATTTGAAGTTACAGAACTGCATGGGCAGAACAGCTTTTTTCATGACATGCGCACTAGTTCTAGAATTATTCAGAACTGGGGGTTTGAACAAACCTTATGTAACGTAGTGATCAGTGCATTATACTTTTTTATACGTGAACATTGTTGACTTTTGCAGATGTCCACGTTTTGAAGTTCACTGATACTGAAAAAGTCGTTTTCAAAAAACGTCTTTCCTTTGTACTAAAAAGTTAATTTGAGAAGGAATTAAAAAAAAAGTTTTTCGTAATTCCTACCGGAAGTAATCTTTTCCCAAATATTTCGTAAAACTTACAAATTTTGAATAATTTGGTATAAAAAATTTGAAATTTCAAACAGGACGTTATACTTTTACTCACAGCTTTATTTCATTAGGAAGATAGAAGTATTTAAAACTTAGTTTGGAACAGCTTTTGCATAAAAATTTCGGAAGGCACTTACGGATAAGAAACTCGTGTGGTGCCCACACCACATTTCTTAGTTCTGGTATCATGGTTATGAAACTGTGAGATTGCTTTAAACTGTGTTATGTGCGCGTGCGCTACACATAAGATTGATTTTATTTATGTGTCAAATAACATTAGTCATAGGGGATTAATGCATGTAATACGTGGCAATGTTTACTGTGCTTTCCAGTGCCGGCGACGACCGACTCCACAACGATTATCTCGCAAATACAAGTTAGCAGTAACCATTGGATCACCGACTTGGGTGTTTGTAATGCGTTCAGAAATAATATTTACGAGTTGCAAGGATTTGTTTTTCTTTTTCCTTTCAGTAAATGCAGAGAATTCTTAAGCTGCGTTCACGTTATATGACACAAACAAAAGCGTAATCCTAAAAAAATTAAAAAATAACCATAATAAAATAAATAAATAACCCTAATAAAATAAATAAAAAAGGATTCTGAAAATAATAATAAACTATACAAGGGGCTCAAAAATTCCTCCCTGCACAGCAAGACATTGCCTTAGGCGGTCGTAGAAATTTACTCTTACGTTTTCTAACATGTGAGCAGTTACTGAATTACCAGCCTCAATTATTTTTTTTCTCAAGGCAACTATGTTTTCTGCTCTACCAGCTTCATGGGTATAAGCAATATTTTTTAGATATCCGCCCAAAAAAAAATCATTTCGAGATACATCAGGAGATCGCGGAGGCCATTCCAGTAATAAGACGGCCAGTGAAAGTATTCCATAGAAATTCCTTTACCTTGACTGCATTATGTGCTGGACAGCCATCATGTTGAAACCAAACGATTTCCTGATTTATTCCAGTGTTTTGAATGGCAGGAAGTACTTGATTTTGCAATAATTCGAGGTAATTTCTCAGAGATTATTGGCCTTCCAAGATTATACTTCCAAATGGCTAACGCTTAATATTCGAATAAATAATGATAATCCTTACATGCATTCCTATTCTGTACCTTCTTCGTTACAAATTTTCGAACTTAAAATGCTTGTTTTTTTGTCACATAGTATAGAATTTGTTTTATTGGAAATTTAAAGTCAGCCTGTATAATGTGTATTATAAAGGTATATTGATTGTGACTAAACCATATTAAAACATGGGTATACATTAAATATAATATCTACTTTACCAATCCATTCCGCTTAGATAAGGCCATTGTGTCACCAGCGTATTAACAATGACATATCCATTCTATGTTTATCTAAACGACACGAAGAAGGGTCATTTCAATATACACCTCCAAAACGTATCTAAAAATAAACAACCTATTTGAAGACGCATTCTTATCTACAACAGATATGTAACATATCTAATACATATTTAAACCAGAAGATAAGAATGTAAAAAGAGTGTTTCTTGCTGTCCACATTCACGTAGTGTACCAGCGTCGTCCCGAGCTATAAATATCAATTTGAGCAATCTTCTAAATAAATAAAAGTTCATTTTTTATATTTCACAGGCAATTACGTGACCTTTTATTCAAGTATGCGTTCGCGCAGAGTGGTTTCCGTTCTTTTGTCTTTGCCGCGTTTTGCTCTTTTGGTCTACTGGCTCCTTCCTTTAATCGCTTTTAAAATTATCCCAGCTTTATGTGAGAGGCCAGAAGACTACATAAATTACCTTTGTAACTTGGAGTCTCTCAAACCCTCTTAATGGCTTCGGTTAATTAAATAATTACGATACGCACTAGAACCAATTAAAAAACCTTAAATGTTGTAGTTTTGTTGTCTGGCATGAGCTAAGCACATTAGACAAAGAATATACTTTTTTGAATTTTTTCGTGGCTTTTTATGTAATTTCTGCATATAGTTTATGAAGCAAATTAAAAAATAGAGGCAAGATGAGAAGAAAAATGGAGGAAAGATAAAGGAAAATAGTTATTATATTACAGAAGTTTATGTTGTGGCAGAAAAAATAAAAACACAAAAATATTTTTTTAACTTAATATTTTTGCAGATGTCTCCGTTTTGAAGTTATCTGGTAGGAAAGAATTGGTTTTTGCAAACAAGTTTCTATTTATATGACCCCTATAGCGACCGCAAGCGACAGAAAGTAGTAGTTTACTTCAGTGAAAAAATCAAATTTTACCAATATTTCGTCAACTACTAAATTTAGACAAACACCTAAAGAATACGAAAGTAGTCAAAAGTAAAGTTTAGACAAATTTTCTGAAAAAATTTGCTAAATTCTTACCGAAAATAGGTCTTTTCGTGTTAACGAAAAACTGTTTTTTGTGAATGTCTTGCAAATCATGCTTTCTGCCCAGATATATTGAAAGTATAAAAGAATTTAAAGCATATTAAACGACCACACTTTTTGACAGTGTTGTTCAAAAAAAGGAGAAACTAATGTAAGTATTAGGATGGCCCAAAATTATGGCAAGTTCGAAGTTTGAAACACATAGCCCCTAATTTTTTTCATTAAGACCTCACAACATCCTATAATAAATTTCAGCCAAATTTGAGGACATTAATCCATGCCGATATGGACTAAAACATTTACCATTCCAAATAACACCCAATTTAACGTGTTTTGCGTACAAACGTACCGATTTTTATCGAATTATTTTTTTACTAATCTTGTATATTGGGCGAAGCAAATGCACCTAATTTTATTATATCTATTATATTTCCCTCTAGGTTTTAAAAAGTAAGTGGTCAACATATTTAAGAAAACATTTTTATGTAGGAACTTTAACACGTGCTATGCTAATGAATAAATTATTCGGGGTATTTTCTCTTCAATGTCTTTTTACTGCTATTGGGAAACAGCTTCCTGTGCTCCATTACACATTGTAAAATAAATTGTTTTTGTTCTTCATTTTTAGTAAATAGTCTATTATACCCTTCCATCAATTTAACTGCCCTCTCAGCAGTCTCGTTAACACAAACCAATGTTTCCACGATTCTTTATCCTTGATCAACTCTTGATTTTCATCCCATTTTGAGAGATCTATTAGAAAAAAACCTGTATCAATTCTCAAAAGCTTCAATAAATTGATACCTTCTGGACCCACAAAATCGTTTATTGTTTTATCTAGAAGAAGAATAAAAGACAAAGAAATCTTTACTATTTGCATCCAAATAAATGCAAGATAAAATTGGTCAATATCATATCTGTTCCAGTTAAGCATCTAACACGACCTGGTTTTCTTTGATTAATTAAAAACGTCTTATCTTCCTCGATCTTGATCATTTTCATCACAGCGTTTGCATGCATGGTTTCAAAAAGATTTAACAATTTCAGTGCCTCTCCCGTTTTTCTTTGAAGTTTTCTTCATTCTGTATGCAAGTCAATTAAGTTCTTTACGCAGTATGGAACAGCTCTAGTGAAAACTCGAGCTTTCTCTCAAAAAATTAAGTATATCCAAAATGCTAAATTGACGTTTTTAGTAATTTTCAACTTAACTTGAAGCGAATTATAAAATAACACTTAAAACTTGTCCATTTGCTGGCAATCCTGCGCCTAGAATTTGATGAGTAATCCTTCCCACAAGAAAAAGATCCTCATCACTTCTCAATTTTCGAAATATTTTTCAGCAAAATATAAAGCACGTACTATATAAATTTATTAAACAAATGAATTTCCGCTCTATAGAACGTAACCTTATCGTCGACTGAAAAGGTATATTGGTGTGGTATTGTGAAGATCTGTCGATAGGTGCGCGCGCGTCTCAAAATGACATGTTTAAACGTGTTACCAACAAGCGGAGTTCTCGTCGCAAGGGTAAAATTCGACTTTATGCTAAGATGCACCACAGGTTAAATATTTTTAGAATAGTTATATTTACTCATAGCATTGTTTTAAGCGCAAAACCCCAAAAACACTTGAAATTAAATGTTCGAAATGGTAAATATTTAAGTCCACATCGGCATGGGTTAATACGAGAGACAAGCTGAAATTATTGAGAATCGGAAACACGGTTAATATTTTCTAGGATTTTATTTTAAATATGCCCAAAGTAATTCCTTTCAGAAATGACACACTTGACTATTCCTTCTTTCCACTGTTTAAAAGCTCCCAACCAGTCTTCTCTCACAATACCTTCAAAATAAGCGTGAACTAAGGTATCAATGTCTTTTTCCGACGAAAACCTTCTACCCCGCAAATAGCGTTTTCAGCCCCAACAACAGCCAAAAGTCTCACATTGCTAAATTAAGTGAGTACGGCGGATGTTCTATTACTTTTATATTTTTTCAGCCAAACATTAGAGAGTTAAAACTGCCGTGTGGGACGATGTATTATGATGGTGGTGCACAATTCCCTTCACTGCAACTCTATTGAACACTTCAGGCAAACATTTTTCAGTGTAATACTTAGCTATAACTGTCATTTGTCCATATAGCTTAATTGCACTTACTACGTCCGTACTTTTGAAGAATACCGCATACATAACCTTTTTCATAGATCGCTGTTTCTTAGTCATTGTAGGAATTTCCTCATCTTCGTGAATCCATACACGACTCTCTTGTCGGGTAAGAAGGTCGAAAAAGGGATATAAGTTTTGTCACCTGTCACTATTGTGGTAAAAATTTGGTGCCCGCCATTATTTAAGAAATTTATGGTTTCATGGCGAATTCTCATAAGCACTGCTTTCTGGAAGTCAGAAAGATGGTGCGTCATAAAACGACTTACCATTTTTTTTAAATGCAGGTGATCGTTTGTGATTGTTTTAACAGCTGAGGATCCAATCTTGATTTTATGCTCTATTACTGTATAAGTGATTTTATTGTCCTCTCCAACTATTTTTTAACAGCAGCAAAGTTTTTGTCGGTAACAGCCGTAGAAGGACGCCATGTTCTTTTTTGATGCTGAACAGCATTACTTTCGCGTTCAAATTCCTTCTACCATTGGTAAATTGTAGCTAAGGAAGGTGCTTGTTTACTAAAACTGCATATAAATTCTCTTGGCACTCCTAAGGGATTAAACCTTTTTTTAAAATCATAGTAAAGTGTGATTCGAAAATGCTCTCTGGTGAATTCCATTTTCTTCTTACTTTTAAAAAATAAGTAGTTCAGTTGTAACGAACGTAACTTCAACAATTAAACGTCAAATGGCAGGTAAAGAGTTGCTCTGAATAAGCACTATATGATTGTTCTTCACAGTCTACTAGATTTTCTTATTCTCAATAAATTCAGCTTATCCCTTTGGCTGAATTTTTTTATACGACATTTTTAGGCCCTAATAAAAAAAATTAGTGGTTATGCGTTCCAAATTTCAAACTTTTCAAAATTTTGGGCCACCCTAGTAAGTATATTAGGTTTCTTTTCAACTCCTAATTGCACTTGTGGAATTCTAATGTGAAATTTATGACTGATTTGAATTCAAGCATATGTGAAAATTGTAAAACGTAGAAATCCCTAAAATGCAAATGGCGGCGGCGTAAATCAACTACAGACACATCACATATGAATGTGTGCTTAATAATGCTTCAGAGTAGTCATGAGTAATGCAGAAAATAATATTAAGAATTTCTGGTCAGAAGTTGTAATACAATTATTGGACATTGAAGGCTTGCATCGATTAAACATTCAGTCCTAGTGTTCGTTGAATAATGCAAACATTTGGTACACAATTATTAACAAGTTAAACATTTCTAAAGTATCAAATTAAAATATGAATATAATTGAAAACACTGACTACTTTACCATTCCAGACAGTTGTAAAATATGATAAGATATTCTCATTAGAAACTTAAAATTTCCTCTACTAGCTTCAGTAAGTCCTTACTTGATTATATTAAATATTAGATTAATTCTACAGACGTAGGTACGTAAAAATTAAAATTCTACATGCCAGATATTTCGGAGTGCTTTCAGTTCAAATTTTCTCCACATGACACTGCGATATAACTGATATCAATATGTGAGATTCTTCGACTAATTCAAATGAAATAAGTTTTGTAATATACGTACCGTGTATGTGCTTGAAATATAATATGTTTATATGTTTGATAATGAAGATATTACAAATTAAGTTTCGGAAACTATATTTGTGGTTTAAAGCAGTAGATTTCGGCGTCTAAACGCGAAGTTTCACGAAATCGAAACAAGCAAGATGAATGCGATAGATAACTAGATTGTATCCTGCGAGAATAACGGGAAATAATTATGGCAAATTGTGTGTATAATACAGTCATAATTAAATAAACTTAACTTGTTTGGATTATCATATAGTTTACAATAAGTAATAGACTTTTATTTATATTTATTGTGAATATATGATTTTCCAACTACACAAGTCAGCGATGGAGAAAATATCTTGAAAATAATTGAATCAATGAGTGCAGAAAGGGTATACATAAGGAGTTGCCAAGAGCAGTTCATTATTATCCCGGAACATCTGAGTAATCCTGATTCGATAAATAGTTTCTTTCTTGATTCGGCTTTATCTTTAAATATAGAATTTTCTGACTTAATTGATTTGTATAGGAGAAATCGAAGACATGCAACGCAATTTCTTTTCACTTCTGTAGAAGATGTAGTTATCTCCAAAATCATATCATCCATGAAGTCCACTGCTTCTGGGTGCAATGGTATTTCTGTTACTATGTTAAGGCACTACTATGCCACTATATTACCTTATGTTACTCACATAATTAATACCTGCTTAATAGAGGGCATATTTCTAGATAAATGGAAATGCGCTGTTGTTTATCCGATGCATAAGGTTACGAATCCGTCCGTGTATCGTGATTTAGGGCATATAAGCATCCTACCAGTACATTCAAAAATTCTGGAAAAAGTAATTTCGTCACAACTGAAAGAATATTTAAGTGTATTGGATGTTTTACCACCTGTTCAGTCAGGATTTCGAGCGGGGTACAGTTGCGAGACAGCTTTATTGAAAGTAACTGATGATGTTGTACAGTCAACCGATAGGGGATTGATTTCATGTTTAGTTTTGCTAGACTACAGTAAAGCGTTTGATAGAGTGATCCATGTATATTGCTGGCTATCTTGGAAATTATTGGGTTTACCAGTGCATCATTATCACTTTTTGAAAATTATCTCCGTAATCATAGGCAATATTGGCGGAAGCTCATCTGCATCACTCACTGTCACGTATGGGGTTCCTCAGGGATCTGTTCTAGGTCTGCATTGCAATGCAGCTTTATTATCTTTTGAACCAAATAGCTGGAAAAATGCTGTTGCAAATATTGATCTTGTGCTATCTCCATAGAATATCCACAGAGCATTGTCTTACATTAAATTCGGATAAATCAAAAGTAATCCTTTTCGGCTCTTTTCTAATATTTCTCGTATTTTTAATATTGAAATTAATAATTCTGAGGTACCAATTGTGGAAAGTGTGAAGAGTCTGGGACTGGTTATGGACAACACATATAGGTACAGAGAGCAGGTTTATGGCTATATCCGCAATGCTTATCTAAATTTGAAGAAATTGTATTCTCACAGACATGCATTCAATGACGCCATCAAGAAAAACCTTTGCGATCCTTTTGTTCTCTCTCAATTTTCATACTGCATTCCAATATATCACTCGGCTTTACATAAGTACAAAAAGTACAAAACTCCTGCTTGAGGTTGATATATGGCATACGGAAGTTTTATCATATTTCGTACAAACTTAGCTGTGCACGATGGTTGAATATGCATAATAGGAGGGAGCTTCGGTGTTTGACTTTGTATAACAAAACTATTACATTGAAAGCACCACCATATTTTTATCAGAAGATCACCTTCAGAACGGATGTTCATAACCGTACCACGAGGTTAAGAGGTAGAATTTCTCCACCACAGCTCAAAACCGCATTATATCGAAGATCATTTTCTTATCAAATTTATCGTAAATATAACATGATGTCTTTTCTGGCTCATCTTTCCGTAATTTTATAAGAAAACATTATTACGTGAACAAGGTGTTGATGCTTGCTGATGAATAGGTTCAGTAATTTTAAAGAATTGATAGATTTGGTAAATTTAGTGAGTTTAAAGTTTAATAATTCAGATTTTTTGTGTGTGCTTTGAAAACCGAATTTCAGATTGGAATATTCGTTTTCTTGTGTTAGACATTTTTAAAGTGGTGCGTTATCGAATTTTTTGCCTTAGGCATTTGTTATCAAATTATAATCTTTTCTGGTTCAATATCCAAGGTTAAGTTGTAAAGCAACATTAGCTAAACTTCGCCTTGCGATTGCAACTGTTAACTATTAACTTTAATTTTCAAATTGTATAGCAGTGGATTTATGTTTATTATATATTTGTATACCTTGTTTCCTGTTGCAATAAAGACATTTTATTATTATTATTATTATTATTATTATTATTATTATAAGTCGGTTATAGTTTTGAGAAAAATAGAAAAACCGGTTTTCCTAAACTCATGCATCATATTTTAAAAAAATTGACACAGGCCAATAATGTAGGAAAACACTATCCTTTTCAGTTATATTTCGAAAAAATATATTGTAGTAGTTATGTATAAATGACCTCCAAAACTGAAGAACATATACCCAATCAGTTGCCCGAATCAATAAATAAAAGATGCTAATGTACTAAAAAGAATTTATTGAAGGAGAAAATGAGAAAATAATTGATGAATATAAGGGAAAAGTTAATTTGTAACGAGCCTTTCAAAGTTTAATTCCAAAGTGCTTGGTTTCTTAGGAGTCTTCCACATATTTGGCACACTTTTTAATGTGATCCATTTCATCACAATTTATAGGAACCTTTCCTGTTGCATTGGATAGTTGTTGGGGTTTATCTGCATTTTTAGATAATCGCAGACGAAATGTATGGTATGACAAACCATAGATGTAATCCCTTGCAACTAGTAAACCCTTACCACTATTCTTACAGTAAGAGAATTGATGGCAGTTACTAAATTTTCCTCTTTGCGAAGACTCGACCGATATTCCAGTTTTTTTTGTAAATTTTAGGCCACATGGATCGCACATTTTTCTTTTGTACTAGCGGACGCCATGATCTTTATGTACTGCTGTAGAGTGTGAACGCGTTCTATTTTCTTTTAGTTTCCGTTTGATAAAGAAACTGTCCCTGTCGCAGGGCAGAAATTAGTGGCCTCTAATGGGAAAATATTGCTGAATAACATCAAATCTACCAGTAACTTTCAAGTAAAGACATGTTCTTATAAAGGTGTTATTTTTATTTTGCCTAGGGCAATGTCATGAAGAGGTGCAGTTCCTATACTCTATCATGTATATACTCGTTAATATTCTCACAAAGAAATGAGCTTACTTCCTTTGGGCCTTTTGTAGCGCAACCATGGTGATAGATAAAATAAGCAACTTGGTCGGTCTTCATATTATGAATACAAAATACACTGAATGTAATTGTCTTAAATAAAACAAATCCTGGATAGAATTTTTCGGCATTTGTAGATTTAGAAAAGCCAAATTTACATTACCTACTTTATGCATCACTGGATGAACTTACCGGCTCATTTTAATAATGTTCCTTTTATATTAATCACAATTAACAACGCCCTTTTTACGCTTTCTATTAATTGACTCTTCCATAACTTTACAACAGCTAAACAAAACAGCTGATGAGCAATAGGGTAATGTAATCCCACCACCACCACATAGTGCGCGAGAAAACAGCAGAGAGCAAAAAGGATACAAGTCCCTGACCTATATTCCTCCTGCACGCAATGATAATTCAACAGTCAACAATTTCTTACAATCTTTAACTGAAGGCGTAACCAAAAACCAAATCTTTCCAACATGTCCAGTTTTAGAGTTATACTCCGCTAGTAGATAAACAATAATATTGTATTTAGAAAATTTGTTATACAGAATTTATAAAAAGACATAGATAAGTACAAAAATGGTGACATAACAAATACTTGAGTGTTTAATTAATATCAAGAATAAAAAGACACTTAACTGTACACAAAAGAAAATTGTTGTACATCAAAGTTTTGTATAAATAGAGTTATTTGTTCCTTTTATGTTGCCTGTTGCCTTCTCTAACGAGAAACCAGCAAAAATTCCCATCATGACGGGATCCCACCTACCTTGATCTCCATTTCTGCAATCTCTTGATGGAACCTCTCCCTCAGTTCATAACTCCAATGTGAATGCAAAAAATTAACCTCAAGCGATATTCGGCACCCTAAATTTTTATAATTTTCTAGCAAATTTGCCACGATATCTTGGTAGTTTTCACCTTTTTGATTGCCCAGAAAATATTTGCAAACATTTGAAAGGAAACCCATGCTGCCAGCTATAAATCATTCATCATGGTACGTTTAAAATTTTCATCTTTGACCTGTGGACCAACAAATATTCCTTCGCAAACTTTCGCAACAGACAGCTTTGGAAACTTATCCCTATGTATTTAAAATAGTTGCCTTCTTTTTCTAGTGCTTTGACAAACTGTTTACTCAATCTTAATTTAATGTGTAGAGGAGGCAGAATCACCAAAGTAGAATCCACTGCTAAATTTTATATTAAATTTTCCAGGAACAATGCTGGTTCGTGGCCGCCATTCTTTTTTTGGTAATGATGCTGAACCGTTCGGCTATTGTACAGACACAAAAAACAACAATATTTGGTAAATCCTCCTTGCAGTTCAAGTAATAAAGAAATAACCTTAAGGTCACCACAGATTTGCCAAAGGTGATTTGAATATTGAATGAGATTTAATATAGTTGATATACTGTTATACGTTTCTTTTATGTTTGTAGAATTAGCCATTGGAATTGCTGGTTTAGCATTATAAATAGGGCGCGGACATGACCGGTTTAAACTACGACGAAGTTACATTTGAGCAAAGAAATAATGTAAACAACACACGCTTACTGAATAGCACTAATTTATATGATGAACTGCAACATCTGTTTACGCCCGAGAAGTGCCCGAGAATGAGAGCAAAAAATGCCCATAAAATAAGGAATTTATGAGTAAAATCCTTTTTTCATCGGCGTATATAGGAGCGTGAGAGGTTTTTAAAATTTATTATATTTACTTTATATTTCGCAAGACAAATAAAATTTTCATTCATACTTACGTTAGTTTCGTTTTTTCATTGTTTTGACTGTTAATTACGTACTTCGTAATTTTTGAAATAGTCTGTTTAATACCGGTTTATTGAATCGACTTCTCCCAATTATCTAGACGTAAGTGTGCACTGGATTTCGTTTAGTTTCAATAACATGCGCGTACATATTGAGTTATCATTTATTTAGATATAGAACGTTGCTTATGTTACGTTTTCTGATATGAAAATGAATTGTCAGTGATTCCGAAATTTATTACAAAGTCTGTAAAATATCGTTACAGAATGCCAAAATATGCCCCCCCCCCCCCGTTATTTTTACTCTTTATAAATGAAGTTTCAGACTCTGTTTGCTGTGAGACTTTAATGTTTGTGGATGATGTAAAGGTGTTCTCATCTATTACATCTGCGTATGACTAGTATATTGCAGAAGGGCTTAAACTATTGAGACAATGATGTTTAGTGTAAGTAAAAACAATAGACTTATTATTATATTATTCAATTAATACTTCTTCCTTAAAAAAGTATTTGTAACAATTTCACACCATCATAAGAAATGTCATTTTCAGCTTGCATAACATTTAACAATCGCTAGGAATATTGAAGTTTTTGTTAGTTCTCTTGCTATGATAGTAGAAGTTATAAAAATATTTTTGAATTTTATCAGAAGCGGTTAAATTATAAAATGCTACTTTCAATATTAAATTATATATTCATGACAAGTAATGTGTTTTCTAGTGTATTATTTTTAATAAAATACAAAATAACATTACACCGTTAACAAAGACTTGCGATGATTAAACAATTAATTAAGCAGTACACAACTTCATACCGTAAAATATTTTCTAATATTTACCTTCAAACTAACATATTAACATTTCCTAGATTAAATTGAGGAAATTGCTGCGGCATTCTTTCAGAAATCATACGAAAGCACCAGCAATTAATTTCCGTTTTCAGAAATGATATCTTACTGGTAAGTATATTTACGCTATATTATCTTTAAGGTGTATATTGAATACCAAATACTTAAGTGTTTAAATATCGTTTGTTTAATATTATCGGCCCTTTTTTCAAAATCTTTTGTAAAAAATTACAAAATATAATTATACATTTTGATAGTCTATTTTTTCATCAATAGTGAGATTTTTTTCCGTTTGTACACAAGGTATATTAACATAAAATATATAAATAGGTTTAATTAAATTTTTAATTCATGTATATATAAGTATTGTAGCAGGACATAATTATTAATTACAAATTATAAATTAAAAGTACCGACACACACACACACACATGTACGCGCATCCATATACATATTATACAGCAAGAGCGCGCGAGGTATGATCACCCGATGGTATACGTAAACTCGCATCTAAACGTGGTCCGATAATACATATTAGAGTAACGGCACAACATACTAGCATTGCCTGCTCATATTCGAACTCATAGTGATCTGATTATTTTTTTGCAGATTGACAAAAAGAACAAATTAAATTTTCTCTTTAAGTGATGACGATTGCTTAGATAACTAAGTCGATAATAACGCGAAGATTGTAATACTTATAACGTAATTATGATTATCCTAATGAAATTAAATAATAATGTAGTTGTGTACAAAGTTATAGCAGTACAACTGGGTTTTAGAATGAAATAAAAACAACCCGCCTGAAACATCTGCAGAATAAACTAAGATGTCTAGAGAAAAATAAATAAATAGAAATTTCATGGTAAAAAAAAACTGTAAATAAGTATAACAGGAATACCATAAAATAACATAAAAACGACCCTTGAAATAGAAATTAAAATTAGAGATTCTCTCCAGTAAATATAACGAAATAACAACTCTGGAAAAATAAATCTATATATCTATATCTGGCGAACACAGCTAGCGGAGATCATTTGCCGAATATACGTCCGAAGAATATCGACTAGCATCGGGTGATCATACCCCGCGCGCTCAAGCTGTATATAAAATGCACTTCTCACAAAAAATAATGCAGTAATACAATCAATTATTTGGAATATTAAGTTTTGTTTTATATATATTATTTTGATATAGCGTACGGTAGAGAAAAATTGTCACTATTAATGAAGGATTATTATATTTTGTCGAATGTGTCTTTTTTTAAATTTTTGTAATTTTTTTGTTAATAAAATGGTTACTAATACTAACAAAACAATCGCTATATATTGTGCAAATCGACCAAGAAAAAGGACTTCACTTTTATAAGATATATACCGGGTGTCCCAGCGAAGCTGCAAAGTCTTGTTATTAGTATCTAATAATGTATAGATAGCAAAAAAGTTTAATACAGAAATTGTAAATAATCGGTATGCTCTGTATTTCTTTATATTTTATGGTAGCTTTTTAAGGGTTTATTAAAATGGCATCAACTTGTATTAAATCGATTTTCAATTATTTATCAGATATGGCGATTTTTCCACAAAAATTGCTATGAAATAACGATAACCCTCTTATTAATATTTATTTTTTATTTACATGCATTATTGCTAGAAATGTACTATTCAAAAATACCTACTTTCATTCGTCTGTGGATGACATTGCAAAAGTTATAGAATTTGATATCTATATAAAGACGATTACAACTTATTAATATAAAAAAATATGAATTGCCATGACTTGCATAGCATATTTTAAGGTAAAAATATTTTTTATTTACAAATATGTAATTTTTACTAAAATTTTATTGCATGAAGCCACAAACTTGAAAATTTATGAATTAGTCATATACTGAAAATATCCCAGTTGCTATGTGTCAAACAATTGATAAACAACGTTATTATCAGCGACAATCCACGTCTACGGATCAGATATGAATGAATGCAATGTGTCGCTGTTAAAGATGAAATCAATGATATACTTTTTAAATGGTTGGAAATACATTTTCGAAAATTTGTAAGTTTAAATTAGATATTAGTTCGTATATTTTACGGTAATACAAAAATTTTGGCTGACACTTTTTGATTACGGGGCATTCCTTTTTACAAGCATTTATATGGGTAATATGGGTAACATTGATAAAAGAATATTTCAATTATAGATCAACAATTGCATAAATGATATGTAGTGACATTTAAATAATTTGAAAAAGGAACGTAGATATTGTTTATTCCAATTCTAATAATTCTAATAATGTAATAATAAGTTTAAAACGAAAAGTGACTTGTTACAAAAATAAATATTATAATATTAGTACATCATGCTGGCAATTTCTTATTTTTTCTAATATATACAAGTTATGGATCAATAGCAAAATATTATCGAATTAATTTGTTTTTGTGACTAGGTATATGTTTTTTTTTATTTTAAATTTAAAATCAAATTAGATATTATACAAACGTAATTATGTTCAGCTATAGTTATGTATTATCAATTAAAATATTTCGTAGTAATTGCATGAATGTAACAAATTTTATTAATTTAAATATGCAATCTAAAAGAAAAATTCAAATGCAAATTAATATTAATGATTTGTCAAACAACAAGAAGTTATTTTTTAATAAACTTATTCTGATTTTATTAATTTGTTGAATTATTGTGAATTACATTAAACATTGATTGTGTTTCTGTTCAAGATTTCTATATAAGTTCTAATTTTATTGAATAAAATAAAACTCATTTAAAAGTATTATATATAAATTTTTTAATTAAAACACAGATACAAGAATTATTTTAAATTAACTTCTATTATAATTACAGGAAAGATAATTTATTTTTCAGCGCTGTAAATGCATACCATCTACTTTTTTACGATTCATTCTAATGTTGATGAACAATTTTGAAAGCAAGCGTGTGATCTACAAATTGAAATAAAATAACTTACATGGAAAATTGTATGTAGAAGAACCACATCCTCAGTGAAACGTTCTCAGATGATTAGCCCATCGAATCTACATGCACCGTATGCATTCCCTTACAATTTCTTTCATTTGATCTGCGAATTTGATTCTTTATTATGCAGTGTCTGTGCAACTGTCTTGAACTGCGCGGGTTCTTTGCACGTGTGTTTTCAAAGTGCCAAAATCGGGTGAAGCGCAGGCGTTAGCGTTGCGGTTTCCGATTTTCATAACTGAAAATTGCCTTTTCAGATGCCACAAATATTTGTATGGTCGGGCTCTGCAAACTTACGGTAAATTTAATATTGAGGTCCTACTATTTACAACACACACGCATGCATGCTGGAAGTTTAGTTAATGAATGTATATTCTTTTTACAATAGAGTCATGTCCTTTATAATTTTAGTATTATTATTTTTAATCGAAATATGTATTTTTGAATGTCACTACTATATTTATATAATATATTCGCCACTACAATGGCTTTATTAGATATCTAGCCAATCTAACTAAAATTTATCATGATCGATACTTTACGTATTTTATACAGGTTGTTGATTTCAAAATTTAAGTTAGAAGTATTATCGTGGGGGCAATTTCTTGGGGAGATACCTCCTTAAAAATCTTAAATGGAAAGGTGTATCAAATAATACGTCATTTTAATGGTCTTTTGAAACAGTACATCTTGGCGTTACATTTTTTAAAATAGATCGATTTGTTTTGAAGATTTTTCAAAAAATCCTTTGGTTTGTTTAATTTTTTGTTTTTTGCTTTAGGCTTAAATATCTATTACTCAAACACACATTAATTGCTTAAAATGTTTAATTTTTGTTTTCAAAGTTATTTAAGAATTCAAATATTTTTTGGAAAAAAATGTAATCCAATAATTGTTCAAAATGTTGTCCGTTGATCGCTAAACAGTGGTATTGTGTAACCACCGCCGTCCTGGAAGAACATACTGAGGAAGAGCTTCATCTTGTTGAAAATGTAATTCGTCCTCATCAAATAGGGTATTTCCATCTCTATCCAGTGAATTTTTGAGAGCATCAATAATTAGCATTGAAAAACAACAGACCAATCACTTGGTCCCATAAGACTCCTGCCCATACATTAACTTTTCAGGATATTGGGTGTGTCGTTCTACAGACCGATTAAGGTTTTTGTTACTCCAATATCTGTAATTATGTTGATTTACAAATCCATGTAAATAAAAAGTACATTCATCAACAAAGCAGACATTTTTCACAAATGCATCGTAGTGGTCATTTGTTCACAAAACCTACTCTTCTGTCATAATCGTTTTCAGTAAGCTCTTGACATATTTTCAGTTTATAAGGATGGGATTTATGAAGGTTTGTAATTTTAAGAACTGAACCCAAGGAAATTCCAGTTGCCGCAGAAATCTGACGTAGTGAGTTATTAGGATTTATGCCCAAATAACCCAAAACTTGCAATTGAGCGCCTTCATTTAAAACTCTCGACTGATTATGTTTTACATTTGCAACAAATCCAGTTTGAGTAAATTTCTCAAAAAGATTGAGGACATTTCTGTGATATGTGATCTTATATGGGTGCCTTTCGTTAAATGTTGCAACAGTACGTCAAGCACATTGATTTTCGGTTTCATAAATTAATACAATTTCAATCCTTTCTTGCAAACTGTAAACCATTATTGTTATTTTATTTAAATAACTTTAGGTTGATAACACTAAATAACAAGTTATACTAAAGCAACATACAATGTATTTACAAACGAGGAGCACCGGAACAAAAAATGGTATGTTTTTCGTTTAGAACACAATTTTATTATGCTGTTACAAAAATTGGATTAATGAACGCAAATTCGGTATAAAAACATTCCTAAAACATGCATTTTTGTTTAATAAGTAACTACAAAATGAAGGAAAAGTATTCAGCATTAAACATAACTAAAAATAATCATAGGATTATTTATTTTCCATGTTTTTGAGAAATTTAGTAAAGTTTTTAATATTGGCTTTTGCTCCGTTGCTCCTGAAATAGATCGACTAGCTAGAAATACAAAACAAAACAAACCAAAAGATTTTTTTAAAAATCTTCAAAACGAATCGACCAATTTAAAAAAAATTAACGCCAAAGTGTGCTGCTTCAAAAGACCTTAACACATATAATTCGATACTCCTTTCTATTTAAGAATTTTAATGTGGTAGCCAGTTTTTGCATCAAGAAATGGCCCTCACAATAATACTTCTTACGTGTTTCAAGGAATTCTTTTTTAGAAATTTCTAGATTTCTGGATATTTAGGGTGGGAAGTTTTGAAATAAACACCCTGTATACTGTGTGCTTCATTTTACATAAAGACACCTAAATAAATTGCTTATTAACACTGAATCAGCACCAGTGATAGAGACCACTACGACCTCTTCTGTCCAGACTTCTTTATACAGGGATTTCATCCAAAATGACAGAGCAACATCTGCTGGGACAGATAGTTAACTCTAAAACTTGGTTCTCTGCTGCCTATATCGTATCTCCTGTTCTGTTAAAATTATACCGTGAGTGGAAAACGTAGCTTCATCAGTGAACATGTTTTTGTCAAAAATTTTCATTTGAAAAACCGTCTTAACACTAAAAGAGTAGATACGTATGCGGAAATGACCCAAAATTACATGTATTTTCATATGAATATTCACTCTGCATTTCAAGGTCGTTCGATATTTATACAGGGTGTAATTACTTTCGTGCACGAGACAAGTGCATCAAACTTCAGAGCTGCACTGCGTACCGGATTGTGTGTGTATTATCTTGCTATGAAAGTGTTCACACTTGTTCATTTTTTATAGTATATGTGGCAAACTTCGTGAAGCAGATACCGTAGCTACTGAACAGCTTCTCAACTGTCTTGGACAAAAACCTAAGTGATCTGAACAATTTTTAACAGATTTTGAAAAGTTTTTGAACAACTTTGAACAGCTGTTGTTGAACTTCTTTTCAGCTGCTATGAATAGATACCATAGTGATCAAAACAGTTTTGAACAGCTTTAGAATCACTTTCTAACAGCTTAGAACCGATAACGAAGTGATTTGCACAAGTGTTCAAACCCATTAGAAAACTATTCAAAAGCTCTTCAAAGCTGTTTTGATCACTTTGGTATCTGTTCAAAGCAGCTCTGATTGCTTTGGTATCTGCTTCGGAACAGGTTTGGAGTTTGCCACACATACTATAAAAATGAACAGGTCTGAATACTTTCACTACAAGTATAATACACAGACACAATATGATCCACAGCACAGCTCTAATGTTTGATATCCTTGCCTCGTGCATCAAAGTGATTTCACCTTATATAAATCTCAAAAGACCTTGAAGCGCAGATGAACCTCCACAAGAAAATACATGGTATTTTGGACTCGTATGCGCATAGCATATTTACAGCATTACGCCATTCTACTATGCAAATCTCATTCCTTAAGAGTGTGCAAGAATTTTGGCTTGTAGTGTTATACTTTATGTCGACCAAGACATTTTCAAATTTTATTATAAGAGTTACTTTAATATCTACTCATATCGCGTAAACTTATTACAGGATTATTATCAAATGCTGCTATTATTATTGTATCATTAGGGGTATTTATTTAATAGTCGTCATCATGAATTACTGACATTTCCAGTAGCGTTGAAAAGGCAATTCATTTCAACTACCGCGTTAAAGTCTACTGTAACAGCCTCTCGGTTGAGCGTCGGGGAGAGTGTTTCAAACTGAAATACTTTTTGTATTTTCTAGACCAACTTTTAGGAAATTCTACATTATTCTGTGTAGCCATTTCAAATCCAGTTTTCCGCACTCTATGTTTATACCGTAACACATTTTAACCGGAAGATATTTCTCCAATTCTTCTTCCTGGTCTACATTAAAATTTTGCTAAGAATTGTATTTTCGGATCAACCTTACTGTCCGAAGGGCATAAATTAATACAATTTCAACCATCTTTTTATTTCTTCGCATAGCGGAAAATTGTAGCTTCTTTCAGCAATTTTTTATTATATATTTAAGGCATTTTTCATTCTTATTTAATTAAGATTCCAATGAAATATCCAACAGTAACTCTTAGCAAACATATTGCTGTGGTATTTTTCTTGTTAAATAAATAAATACATAAGTAAAATAAAGAAACCAAACAAATAAAAGAATTAACAAAAATAAAACACCAGCACATTTATTTAGCAAGTATAATAAAATTTCTACATATTTTGAAAAATCGTAATTCAATATTTTAACAAGTAAATACAGTGTAATCCACTAATCAGTACAAATGTATGTAGTTAAAATTGTATATATTTAGTATTTTAATCAAATTCATAACTATGCAATGGAATACACAAAAATGCAATGTGGGTTGCATACCCGTAAAAAGATGAGAACGTTACTAATCAAACAAAAATGGTATTCAACAATATACATAAAGTAAAATAAATAAAACAAAAAACCAACCTCAATGAGAACACATAAAGGATACAATATGAATAACAATTTAATTTCCATTACAGGCAGGAAAATCCTGACGTAAATTTTAAATATAACAAGGAAGAGCCTGATTATAAAATCGCAGTACACATAGCACTGCAAATACTCACAAGAAGGCAGCAAATCCACACAAAAAAGAAGTTAAACGCTAAAAATAGAGAAAGGATTATGCTAAGGGACGGCTTCATCACACGGGTAAACCACGTAGAAGCAATAAAATTGCACGAAGCAGGAAGCACTAGGTTCCATAAGGGTGAATAAAGGCTTGCATTCAACGTAGTGCACTAATAACAAACACTACAGCAAGAACAAAGGTCCATATAAATAAATAAATGTATTCCACTCATTTCTATTTTCACCATTAAAAAAATAAAACATTATGTTGACTATGAAAATTCACAGATATTTACAGAATAAAAAGACATTGTAGAATGTACATCTAAATATGCGATAGTACATAATTTTATTCACGTACAAATGCTTCAAGATTTCAGGCTAAAATAAATAAATAAAGCATTAGTCAGTACATAATATAAGACAATAAAAGAATACTTACCAACAAATAAAATCATTCAAAATGTCCATGGAATAAAAGTATAGAATATGTAAATAATAACAATAACAAACATGGTGGAAAGAAGGTCACATGATCACGTAATTTCAATAGTTATCAAAATAAACACGGAGGGCGTAGCAGACGAAAATTCAAACTAAAGGAACGATTTAAAACAAAATAAGTCGTTCGTCAAATGTTAATCGCTATAAAAGGCGACACACAGGCGAAAATAAGGCAGTCGATAGGAAGTACACCAGAAGCTCTTCAAGACTTAAAAAGAAAATAGTTAAACCAGTGCTCCGAAGAGATAAAGAATCTAAAGGCATAAAACGCTTTAAGATTCATACGCCGTAGTCGTAAGAAGTGGCAACGATAACTGCGCGCCAGATATAGAGGCGCGAAAATACCGAAATTGGACCGCACAAAAAGTTACAACAATAAATTTAATTAGAATGGAGGGACTGGGCTACCAGGAAGAATTCGAGATGTTATACAACCAAGAAAAGTGAGTACAAGCATTGAAAATTAAACTCCATCTTGCAATCCTAAATTAAACTGAATAAATAAAAGAACCTTCATGAGTGTTTCATAAACTATCGGGCAACGCAATTTAGAGAACATTATTTAAATAATTTAAAATAAATTCTTCTTTGAATATGCTTTGGGTTGACGTGCGAATCTTAATCCAAGGCGGTTTAACGAAGGATTAGTAAACTTTCCGGATAGCAATAAGATTTAGAATATTGTTTAAATAATTTAAAATAAATTCTTCTTTGAATATGCTTTGGGTTAACGTGCGAATCTTAATCCAAGGCGGTTTAACGAAGCATTAGTAAACTTTCCGGATAGCAATAAGATTTAGAATATTGATTAAATAATTTAAAATAAATTCTTCTTTGAATATGCTTTGGGTTGACGTGCGAATCTTAATCCAAGGCGGTTTAACGAAGCATTAGTAAACTTTCCGGATAGCAATAAAATTTAGAATATTGTTTAAATAATTTAAAATAGATTCTTCTTTGAATATGCTTTGGGTTAACGTGCGAATCTTAATCCAAGGCGGTTTAACGAAGCATTAACGTTTCAGTTGAATAGCAGTAATTTCGAAATATGAGCATACATGAAGGACTAGAGCAGTGAATTTTATTTTATTTATTATTAACAATTTCTCAAAGAATTAAAGATTGCAAGGTGCTTGTACCGCAGATGAAAAAGGCTGGATATAATAATAAAATGAATAATGTATTGTATTGCATAATAATGATATTTATCAATGTTTTTGTAAAAAAATTTATATTAAAATAAAACAAGTTGTACTGACATTCTATATCTACTTATTTATACCCATCCCAGGGAGAATCTAAGGAAAGTAAACATCACAATCACAGCTAGAACTCACAATAAGTACAAGGCTGCGACACATCATCCGTTATGAAAATAAAATGAATTCACACTTAGACCCTGAGATTACTAAAGTACATTAATTTATTAATTTAACTTTTGGTTATTAACCAATATAGAAGAGGTCACAGCATTAATTTGGCGCCCATACGTAGTAGGCTTATCGTTGGCCAAGATCAATCTTAATTTGGCGCCCATACGTAGTAGGCTTATCGTTGGCCAAGATCAATCTTAATTTGGCGCACAACGTAAAAGGGCTTATCGTTGGCCAAGATCTAATTTGGCGTCCAACGTCCTAGGCTTATCATTGGCCAAGATTTAATTTGGCACCCATACATAGAAGGATTATCGTTGGCTAACATTTGATTTGGCACTTAACGATAAAAGGCTGTGTGAATTTACTTTCCTTATAACGCCATAAGCACAATATTCTCCCATTGGGACAGGGTGGATAAGAGATAGAATAAAAACAAAAATAAAAATGGCTGATGAAAACAACAAAAATAAAGGCGAAAAACCTGAAAAGATTGAAGATAAAGAAACAAGACCACAGTTTACCAGATACAGAGATAATTCTCGTAGCAATCGTTCAACCTCTAGCTCAGAATCAGAGAAACACGAGCTGGAAGGTGATCAACTGGAAGAACCGGTCGTTGGAAGTACATCTCTCAAGAGAACAACCGAAAAATCATCGGAAGAAAAAATGGATAATTTGCTTCAAGTTCTATTAAACATGAAAGAAGAAATTAATGAAAATCTAAATAAAAAATTGGACCAAAACAATGAGAAATTAGATAAAAATTTGAAAGAAGTAATCAAAGCAAACAATGAGAATCTGAATAAAATCAATCAAAAGATTGACAAGGGATTCCAAGATCTTCGATCGGAGACGCTACAGTTAAACGCTAATCTAGAAAAGAAATTAAAACAATCCGTATCACTCCTAACGAACGAAATAAACAATAATGCAGGAAAATGTGAGAATGGATACAGGTTCCTAAAAAACGAGATAAATGAAAGAGCAGATAAGACGAAAGTACGATTTGAAAAGGTAGAAGGAAAGGTAGAATCTTTAGAAAATAAAATAATAGACATCAAGATTACAAACAACGAAGAATTAAGACAACTCTCAAATGAGGTTGAAAATTGCAAAACGAAATATGGAACATGTACGGACACGATGCTAAGGTTGCAGAATAGGACAGTAACATTTGAAACTACCCTCCAAGCATTAGAGGACAAAGTAAGGCACGGGGTTAACATACCTAGCGCACCTTTGCCTCATATAACAGGTAGTGCAGAAAATATACCAAAGTTCACAGGAAACAATAAGGATAATCCTATGGCATTTTTAAGAACAATTAAAACCTACATGAGAGGAATAACGGATGAAATGTCTAAACTACATTTTATAAGAGGTTGTCTTAAGGACTACAGTCTGCTATGGTATGATACGATTATTGATGAGTTAACAACGTATCGAGAATTTGAAATACGATTCATCAGGCAATATTGGGGACAAAATGCACAACGAAGAATACGACATGACTTGGTATTTGGGAAATACAGACCAGGTTCTTCAAGGGAAAACTATGTAATAAGGAAATACTCCTTCATAAAATACATACTCCCAGTCATAGAAGAAAGTGACGTCGTATCGCAACTAGCTGCGCACTTCGATAATGATATTGTACAGGCCGTAGCATTACAAGGCATTGAAACCATTGAGGGATTACTGGACTTAGTAAAAAGATTAGATGATGTCGACGAAAAAGGGAACACCTCCAATAGAGGAAACTACATCGCTAATTCAAACAATTATCTCAGAAACAGAAACTACAACAATAACAATGAAGGGAACAGATTTTATAGACAGAATAATGAACGGAATCAATTCCACAGAAACAGACCAGATTACCAAGGGAACAACTACTATAAAAATAGGCAAGATAACAAAGGGTATGGAAATCAATCATACAACGAGAAAAGGGAAACTCAACCGAGAAGAAACCCAAATCAAACTAATAAAAGGGAGGAAAGGATTCCAGAGAGAGATAGAAGAATCAACAACGTCCAATTAGAATGGGACAACAAAGAATTAGATCCCAAGAGAAACGATGAATCTAGGGGTGCCATACCTAAAGATTCAAGGTATAAAATCAGCGAAAGAGAATGGGAAAATAAATCACAAGCAGGAGCGACTGCAACAAATTTTTAGAGAAGCCAGTCAAAAAGAACACAAAAGTAGATAGGATTCGCCGGTTCTGGGACCACCCCCCACCACCATTTCTCCACCCCCCACCACTCAATCCACCACCACTCCCCCACCCAATCCCACCACTCAATCCCACCACTCAACCCCACTCCCCCACCACTAATTTTAGTTCCGAACGCGGCCACCGTGTATTTGCAGATGGCGCTGCGGTCGGCGCGCAAATTTAAATTTAAATTAATATACAGGGTGTCTCAAAATTTTAAAAAATAAATACATATACAGTATGATACTTTGTGACGTATGAATCATACAGGGTGTTTCAAAAATTAGAAAAGTAAGATGGCGAATCCAAGATGGCCGCCAAAAATTTTAAAAAATTAATGCATGGTGTTTCAAAATTAGAAAAGTAAGATGGCGAATCCAAGATGGCCGTCAAAGTTATATAAATACATATACAGCATGACACTTTGTGACGTAGCGGTCAAATATTAATATACAGGGCGTTTCAAAAGTAAGGATTTAGAAAAAGCAAGATGGCGAATTCAAGATGGCCACCACTACAAAAAACATAACGGATATGGTCGAAGCTAGACGCGGCTGGGGTGCCCTAAATTTAATGAATACACGTTTGAAATCGTATATGACGTCAATTGCAATCATGTGTGCAACTTATCTTGTTTTCGCGCGATCATTGTAAAAATATGAATTTTAATTAGTCTACTTACCGCATTAATAAAAACATTCGCACGGCACCACACACAATGCAATACTGAAATTATTTTAAACGCGGCCACCTAGGCTTTGGAGATGGCGCTGTGGTCGGCGCGCAAATTTAGAATTAAATACATTTTTTCCTAATTTAAATATACAGCATGGTCTCTGATGACATAACTATAAACATATCAAAGTGTTGGGGAAATAAAAGATTGGCTTCTTTAGACAAAATTTATTTTTTATATACAAATACATTAAATTTATTATCAAGTATCACATTTATAGAGCAATCAATTACCACTATTTTGACACCAATTACAATTAGCAATGTCGCCCAGTTTTATTACTTCATAGTCATAATGAAGAGTATCAAAAGAAGTATGTAGCACTTCTAACATTAGAAAAGCGTTTAATGAATTTGAATGATCCTCTATTAATTTAACAATATTGCTATATAGATCACCACTTAAATTTATACATGATTTCAACAATGTATTATAAAATATCTGAAACTCACTATCTGCGAAAAACGATAATTTACATTTAATTAGTGGCTGCAACTTATACAAATTATTATATGTATCCTTCGATAACACCATCTGCTGATTTCGACTAGCTATTCGTATAACACCAATAGTTTTATATGTCGATGATTCGATTCGGTGGTTAGGACTGCAACCCTCAGTCTTGCAAAATTCCTCCCATTCCTCCAATGTGAAGAATATACAGTTTGTCGGGGAACGAAGCTGAATGATGGGCACGTATCCAGCTGCTGGACTAAGGCCGATGTTGAGCCACTTGGAACCACTTTTGTTTAGAAAGTATGATGACTGTCCAATTAGTTGTTTTTCCTTAACGATGTTGGCATCAATCATTTTAAGAGATTCATCAATAAATTCATTATAAGTTTCTGGAAAGAAATAAAAAAATTATTGAATTATTACTTTAGATTTAATTGTTTTAAATCTTACTAGCTTCCATTTTAATGTTTATGAGAAATTAAGTGCACAACTGAACTGATACTTAGACAAACTGAGACCGGTTTTACGTTTGAAGAGTATTATATCAAATATTAAAGATAGTGGGGATACTTGCTTAATTTGAAGCGGCGGAATAGCTGCACCCGAGGCATGCGCAGCGACCATCTAAGGAGCTGGTAAATCGATCTTATAGTGTCCCCAGGCCAGAGTGTGGATACCATCCCCACTAATAAAGCGTTTATCATCGTGAGGTGATAAGGCTAGTTTATTTTGCTCGACCGAATAGATATTGTGTAATTTAGTCCTAAACAGGTTCTGTTTCTTTAATAATAAATTTTGTTCGAATAAACAGCCGCGATAATCCGCCAAACTGATTTCATCTCGGACAACATTCTTTTTTATACCCTTAACTTTTTTAATTTCCCTACCCTCAACCGCTAGGGCATACATTTTCGCGCGCAATCCAACAAACTCACTCATTATATTACCAGCGTTTTCATCTTTAAATAAGCCTAAAACAGCCTTGTTTTGAGGTGCTATGTTGTAGACATTATTGGCCGAAAAGTTCGATGTATCGAATTTTGAAATATTTTTCTTAATGTCGCCGTATATATCATTACTCTCCACTTTTAAAATAAAACTGTCCGTATCCATATAACATAGACACACCTTTTCTGCATACTCGCGCTTCAAAAAATTATAATAAAAGTCATACATTAACTCCTTCGATAGCTCCAAGACGGAGAAGCCAATATAAATAGGTTTATTATATACAACTTTTAACCTCTCCATCTGGATAGCTACAAAGTTTTCCGAAAAGATGCTAATACTCTTAAAATTTGGTTTCGCGATTAAACTACCAGCCCCGCGACTTTTACCATGGTCCTCCCAATGTGTGACCAATTTGACATCTACTCGCTTATCAACATTCTCCATGGTTTTACCATATACAGAGTTGTTCATAAGCTTGTAGAAATCTTTTTCAAAATCATTTTTAGCTTGCTGACGTAGGCTGGTGTTTAGATCGATATAATTTTGAAGCCAGTTTGACTGGGTAAATTTTAAAACGCGATGAATTTTGGTGATTTTCAGGCCGAAATGTAACGCTTGCTTTAATGTTCTATAGTGTATGACATATTTCTCCTTATTTTGCAAATTAGCGATCAGCTTTTTATTTTGAAATTTAGATGTGGGAGGTACCATGTTTTCGGAGAGAAAAGGTAAGTCGTTATGCTCATCATGCAAAGTTACAGGATACTCGACATCTACTTCCAAAAAATAACCAATCTGTGAATCATCAGCGACCCCCGAGATATTTAAATTGTCAATTTCATCTTGACTAACCCAACTAAACCCGCCGAATGGTAGATACTGCGACATTGCCCACCCATACAAATTGTTGGCGTCCCAATAAGCTAAATATGAACTCGGAGCACTCGCATCATAATTGGTCATATATTTATTATTTGCTGTAGCGTGCCGCAAAGATACCTGACACAACCCACCCCTGATACTCCGCTTAACAAAATGATGCATATCGATGTCAGTGAGTAGCTCCAGTTCAATTTTGGTATGCTTCAACATAGCATCCCAAGACAGGCCAGGGCTGGTGTAATATTGTGCCGAATCCAAACTATATGTATCACGACAAATTTTTCTAAAGTTTTCGAAAATATCAGCCAAAAGTAAAACATCGGTTTTTAAATATAAATTCGAATATTCTAATAAATTTTGACATTTAAACGTAGTCCAAACAGTTTGTGCATGTTGATACTCCGCAACCGAAATATCATCATTAGTTAATGAATTGAAAAAATCGCGCTTTGCCGGTAAGGCCGGTTCTTGCAATCGCCCAAAGGTATCTATATATTGGTAAGGGAAAATACCCTTCTTTCTAATTAATTCGAATTCTGAATCTACGGGGAACGCCCGTCTAACATTTTTGAAGTCTTGCGAATCTAAATTTTTCGCGAGCTTATCGATAGAAGACGCCATGAACCGAAAACTATCTAAAAACCGTAGATTTATATAAACATTTTGTTTCTCGCCCGATTTATCCGCATAATCACCGACCAAAACTTTCGCGCTAAAACTAATATACCGTTCTTTATTAATCGGAATTACATCAATATCTAAATTTTGTTGTGCCAAATCTCTTAAAAATAGATGGCTATCGTACCCGCTCAAATTATGAAAAAAGATAGGGACAAATTTCGGAATTTTGAAGTTGAAGTTACAATTAGAATGAGCGGCCCCTCGAAACGCTCCCGTAATGTGGCAGTGGTCTCTCACTCTATCTCCGTTGAGAGATAGTTCACATATGTGGCAAATCACGGCCTCATTATATAATTTTTGTTCGCTATTATTTAAATAATTCATCGGCACGATAGTCTTTAAATAGTTTTCATAGATTAGCTTAACGTCTTCTATCAATTTTTCAACAAACACCGTTGAGCAATCTAAACCGGCATACGTGACAAATTTATTTAAATTTGCATCAAACGAACACACAATTTGATATGCAAAACTATATGGAATATGTTTGAATGTTGTATTTGTATACGAAATAGATGGATCACTGCTGCATGTGTGAATTGGTTGGAGAATACTTTCAAAGTCGGCGTAAACAACAAAAGGAACGGACATTTTCTTATGATGACTATCAAATCTTAATATATTGTGGGGTATCATATCCCCAAATTTAGTTTTACGCGCATCAGTTGAGGGTAGTACTGTATAGACGTGATTACAGTCATTCTGTTGATGGGTGTTTAATTTTTCAGCAGTACTGAATCTCACTAAACACCCATCACAGATGTGAACCTCACCGTCATGCTTATTTATTTGAGATGAAACTAGCCTGGAGAAATTTTTAATTAATACATAATGCGATTTGACCCCGTCTTCCAAAAATAATAAATTGACGTGAACAGCTTTCCTGTTCCGCGTAAAATAAATCGGCCCCACCACCTCATGATTTTTTGTGTCATCATTTATAGCCAAAGCGTATACGTTAATACTTAAATTATTTAATTGTTCAATTTTAGAAATGTCTTTAATTTTAACCGGGAATTTAATACCCTCTAAATTTAGGACGCTGGAGTAATGAGGATAACTACCCACTCTGTGTACATGCATGTTTGCCGGGTGGAGTGCCGCTACAATCGACCAACACAGGCATGCGTCATCGGAGTTCTGAATGTTGACGCACGCTTTTTTGTTTCGGATCGAGGGGGGTAGTTCCAAGTAAGATGATCCCCCAAGAGGTTGGTAGGTGTTTATGTTAACCTCTAAATGCGAGACCATCTTAAGTGCCCAATTACTCCCTCTCTCCGAAAACTCTTCCGCTTTCGACTTTATAATAGCGGCCGCCTGGTCAAAAACGTCCTCTAAGTCCGAAGACTCGGTGACAATGACGTATCGGGTGTTAAACGATTTTAAGTCGTCTATTTCCTCATCTGCTATCACTTTAACATAATGAGCAAATAGCTCTAACTGCACCTTAACACCCGATACAGCCCTCGCCAGAACATCTTTAATTAGGCGGCACACTTTAATTTTCAAATCTGCCAAAAAAGTTAATATATCAGAATTTTTATTGCCTAAAATTTTGTAACCCGCGACCCGGTTTTTGAATGATGAATTAATTTTGAACACTCCATCCGGCAGCATAAATGTGTTATTATTTAAATGCTGCTGTGAGCGGAGATGTCCCCTATATAGAGAATTAGTAGGAAAACTCAGCCCACAACAGCTTACCTGAGACACCTCTCGACTAGTAGATGGAGCAGCATCCGCAAGTCTATTAGAGCTTGTGGATGGCACAACATCTACTTTAACCCTCTTCTTAGATGGTCCACCAACATGCTGGCATGACTCCACGCCCTCCCCACAAGTACCGCAAATAAAATTGCGGTGGAGGGCATTTACATGCCGCTTCAAGTTATCACGCCTGGTGAATGTTTTTCCGCATATGGAGCAGTTCATTTCTGCAAAGAAATAAAAAATAAAAATCAAAAATAATAATTAGGAGTTTTAAAGAAAAAATTATCATATAATAATTCAAAATATCTTGAAAAAATATGTCAGATTGATATGAAGCATCACTGTATATCAAAAAATACTGTTTATAATATTTAAAGACGCCCCAAAATAATTTAAAAACATATGTTAATATGTACCGAATTTAATAAAAATCTACACCACTGTATACTGTTTATAATGAAATATTATAAAAACAAATTTAAAACCGAGCGATTAATATTTACAAAATACATTGAAGAAGAAATTTAAAAAAATAATTATTACTTACTGTTCTAATAATAAGAGCTCTAACTAAAAACAATAACGATGTACTCTCAACGAGGTTGCAGTGTTTACTGAAGTTTAGAATAAAAAATATTCAATTTTATTCAAGCATTAGTAAAACAATTGTATGTGTAAACTACTACTTCCGGTCTACCGAATTTAATAAAAATCTACACCACTGTATACTGTTAATAATGAAATATTATAAAAACAAATTTAAAACCGAGTGATTAATATTTATAAAATACATTGAAGAAGACGAAATTTAAAAAAATAATTATTACTTACTGTTCTAATAATAAGAGCTCTAACTAAAAACAATAACGATGTACTCTCAACGAGGTTGCAGTGTTTACTGAAGTTTTAGAATAAGAAATATTCTATTTTATTCAAGCATTAGTAAAACAATTGTATGTGTAAACTACTACTTCCGGTCTACCGAATTTAATAAAAATCTAATGAGATCGCAAGAGGGGACATATTACACTCGTAAATAGAAGTCAGATATATTACACTCATAAATATAAAATTTATTTGAAATTAAAAAATAGTTTCAAAATAACTTAAAAAATATGTATACCATTTCTAAAATGAATATTAAAAGCACTACTAAATAAATTTGAAACTAAAAAATAGCTTCAAAAAAAAAATATCCTTATGAATATTTAAAAAATACTATACACATTCAAAATAACTTAAAAATATGTATAATACCAATTCTAAAAATAATATTAAAAGCACTACTAAATAACTTTGAAATTAAAAAATATCTTTATGAGTACATTTGTAAGCCGTTTGATTGCTAATAGAAAAATATATAAGATTTTCAATGTCCATAAAAATACTGTTTATAATGAAAAGAAATTTAAAGCCGGGTAATATCCGTTTAATGTGATTAATATATGTAAATAAATTAAAGAAAATAGAGTTTTAAAAACTACTTACCGATTTAATATATGGACGTCACTAAAAACAATAACAATGTACACTCGAGAAGACCAAGATGCTGAATAAACTTTAGAATAAAGAACTGGTACTTTAATAGGCTTTTATTTAGTGCATCGTTAGATATGTGCCTTTCTCTTACATACTGATATGTTTCATATGACCTTTCTTGTTAACCGCATAATACAACTTTCATTTTCTATTACACACAACTGCAAGTAGTTGTCCTACATTACACGCTTTAGCTTTCTGTTAGAAACAAACATGCGGGCTCTCGCATTAAAAATTAATCGCGTAATTGTGTGTTCTTTGCTTTATTGTCTTAAAACTATTTATTTATGTCTATAGTATTTTAACATTCTCTTCAGAAAAAACATGTTTTATTATAACTTTTATTTGTAAAACAAAATCTAAAATTTGCGTTTCGGACATAATGAATTTTGTTTAAAATTAGTAGGAATATTGGTAAAATTATATGTTTCACTGAAGTAAAACTACTACCTGTCTAACAATTTTACTGAAAATGTAATCAGATATCCAGTAAAATTATGTTTCACCGAAGTAAAACTACTACCTGTCTAACAATTTTACTGAAAATCTAATCAGATATCAAGAGTACATTAGTAAATATAAAATTTGTTATAACTGTTTGATTACTAATAGTAATGTTCATAAAAATACTGTTTATAATGAAGAGAAATTTAAAACCGAGTAATAAATGTGAATATAATTAATATTAAAGAAGAAGAAATTTAAAAAAAATTATTACTTACTGTTTTAATAATAAGAGCTCTAACTAAAAACAATAACGATCACAGCGTTTTACTAAAAGTTTAGAAGAAGAACTATTATATTAAAGCACAAGTAAAACGCAATTGTATCTATCTTGTATGTTACTTAGATACGTATGTAATAACAACACATTCTTGTGAATTGCTTTATGCACTTAACTTTCTGTTTGAACTGATGCGGGCATCCATTAGCATTTTACATATTATCTCTAATAGGAACTACATTACACATTATGTATTGATTTTTCCATAACACCGCGAAATACATACTAATCAATTCTGTTAATAAATTCTTTTTATGCCAAATTATTTTATAATGAATAAATATTATAAATATTATAGTATTTAATATTATTTTCAAAAACAAAGCGCACGTTCTATTGTGCTTCTCTATAATGTATACATATACAGCATGACACTGTGTAACGAATTAAATATATAGCACGATTTGTGAATATATACAGCGCTCCAAAAGTGTTGAACGAGGAAATAAAAGATTAATTTATTTAGTTAGAATTTATTTTTATATACAAACAGATACAAGTAAATATACTAAACTATTCTGAGAAAATCTTGTAGTATTCTAACATTGTGTAATGCACAAACACAATAATCTTTAGTATGAAACAGGCAAGTTGAATTCGTCTTATCTAACTTAATGCTATTTTTATCACATTCTAAATTAATTATTACAGAATTAGGTAAATAATTTTTTAGAAACATTTTTTTCTGATGACCTTTCACATAAATGCGGTCACTGTAGTGAACAAATCTACTTAAAATATTACTTATTTCGGAGTAGGGTATATAGCCATCATTATATCGTAAACCATGATGATTTTCTTTTAACCACAATACCTGACGTAATTCTTCACGTGTTAACTTATTGTAAGAGATATTAGACTTGAAAATGAAATGTGCCACCTTTACCCCATCACTAATTGCCATTTCCTTAAGCATAAACCCATTTTTTAATTGAAATCCCTGTAGATCAATAATTACATAGGAATCGTGTTGTGATGAAGTCAAGTTTACATTTTTTTCCCTTCTATCAAATATTGTTAAGCCACACTCACAGCAATGCACCGACGTATCATCATCAAAATTATCCATCAAGAAATTATTTTCTTAACTGTTCCCGTAAGAGGTTGATATTCCACCAAGTTATCGTGTAAAATGAGGCAGTATACTACGGTATCTGGTTTAAATTGTTCTTGACACTCTATCTCAAGCTTGATATCAACGCTTGAGGAAATTAATGATTCATTTTGCTTGGAGCAGTCGATTAAATAAAGAGCATGGTCGTGAAACTGATTATAATCCAAAAGTGGTTGGTTTTGGCGACCGTAATAGCTAGATTGGAAATTTGAGTACGCGTGATATGCAATAGCATATCGTTTGAGTCCCATATTTAAATTCATAGCTGTGTAAGGATAGCTCTCCGAGTTTAAATATAATTTTAGATTAGTAATTGCAGAATGGTCAAAGTCGGAGGAATCTGCTTGGGGATTATCCTTCTTCTTAAGTTGAAATCCCACTATAACATAACGAGGTTTCTCCAAGTTTGTGCTGGTTTTGATAGGCCATATATCATTTTTCGTAGTGCGCAATGATGGTAGTTCGTGTAACTCCCACTTTCTGAATGGTATGTATATCGATTTGTTTTCTCGAAGAGCCTGTAGCAGTTTCAGGCGAGTCTTATCGTTTACAGTAATGTGTGGCACATACCACTCAATCTTTTCTATTTGTATGGTTGCCTTCTTCGTACCATCAGCCAAATTGTTTTTATAACAATTATCATCAGTTTTACTGCGATTTAGTATCAATTCCTGACTGACATTCATTACTATCTGCTTGTAATCATCAAATATTCCAAAACAAAATTTGACTGGCAAAACGGCGTTGAACTCATTTACGGAGAAGGTGGGTTGTTCATCCTTGAACGGACACCAACCTGCCATTTCAAGCATCTTAGATTCATTCGGATTGTAGGAAACGTATGCCTTCATTGTAGTAGTGATGCCAGGCTTCATACAACGATCAATCTCCACACCGTTAATTTCATATCGCATCTGATCGAATAGAAAAGCATACGCATTGTTTGTTAGTTTACATCTGCCCGTTCCAGTAGTCTGCTCGTTGAATTTACCCTGTATGTGAATGAAGCTTTCACTTGGTAAAGTGTAAATATCTTGATGTTGAATGGGGATGCGAATTTCATCATTTAGGTTAAAGTTATTTGCTCGTGGATAGTAGACATGGTATTGCTCCTTCACTATGGCATCATCGAATTTTAATCCTTGGAATATCTGCAACTTTTCCATTTTTCTCGATCACTTTCAAACCAATAGATTTTAGAAAAGCAATGTTAGCCGGTGTTAATCGATGTTGCGCGCGTGACTGAATGACTGTGTGTTCGTTAGATCTGCGCGTTTTATTGTTTTGATTAGTGAATGATAGACCCATTTTCCACGTCACGACAATCTCTTCAGTTCGAGACGCACAACTATCTGCTCGCCACGGAAATCTACTGGGTCAGAGTCTTGATCTAATAAGGTGAGGGTAATATTACTAATTCTTTTCGTATTAATCGGCAAATAAACAATATTTCGTGGATGTACATTCAGGCTGTAGCCCGGTGCCACAGAGGGTGCGAATTCAAATAATGTGTGTGCAAGATGTGTGTCATAGTACGTAGACGTTACGATATTGCACTCGATTCTTATAGTGACAACCTTTATAATCTGCACAGCGAGATCCGATTCATGATTTTGTCCGGCAATTAATTTCCGACTACTGAATCCCAACATTCGCCCAATAGAATCATTTGACGTAAAATCAATGGTATACTGACTCTGTATCTCACATCTTAGTGTATTGTTGTTGGGCTTTATGGACAGCAATTTGTTTTTGTCAGTCACGTCACCAATTATTTGTTTCTGTAGGTAAGCCTCCAAATCCCCAATTTCATAGGAACCCGTAGGTATATCTATCACGTGATTATCGTAATAAAATTTGTTGTGTCCCTCATATACATTCGGAATAGTATTATAGGTGTGCAGACCTATCAGACCAATTGCGTATTCGTGTCGACTATCTAATTCAATTGGCGGATAGTAATCTGCAGTAAGCACATTACTAGTGCTGTTGAGCGTGAACGTACTCGACATGATACTAATGACATTCTAATCTCTACACACGGCTATATAGAAATTTTAAACACAAATGTCCACAATTTTTGGCATCAAAATTTTGAAATCGCGAATGATTGTAAATAATTTGACAGTTTTTAAAGTATTCTATCAATTCTAAAGGTGGCGATAAATTGCCAAATGAATCAAAATATTGAACTGTACGCTTCTTCTTACAATATGCAACCCAATGGGTTCCCGGTCCGGATGTCGAATCAAGATTAACGACTGCACACTCACTCTTCCTCGGTTTATTAGGCAAATCGTCTCTCATAAAGATGCCGCGAAAGTTAGGTATATTTTTTCCAAACTTCAAAATATCTTTGTCTGTGAGAGCTCTTCGTGGCAGTCTGCTTAATAGTTTTTTGATTGTTGTTTTAAATACAACCCCAATCCTTTTCTGTACGGTTTCAAATACAGACCCTGACCATGTTTCCCCAATGCAACAGCCTCCATTGCTTTATTATGTCGTTGTGTTTCAACCAGTAATTTTTGGGATGCCTTTGCTTTATTCACCGCCTGTGTAATTCCAGCGGCTCCTCCAGCAAGAGTGCCCAAAGCGCTTAACCCGGCAAATAGTGGTATTAGAGGAATCAAGCCCCCAGTTTTTGGTATAGGTATAATCCTTGGTGTTCGGATATTTTTTCTACCTCCATTCTTTCTAACCGCAATTTTGGCAGCGGTGAGTGATATTTTTGCTTGCTCCGCAAAATCCCTAATTTTTGAATTCTTCAGAGCTGATTTTGCTTGTGCTACAACGCCCCTTCTGAAAGGAACTCTTCTACTCTTAATACCAGCTCCTTTCATTCGCTTTCTACTACTCGTTCTCTTCATTTGTGTATTTATACCCATCCCCAGTTTTCTTTTAACTTTCATACTATTAGTCACCAACCAGCTAGCCGCTTTCTCACCAAGACTAGCGTCTTTTGACTTAACGCGATTCCAAGCTTTTTCTTCAAGAATTTGATCTGCCTCGTGACGATCTTTAATATCCTTATTTTTGGAGTATGCAATGTCGTGCTCTTTACATGCAGAGTCGAGAGGGTTTATTCCAGGATCTCCTCGAGTCAAACGTTCTTTTACTTTCGTCCCAGGGCCGCACCACTGGTAGTGGGGCAGGTGTAGCTCTACAGGAAGATTGTTGATAAGTGTGTTTAGAACACCACCTCCTTCTTTGAATGCTAACATTTGATTGAATGATATTTGATTGGGTGAGCTCCCTAAATACACTTAGTACTGCATCATGCGTCTTGTTAAGCAGAAGCTTAACCTCCAAGTGAAAAATTTGGACAATGAATTACTGTCTGAAAATTTATATCGTAGACATAATTCATTACTGCCTAATACAATTCGATGTATAATATGCGGACCGTCCAATTGTGGAAAAACGAATGCCTTATTCAGTTTGATTATTGAAGAAAACGGTCTGAAGTTTCATAATATCTATGTGTACTCCAAGTCGCTCTACCAGCCGAAATATCAATTCCTGGAGAAGGTGGTTAATAATGTTAAAGGTATAAAGTATTTCAAGTATACCGAAAACGATAATATTCTAGATCCAAGTGAAGCATTAGAAAACTCTATATTTATTTTCGATGATGTGGTGTGTGACAAGCAAGATAAAATTAGATCGTATTTTAGTATGGGGCGGCATAAGGCCATCGATTCTTTCTACTTATGTCAAACATATACCCGTATACCTAAACATTTAATTCGAGACAATGCTAATTTTATTATTTTATTTAAACAAGACGATCTAAATCTTAGACATATATATGACGATCATGTGGGCACCGACATGAATTTCGACCAGTTTAAATCAGTTTGTGCAGAGTGTTGGAAAAATAAATATGACTTTCTCACAATTGATAAGGATAGTAACATAAATGAGGGTCGCTATCGAAAGATGTTTGATTGCTTTATATGTTTGTAACTGAAGATAAATTTGTCAATCTAGTATTGATATTCAGCCGTGTTAGACGTGATAAAATGGAAGAAGTAACGGAAGCGCACGATGATACACCTGTAGGTTGTTGTGACATCTGTTGTTTGTTCTGTGAATGTATTTCAACTTTTCTACTATGTATTTTCTATTAGTCATTAAGGACAAGCTGCTGTGATAACATCAAATTATAACTTTGAACATTATAGAGAGAGCTCTTCAAGCCTTGTATAAGCCGTTCAAAAGCTGTTCAGAAGCTGTTCAAAGCTGTTCAGAAGCTCTTCAGAAGCTGTTCAGAAGCTGTTCAAAGCTGTTCAAAGCTGTTCAGAAGCTGTTCAAAGCTGTTCAAAGCTGTTCAAAGCTGTTCAGAAGCTCTTCAGAAGCTGTTAAAAGCTGTTCAGAAGCTGTTCAGAAGCTGTTCAAAAGCTGTTCAAAAGCTGTTCAAAGCTGTTCAACATCATTTAAATATGGCCACACAGAGCAGTAATGATAAAATTACATCTGAAATAATACGAGCTACCAAGTCCATTAGAAGGAAACATTTGGCTCTAAAATCAGGTCGCTCTGATTATGATAAGTTAATAACAGAACATTTTAAACCTGTTACCGAACCCCTTAGGAAGGTATTGAAAGATGTCGTTATACCAACAATTAAAAGTGAAACTAAGATGGAACCAAAGGATGAAAGTATAGATGAGGATGGCGAAATATTAAAGACGCCCCCAATAAAACTTCGACTGGAAAAACCAACAACGCCAAAAAGGAGGGTTAGTATAACCCATGATCGTGCAATTCAAGTACGGCCCACCGGTATCGACAAAGGCGTACAACGTGATGATAGTGTATTTGAGTCTGACACAACACCAGTGGAGGTGGATCCTGAGAAATCATTTCAGCAGTATCGTACTCATTATCGGGAGATGCTTAGAAGGACACCTGAAATCGTCGATGATTATCTGGAACAGTACGAGTTAATGCCAAGGACTTACTTGGATGGTTTATTGGCTGATACCGCTGGTGAATATGATTTAACAACAGGTGTTCACTTCAATCCTATAACAAATAAATTTAAAATTGGCAACTCCATTTTAACCATCGACGGTAAAGATATTGTAATCGATAATGTGCGATATAGAGGAACTGGTGGTCTCTATGAATTAATATTTAAAGCTCGTCCGGAAGGTTTTACTAAAGAAGATGAGGCTCGATATCGGGCAATCTTAAAACAGACTAATGTACATCGTCGCGGATATGATCCTAACAAACAGGTGCAGGGTACTAAGAGTTACAAGTATGTAAACATCATTAGACCCCTTACATATGAGCGACATTCATCAACAAGTGCTGTTATTGATGGTGGTGGTCATTTAGGCGAAGAACTCATATTTAGAAATGAACCATACCAGTACGTTTACTGGGATAATATAAACGAGCTGGTGGATCGTTTACGTTTACTGATAGCTTCCAAGCATTCAGGGAATAATGGTCATGCTAATGAGATAGCCTCAATAATAGAAGAGCTCCAGGAAGCTGGTGTTATCGAATATAATTAGAGGATTTTTAATCGAAGTATCTCAGTCTAAATACGAATGTCAATATGGATAGCATTGATAAATTTGGTCGGCATTTAACTAAATCAAAAACACAAAAATCTATACCGGCAGAGAACATTCATACACTTTTGGAGACTAATACTGAAGGACATTACAATTTTAAAAATAAGCGGCTGTGTGGTGTTCAATCACCAGTAGAAGCTGATGACTGTGCAAATAAGGGTTATGTTGACAAAAAGTTTAAAGATGTTGATGATGTCATTAAAAAATCAAAATCACCGTATTATAATCAAATTACGGAGTTTATCAAGCTGCAGACTGACGTTGATGATTTAAAACGTTTGAAAACCAACATCACCAGCAAAACTGATGAGCTGGTGGATAGTGTAGATCGGATAAAGACGGTGTTTGAAACGTTTCAAAATAAAGTAGATAAGCTTAGCAATTTGGACAACAAGTTCAGACTTGAATTGGATGCTGTTGAAGGTAATATAAAACGAAATGATGTATCATACAAAAAATTATTGACAAACTTGGAAGCAAAAATCGATATTAAAATTAAGAAGTTAAGGACCGATAATGAGTAAAGTTAAACAAGATGTTGTCAATGAGTTGCATAAGCCCGCTCGAAGAAGATTCAAAAGACGTCGTGTAATCATTAAAGGACTCGATGACTTGTGGCAGACCGATTTGATGGAATTTATTCCTTATGCTCGTGAGAATAAAGGTTATAAATACATACTCGTGGTTATAGACTGCTTCTCGAAATTTCTATGGACTCAACCGCTAAAAAGTAAAGCAAGTGTAGAAGTAAGGAGGGCTATGGAGAAAATTCTACAAGGACCTAGACAGCCTAAAAATTTGCAATCGGATAATGGGCGTGAATTTTATAACGCGCAATTTCAAAAACTTATGAAAGAGCATAAGATAAATCATTATTCATCATATAGTACAATGAAGGCATCTATTGCAGAGCGTGTAATTCGTACGCTCAAGGAAAAGCTGTATAAGAAATTCAGTATGCTTGGTAAATATAGATGGGTCGATATATTACCGACTGTAACTGATTCATACAATGCGACTAAACATAGGACGATTAAAATGAGACCTCTTGATGTTAATAAGAAAAATGAAAAGAGATTGTTAAAAAGTGTTTATAATCATGTTAAAATAAGTGGAGCGAGGAAATTTCGAGTGGGTGATTTTGTTAGAATTAGTCGCCATAAGGGTGTTTTTGAAAAAGGATATACATCCAATTGGTCCACAGAACTATTTAAAGTTGTTAAAGCTAATATCACTAATCCAGCAACGTATGTTCTCGAAGACATGAACGGGCAGTCCATCTTGGGTAGTTTTTACGAGCAAGAATTGCAAAAAGCGAAACATACAGATGTATACCTGGTTGAAAAGGTGCTGCGCAGAAAAGGCAATAAAGTGTATGTGAAGTGGTTGGGCCTATCAACTTCAAATAACTCCTGGATAAACAAACATGATGTGCTGTAAATATTACTGAATTGTATATATTTCCTTTATTTAATAATAAAACAATGTTGAACTATTACATATACTTTTTATTCCTATATTTTGTGTAAACAAACTATTTTTTTTATTTATTAATACAAAAACAACAATTTCTTCGAGCTGGTGGTGCGCCATCTATATGTTCCGTCTGCCAGGGCTGATTATAGTGTAGATAACATGGTAAGTATTCGTTGAGAGCGTCTCTTTTCTTTGTGGGTATCAAATGCCAGTGTTGTTTAAGAGATTCGGCTGTGACCATGGTTTGTAGGACTGTTAATGGGATTTTACTAATTGTCGATTTACTTATGCCATCAAGTGTACCAAAATTATTATTAATTTGTCTAATAGCTCGATCAACTTTACCTTGCTGGTTTCCCATGTTAGAGTTTTATTTTTTTAATATCCACAATAATTTTGTAAAGGTCTATATCCCGTCTGAGCTTTCCTAATTCGGATTGATATTTCAGGATTCGTCGATTTAACTCTAATCTTAGTAGTTTCCGTTTACAGCTGTTATACATTGTTAATCAATGATAAATGACACACTACTATATATTTTATCTTAATATACTTGATATGCATATATAATCCTACCCCCTCCATTATCAACAAGCTGATGATCATAATCCAATTCTGGGTGGATATACTGTGGATACCAAGATAGTAGTTTCTTCGGTTTTCCCTTATATAAATTCAATACACTGTTACTTTCAATATCGAAAACACAAATCTCACATAAGTCCAAATCTGGTTCATTAAGCTTCTCGAATTGTTCATAAATTAATCGCCTCGTTTCATCATTCATGCGCTGATTACAATGTTGTAACAGATTTACAAAGTTATCTATATCAAAATAATTTTGATTTTGATAAACAAATGCTGCCATAAACAGACAATCGTTTCTAATCAATGTTGAGGTAAAAATCCAATCGCGAATTTCAGCTGGCAAATCAACGTCTATTTCACTTAAGAATTCTTCATACTTTTTTATTCGAACTGCCATCTCTATAAAAATGTCTCGCGAGAGTATAGGATGATATCACAATTATAACTAAAGTTATCCAAGTAATAATACTATTTGTATATCAAAATATGCTAGTAGTACGCATGAATACATGCTCATAGTCTAAAGAAGCCAATCTTTTATTTCCCAACACTTTGATATGTTTATAGTTATGTCATCAGAGACCATGCTGTATATTTAAATTAGGAAAAAAATGTATTTAATTCTAAATTTGCGCGCCGACCACAGCGCCATCTCCAAAGCCTGGGTGGCCGCGTTTAAAATAATTTCAGTATTGCATTGTGTGTGGTGCCGTGCGAATGTTTATTGCGGTAAGTAGACTAATTAAAATTCATATTTTTTACAATGATCGCGCGAAAACAAGATAAGTTGCATACATGATTGCAAGTGACGTCATATACGATTTCAAACGTGTATTCATTAAATTTAGGGCACCCCAGCCGCGTCTAGCTTCGACCATATTCGTTATGTTTTTTGTAGTGGTGGCCATCTTGAATTCACCATCTTGCTTTTTCTAAATCCTTACTTTTGAAACGCCCTGTATATTAATATTTGACCGCTACGTCACCGAGTGTCATGCTGTATATGTATTTATATAATTTTGACGCCATCTTGGATTCGCCATCTTACTTTTCTAATTTTTTGAAACGCCCTCCATTAATTTTAAAAATTTTGGCGGCCATCTTGGATTCGCCATCTTACTTTTCTAATTTTTGAAACACCCTGTATGATTCATACGTCACAAAGTATCATACTGTATATGTATTTATTTTTTAAAATTTTGAGACACCCTGTATATTAATTTAAATTTCAATTTGCGCGCCGACCGCAGCGCCATCTGCAAATACACGGTGGCCGCGTTTAAAATAATTTCAGTATTGCATTGTGTGTGGTGCCGTGCGAATGTTTATTGCGGTAAGTAGACTAATTAAAATTCATATTTTTTACAATGATCGCGCGAAAACAAGATAAGTTGCATACATGATTGCAAGTGACGTCATATACGATTTCAAACGTGTATTCATTAAATTTAGGGCACCCCAGCCGCGTCTAGCTTCGACCATATTCGTTATGTTTTTTGTAGTGGTGGCCATCTTGAATTCGCCATCTTGCTTTTTCTAAATCCTTACTTTTGAAACGCCCTGTATATTAATATTTGACCGCTACGTCACCGAGTGTCATGCTGTATATGTATTTATATAATTTTGACGCCATCTTGGATTCGCCATCTTACTTTTCTAATTTTTTGAAACGCCCTCCATTAATTTTAAAAATTTTGGCGGCCATCTTGGATTCGCCATCTTACTTTTCTAATTTTTGAAACACCCTGTATGATTCATACGTCACAAAGTATCATACTGTATATGTATTTATTTTTTAAAATTTTGAGACACCCTGTATATTAATTTAAATTTCAATTTGCGCGCCGACCGCAGCGCCATCTGCAAATACACGGTGGCCGCGTTCGGAACTAAAATTAGTGGTGGGGGAGTGGGGTTGAGTGGTGGGATTGGGTGGTGGGATTGGGTGGGGGAGTGGTGGTGGATTGAGTGGTGGGGGGAGTAAATATTGGTGGTGGGGGGAGGGCCCAGAACTGTCCAATCTCTACTACTCACAAAAACACAAAATATATATAAATACGAAGATCTGATGAAAATAACCACTGAACTACCACACATACCGATCAAAATTGGGGAGGAAAAAATAGAAGCACTACTAGATAGTGGATCACAATTATCACTACTCGACTACAGCGTCATAAATGAAAAGTTAGAGAAACAAGGACGATATATTCCTATAAAGAAGATTAATTTAATTACAGCAAATAAAAAACCTTTGATAACCATTGATAAAGTTTTCTGCATTAATGTTAAAATAAATGATTTAAACCTACTGACAGAATTTGTAGTAGTAAATAATTTGAATTGCAATTGCATATTGGGAATGGACTTTTTAAGTCAATATAGCACAAAACTGGATATGAAGGACAAGACTTTTCACATAAGAAATATGATAATTCCATGGAGCGAAGAAGCACCGGAAAAGGAAATTTTAATTAATAATTTATATGTAGAAGAAAGAGAAAAGGAACTCACGCAAGAAATGATTAACAATTCATATGACAATAAATGTACGCATCTCGTGAAGCATCCAGAGAATAAGGACTTCACATCAAAAGGGGATGGTACAAGTATAAATTGCAATGAAAAATATAAAAATCATGTGAGCAATCTTTTAAATAAGCACAAGAGACTGTTTGACGACAGCCCTGGCTTAGCAAGAAATTACGAGCATAAGCTCGAGGTAAATGAAAAGAAACCCTTCTATGTAAAAACATATCCAATTCCCAATAAGTATAAGGAGCAAGTGAAATTAGAAATTAAAGAAATGCTGAAGAATAACATAATGGAAAAGGCAGAGTCGAACTTTATCAGTCCAATTGTCGTTGTAGTAAAGAAGAGCACGGAAAATTCAAAGGAAACAAAATTAAGATTATGCTTGGACGCGAGAAATATTAATTCCCTCACTACCCCTAATTTTGAAGCTCCCCAGAGCATGGAAACGTTATTAGCAAAGTGCACAGAGGCCCAGTGGTTTACAAAAATAGATTTAAAAAGTTCCTTTTGGCTGGTACCATTACACAAGGATTCTAGAAAGTATTGTTCTTTTATATTCAACTCAACAGTGTACTCGTTCAAAGTCGTGCCGTTTGGAATATCCACAGCTACGGCAGCTCTAGTAAGAGCTATGCAAAAGATATTGGACCCACACGAAGAATATGTCTCACATTATGTCGATGACATATTAATTTTCAACAAGGACATTGATAGTCACAAAATATCAGTGGAGAAGGTCATGAAGACATTAGCCGACAACAATCTAAAGATCAACCTAGAGAAATGTGAATTTTTCAAGAATAGCGTAACGTACTTAGGATATGTCATTAATGGGAAAACAATAACCATAGAAAAAGAAAAATTAAAAGCAATAAGGGAATACCCAAAACCAAAGAACATAAGAATGCTAAGAGGTTTCTTAGGTATGATAAATTACTATAAACATTTTATACCAAACATATCAGATCAGACGTGTATGCTATTCAAGATGATAAAGAAAGGAGTTAAATTCAAGTGGACTCCAGAAAGGATAAAAGCGTTTGAAGACATAAAGGAAAATTTCTGTGAGGCTTTGACGGTCAATCTACCAGATTTCAACAAAGAATTTATAGTAAGATGTGATGCATCCAGCAATGCAATAGCAGCAGAGCTATTACAAGTTAAAGATGGGATAGAAACACCTATATGTTTCATATCAAGAATATTAAAGGACTACGAGAGGAACTATTCGATCTCAGAACGAGAACTCCTATCAGTGGTACATGGATTGTCAAAACTTAAATACTATTTACATGGAAATACCTTTTTAGTCGAAACAGATCATTTGTCTTTGATTTTCCTAATGAAGACACGCTTTAATAATTCAAGAATATATAGATGGTCGCTCCAATTATCGGAATTTACGTTTAGGATAAAACACAGAAAGGGATCCGACAATGTTGTAGCAGACGCTTTAAGCAGGGCACGAGGAGGTAGCAAGCAAAGACAGGCGTATCAAATAAATAATTATAATATAGAAAACGCTCCAGAGTTGTACAGCAGAGAGAGCATTCTAGAGAGTCAAAATAAAGAAGAGATAAGAGAAATAAGAGAAAAGATACAAAGGATACTAAATTACAAAGGTTTCAATATAATGAATAATGTCATATACAAAAGGATAGAAAATAAAAACCTAATTGTACTAGATAAAGATCTAGCAATAAAAATAATCCGAAATATCCATACAGGATTAGGCCACCCTGGAAATAGGAGAACATTCCTTGTTTTCAGGGAGGAATTCTACACATTGAAAGACAAAAAATTTGACGGCGATAGAAAATAGGAAATGTAAGCAATGTCTGTTGGGTAAATATAAAAATCGTACAAATCAAAATGTAATACATAGTATAAGGGTAGAGAACAAACTGGATTTGGTGGCAGCAGATTTTCTTGGTAACCTAATACCAGGGGAAAGGGGTCACTGCAACATCTTCGTCATGGTGGACATCTTCACTAAATATGTCAGATTGTACTCGACGAAGAAATACAATACGCGAACTGCCATAAATTGTATTAATCGATTCATTAACGAACATGGGAGGATAAAGAAACTGTTAGTTGACAACGCGTCTTACTTCAACAATGAAAGATTCAAACAAGAATTAAATGAAATAGGTACAGAGGTAATATTCACAAGTATTAGACATCCACAGGCGAATCCCAGTGAAAGATACATACAGGAAGTAACCAGACACTTAAGGATGTTAACTCACGAGAGACACAACGCATGGGTACAACATATAGAAGAAGTAGAAAACAACATGAATTTCACACCAAGCGTGACAACGAATGTGAGCCCATATGCACTAATGTACGGCAAACATCCACCGAGGCCATGGTGCCGAGATACCCCAATAATAGAAAACATCGAAGAACTCACGAACCAAGCTAGGGCTCAACAAAGAAACATGGCAGAAAAATACACGAGAAAGGAAAATGAGAAGATAAAAATAAACAAGACGTACCAGATAGGGGACCTAGTGGTAGTAAAAGGTTACCGTCTAGGAAGAAGACACCTAAACAAATGCGCTAAACTAGACCTTCCGTACGTAGGACTGTATAGAATGGACAGAGTATTGAGTGACGTAACTTACGAATTGAAGGAAGTGAACAATGAAGAAGTGAAAGGAAAATATCACGTTTCGATGTTGTACGACTACGACGAGGAATAAAAATTTACATAATGATATGTAAATAAATATTACAAAAATAAAAAGGGACAGCTCCCAAGAGTATATTATCTAAGAAATGTAAATAAATATTAAGAAAACAAAAGGGGATAGTTCCCAAGATTATACTATTTAAGTTATGTAAATAAGGTATTAAAGTAAAAAGGGATAGCTCCCATGAACACATTAGTTAAGTTATGTAAATAGGTATTAAGGAAGCAAAAGGGATAGTTCCCACATAAAAATATAGTAAATCTAGATGTAAGAATATTAGCTAAGTAAAAGTTAAAAAAAAAAAAAAAAAAAAATACCATTAAGTGAAGAAATTGCAATATGCGCATATTTTTCGTAGTCAACTATGGCATATTGACAGTTTCTTAACTTGGGATATGCTGTGGTATTTTTCTTGTTAAATAAATAAATACATAAATAAAATAAAGAAACCAAACAAATAAAAGAATTAACAAAAATAAAACACCAGCACATTTATTTAGCAAGTATAATAAAATTTCTACATATTTGAAAAATCGTAATTCAATATTTTAACAAGTAAATACAGTGTAATCCACTAATCAGTACAAATGTATGTAGTTAAAATTGTATATATTTAGTATTTTAATCAAATTCATAACTATGCAATGGAATACACAAAAATGCAATGTGGGTTGCACACCCGTAAAAAGATGAGAACGTTACTAATCAAACAAAAATGGTATTCAACAATATACATAAAGTAAAATAAATAAAACAAAAAACCAACCTCAATGAGAACACATAAAGGATACAATATGAATAACAATTTAATTTCCATTACAGGCAGGAAAATCCTGACGTAAATTTTAAATATAACAAGGAAGAGCCTGATTATAAAATCGCAGTACACATAGCACTGCAAATACTCACAAGAAGGCAGCAAATCCACACAAAAAAGAAGTTAAACGCTAAAAATAGAGAAAGGATTATGCTAAGGGACGGCTTCATCACACGGGTAAACCACGTAGAAGCAATAAAATTGCACGAAGCAGGAAGCACTAGGTTCCATAAGGGTGAATAAAGGCTTGCATTCAACGTAGTGCACTAATAACAAACACTACAGCAAGAACAAAGGTCCATATAAATAAATAAATGTATTCCACTCATTTCTATTTTCACCATTAAAAAAATAAAACATTATGTTGACTATGAAAATTCACAGATATTTACAGAATAAAAAGACATTGTAGAATGTACATCTAAATATGCAATAGTACATAATTTTATTCACGTACAAATGCTTCAAGATTTCAGGCTAAAATAAATAAATAAAGCATTAGTCAGTACATAATATAAGACAATAAAAGAATACTTACCAACAAATAAAATCATTCAAAATGTCCATGGAATAAAAGTATAGAATATGTAAATAATAACAATAACAAACATGGTGGAAAGAAGGTCACATGATCACGTAATTTCAATAGTTATCAAAATAAACACGGAGGGCGTAGCAGACGAAAATTCAAACTAAAGGAACGATTTAAAACAAAATAAGTCGTTCGTCAAATGTTAATCGCTATAAAAGGCGACACACAGGCGAAAATAAGGCAGTCGATAGGAAGTACACCAGAAGCTCTTCAAGACTTAAAAAGAAAATAGTTAAACCAGTGCTCCGAAGAGATAAAGAATCTAAAGGCATAAAACGCTTTAAGATTCATACGCCGTAGTCGTAAGAAGTGGCAACGATAACTGCGCGCCAGATATAGAGGCGCGAAAATACCGAAATTGGACCGCACAAAAAGTTACAACAATAAATTTAATTAGAATGGAGGGACTGGGCTACCAGGAAGAATTCGAGATGTTATACAACCAAGAAAAGTGAGTACAAGCATTGAAAATTAAACTCCATCTTGCAATCCTAAATTAAACTGAATAAATAAAAGAACCTTCATGAGTGTTTCATAAACTATCGGGCAACGCAATTTAGAGAACATTATTTAAATAATTTAAAATAAATTCTTCTTTGAATATGCTTTGGGTTGACGTGCGAATCTTAATCCAAGGCGGTTTAACGAAGGATTAGTAAACTTTCGGGATAGCAATAAGATTTAGAATATTGTTTAAATAATTTAAAATAAATTCTTCTTTGAATATGCTTTGGGTTAACGTGCGAATCTTAATCCAAGGCGGTTTAACGAAGCATTAGTAAACTTTCCGGATAGCAATAAGATTTAGAATATTGATTAAATAATTTAAAATAAATTCTTCTTTGAATATGCTTTGGGTTGACGTGCGAATCTTAATCCAAGGCGGTTTAACGAAGCATTAGTAAACTTTCCGGATAGCAATAAAATTTAGAATATTGTTTAAATAATTTAAAATAGATTCTTCTTTGAATATGCTTTGGGTTAACGTGCGAATCTTAATCCAAGGCGGTTTAACGAAGCATTAACGTTTCAGTTGAATAGCAGTAATTTCGAAATATGAGCATACATGAAGGACTAGAGCAGTGAATTTTATTTTATTTATTATTAACAATTTCTCAAAGAATTAAAGATTGCAAGGTGCTTGTACCGCAGATGAAAAAGGCTGGATATAATAATAAAATGAATAATGTATTGTATTGCATAATAATGATATTTATCAATGTTTTTGTAAAAAAATTTATATTAAAATAAAACAAGTTGTACTGACATTCTATATCTACTTATTTATACCCATCCCAGGGAGAATCTAAGGAAAGTAAACATCACAATCACAGCTAGAACTCACAATAAGTACAAGGCTGCGACACATCATCCGTTATGAAAATAAAATGAATTCACACTTAGACCCTGAGATTACTAAAGTACATTAATTTATTAATTTAACTTTTGGTTATTAACCAATATAGAAGAGGTCACAGCAATATGTAGAGTTAACAATACATACTTGTAGATCAGTGAAACAAATGTGGGTCTCAGTAAAAAAAATATTTGGGACTCAGTGAAATAGTCATGTTGGCCTTTAATTTATCAAATGAAAGAAAGGCCATATAGTAATTTGAAGAAGCTATTGATTACATGCATATTCCTTACAATTTTATACTTTTCGCCAAAGATTTCTAGTAATACCTTGAATACATCCATGTCGGCTAAAGTAAAAAAAATAATATAAAATCCATATATAAGGAAAATCAAGAAAGTCTTCTAGAAAAGAAAGTATACTTAGTAAAAAGGGTTTTGTACATATTGGCTCGAAACAATTTTTTTTTAGTGTATCTACGCGACTCGAAAAGTAATAAAAGCAATACTATCTTAAAATATTCTTATGTTGGAAATTAAAGATTGCAATATCAATATAGAACGAAATGCTATCGAACATTTAAATCAAGTTATACTTGAAATATAACTAAAACTCACAAATGCAGTTAGTAAACTAAGTAACAGAAAAGAAGCAATATTATCAAATTTTAGTATAATATAAATCTTATAAAATATATATTGAGAGTAAAATTTATTCTAAATTTTTCAGATAATTAAAAAAACAAACATGGTTTGTTTCGGAAAATACAATTAGGAATCCAAGTAACTTAGTCTGAGCCTTGAATTAAATAAGTCTAATTATATAAATTGACATTCAATAAATATGTAATCAGAGACTTTTCTTGAGGATTCGTATTAGGGGAAAACGAGGAGCAAAGATGTATGAAACATGGCATGTAACGTAATATGTAATATCTTAACGTGTAATGTAATATCTTTTTACCATGATATCGGAGATATGCTGAGTGTATTGCATTATTTATTAATTACATGTATGTACTACTGTTAGTGAATTATATAAGTGTAATGTTTTATAGTGCACAAAAGAAATTGTTTATCGTCTTTTACATAGTAAATTATAAAATTTCTATAACTCATATAAAGATATTTAAAAATATCCACGAAATAGTAATTAAAGAAATTTTGACTTTGACAGTTAATTTCAAATTATAAATGTGATTTTTATTTATATTTAATATAATATACCGCATGTGTAAAATCATATTGGGGATAGGATATATGTATACTAGGCACACCGGCTACAACGCCCAATCGTGGCCGTAGTCATGGTACAAGGAAACAAGGTATGCTTTTGCACATCTCTGGATGACGCGCATTCGACCTCTAGTACTACCAGTTCAATAAAGTTGTGAATTCACAGGACACTATTTCAATAAAGTCTTTTTTAACAGAAATACAATACAACACAGAAGAAGAGAATAAAAGCACAATTCTAATTAAACATTCATTCTTAGTAAATTATTATATAAATTTATTAAGAACGGAATTCTAATGAAAATAAAAAATATACTCTAAACAATACTAAAAAATAAAATGTTATTGCATAGGTTCATAAATGCCTCCTTCAGCAGCAAGGCATTGTCCGAGCCTATCATAAAAATTTTCTCGCACATTACGAATCACATCGACTGTTACGGATTCAAAAGCCTCTATCATTAGCCTTCTCAAAATATCTAAGTTTTCAGAGTAAAAAATGCTTTACTCTGACCGCATTATGTGCAGGACAACCATCCTGTTGGAACCAAATAATATCCCGGTATTATCAATAGCGGGAAGTATCTGATTCTGTAGAATATCGAGGTATTTGTCCGCATTTAACGTACCATCAATAAAAAATGGACCAAGCAAATGGTCACTCAAAATACCTGCCCAGATATTCACTTTCTGGGGATATTGGGTGTGTTTAACAAAATATCTGTGCTGATTTTCCCGAGCCCAATATCGAACAACAGAAGGATTGTGCTCTCCATTTAATGGAAATGACGATTCATCTGTGAATAAAATATTTGCGATGAAATTCTCATTTTCATTTGTCTTTTCCATTACGGCTTCACAAAACTCCATTCTTCCAAAATTGTCATCGAGAAATATTTCTTGCGTTTTCGAGTATTTGAAACATTTTAATTTATTTCGCTTCCATATGTTCGCGACGGGTTTATTACGCACACCCAATTCCTCAGCAACACTTCTGGTAGATAGCGTCTCCTCTACTTCGAGAGTGCTACAAATCATTATATCCCGCTCTTCTCGTTTCTCAGATTTTAGTGGATTTACCTCTCTAGGATTACACTTAGTGCAATTATTTAAACAAAGACATTTTTCAAAGCTATTCAAAATATGTAATATGCTTTGCTCACAGGGTACGGGTTTGTCTGCAAATATTTGGGGAAATAAATGTATGCAATCCTTTGCATAATGACCACTATAGTACCATTTAATAATTTGCAGTTTTTCTTCTGGTGTGTAGCGAGGTATTGTTACCATCGACCCCTCCTCTCACAAACACAGAACGACGCTGTTCGACACGATCTCCAGATACAATTGTAGTTGTTAAAGGGAGTCTTGGAAAATGCTTTCTGTCATTGAGTTCAGTCAGTGACTTCTGTCAGAGTTGTCAAGTGACATTTTTTTCGACAAATGCGCGTCATCCAGAGATGCGCAAAAGCATATCTTGTTTCCTTGTACCATGACTACGGCCACGATTGGGCGTTGTTGCCGGTGTGCTTAGTATACATATATCCTATCCCCAATATGATTTTACACATGCGGTATAAATAATTATCTTTTAAGCAAATCAGTTACAAATATTTAAGTTATGTTTGGAATATACGTAAGATATTAAATGTACCTATGCCAAGAAAATAGAAAATTCAAATGCAACTTTAGGAAGAGAAGTTAAGGAAATTATACATTAAACATTTTGATTTGCACCTCAGGTTAGTTTACTTTTATTTATTTATTTAGGATCCTCAATTAGCAATAGGTATCCTCTTCTCAAAGCTTTTTCAATTCCTTTCTCTTCCTTGCCATCTTTCAAGCTTCATGGGGTCTTCAACGACCTGTTCTACTTCCTGGTATCAAATTTTTGACCGTATTTTTTTCTTTCTTGTCTTAATATAACTTAGAGAACATATAAATGGAATATTAGAATAAGAAAAGAAGGAGACAAAGAGCGTCAATACTAGGAAGTAGAACAGAGTGAACAGACCATTAGGACCGATTGAATCTTGAAACATAGATGATCTCATTTGAACAAGATGTCCAAGTAAGCTGAATTGCCATTTTTCGATTATGGTTGTTATGAGTATCACATTGAGTCTTTCTCTAATGACCTCAGTCTGGTGATTTCCTCAATTGTCCACAGTATTTCTCATTGCTATTGCTGCTATTCTGGATTTTATGCTTTCAGTCATGACCCATTACTCGCTTCCGTGTAATAGTATTGGATGAGAATTCTTTTAAAAATGTTTACTTTTGTCGATTTCCCATTTGATTTAGAATATGGATATTAAGGTATGTCATACTCTTGTTTCAACCTTCATTTGGCCTTCAATGACCTTGTTAATGATAATGGTATTAATAGCAAAGAGGTTAAACTGTGGTAACCAGCCTATTCCGATTTTATGCTTTGTAATGGTTACTTTACGGAAATGTTTGCTGAAGCTCTTTAATTTCTACTGGTGGGTTGTTTTTAGTATGGTTGCTTCAATATTTAAACAAAGTATTTACACTAATTAATATTAAATGGAAGTAGCTGATGTATGTAAATGAGAGATGTATTGTTATTGTAACGTTTTCGGGTTCGCAATAAACAACTCGTGCAATTTATTTATTTAAAACAGTCTGTATATTCATACACTTAAAATTAATTACAATATAAAAATACAAAAATAACGTATCACACTTAAACTACTACGATTTAAATTAACACTTGTATTTATTTCTATTACTAATATGTCCGTATATTTATAGCACTTAAGGAACTATTTATTTCTTTCTTATATTTATTTCTAAGCGCGTCGGCTACCTAAGGAACTTCTTAATCCCGAATTACTCATCCATCGGTGACCCAGCCGCTTTATATACACATATCCGAAACATCTGGAACACACCAGAAAACGCTAGTGTCCTTCTTGATAGGCCTGGAAACATTCGAGAGACATTCTGTCTCCGACACAGTACCATGAGTAAATGGATGATTCACTGCTTCACGATGTTTACCAGTCGCGCCGAGATGATTTACAACCTCTTTTTTTTAACGTCGCCCGGTCTGTCTCATACATATTTCGTTACATTATTTTTCTTTTGAAATCCATAGCAGTATTTATTGAAGAGTGCTTGACTTTTCTTCTTGTAAATTAAAAAGGCATCTAACCAGATTGATTATTGTTTATATTGGCCCCCTCTTTATATATTTCTTATATTGAATTTTATTTATCAATGCGAGTGCTTATCGGTATATTTCTCAATACCAACACTTTGTATATATACGATTATATATATGAAATGCAATTGCAAAGCTGGTCATCAAGCTGAGGAGACCCAACAATCTCGAAACGCGTCCTTGCTTTGGTTCACAGTCGCAATACTTTTTTCCTCGTAAGTGCTTCTTTTTTAAAAACTTTAATTGATGTGTCATTTAATGAATAAATGTGCTATCATTATTATTATTACTGTTCCTTTCATCTAACCACATTATATAATATTCTTTATCATAATTCACTAATCTTGAAAAAGTTATTATATATCTGCAAATTGTATTTTCTGCTGTTTTTTTTTTTTTATAAAATAAGGAATTCTGTAATAAATAAGGGTCACTTTTGTTACAAAAATGATGGACTATTTGACGTCACGTAATGAACTAGTGTTCAATCTTTTTGTTAGACAGAAGAAAGTGGATTAGATCGGAGAGTTTCTTAAGTGAATTCATAACACGATGACAAAATGACGGTTACGCCAACGAATACAAAAAGTATTTTTAAAACAACAGAAAACGTTATATGTAGTAGTAAAGGAAAATAACGAAAAAGAAGTATACATAGAATAAAGTTTATAAATTGTACGTATATCTTTTAAATTTTACTTATAAGAATTTTGGATATTTTTTAAATATATTTATATGTAAAAATGTAATTAAATAACCTTCAGAAAAGCTTGCAATAACTAAACCTTTTTTGTACTTCAAAAAAATGCACAAAATGCAAGTATGTAAAGAATATTGAGAATTAAAATATATATCCAATATCCAACCATATTCATATATTAAAGAAACATGATGAATTTTGCGAATATCTTGAATAGAAATATATGAAGAATTTTAGTAATACAAAAAGAAAATCAAATTAATGGAATCTGTAGATCTGTAGTTGCAAAAAAAACTAGTTGTACAACAAGAAAGAAATTTAAATAAACAAATAATTAAGCAAGTTTAGAAATTTATAAAGGAATCCAATTAACTTTTGAAAGGAATAGTTAGCAGCTTATGCATTTTTAAGATTTGTGTAAGCAAAACAAAGAAAACGCAGAATTAAAAGTTCATTTCGGTGATAATGAACATTAAACAAACTTTCGTGCATTTGCATCTGATAGTATAGATCCATGAAACGAGTTACGTGATTGATGTTTAGGAAATAAGTTATTTTCATCTATATAAAAGCAAACATGTAGATACATATTTATCATTTGGTTGCATCGGAGACTGTACAGTGTGATATTTAACATATCAATTTCAATAGACAATATGAGAGATAATTAAATTGTGGAACAAATTTGGACAAAAGTATTTTCTGGAATATGTAATATTTACTACTATAAAAAGTAATTTGTACAGTTTCGTTAACATATTAAGTTATGCTAATTGTTGGACACACTAACTACAAAAATCTTAGCAAATTGATTTTTTTCTTTTGACGGATAAAGTGGATTACGCCATCATGTGTTATCACATACTGCAGAAGAATGTAACAGTATTTAAATTGGTGTACCTAATAATTGCAGTAATATCGCTTGAAAGTCAAGTAGTTCGAGCAAAAGCGAAAAAATCCGAGTTCTTCAAGGAAAATCCAATAAACAACAAATGTCCTTATTACGTATACCATGAACTAAGCATTACTTGCAATGCACACCCACAACCATAATCAACAAGAGCATGTGTCAACCTATTACCGCAAGAAAGGTGCGACTTGAGTTTGGATTTAAACTTGGATACTGTGAGAGACTTAAACTCATATGGTAGGAAATTATAATTACAGTATACCTGACATGTAAAAGATCTTTCATATAGCGAAGTTTTATGGGTCGTGGGAGAGATCAGTTTGATGTAAAAGAACCTAGAAGATAGTCTCAACTTTAGATTTCATCTTCAACAAGTGCAACCTCTACACCAAACGCCAATTAGTGACGCTCTTTGTTCACACTAAATCAGCTTATGCTAATTCTATTGCGTTTAGAACAAGGTTCAAAGTGTTTGTACAAAAATAAAATTGCTTCATTTACGTAATTGAATAGATCACTCTTGCAAGAACTCTGTCATCAGATTATTTTGTCACTGATGTGGCGGACACAATAAAAACAGCCACACTATGTATTTCTTATTAATAAATTTAGCGGTACTTATCGGAACATGTTAATATGGGACTCTAGCATTTTCTCAAAGAGGTATTGAAAAGGATCTAATTATTAGACTATGTATGGCAAAGTCTCATTGTACAGGACATTTTGGAATTTAACAGCTATCACTCAGAACTTGTTAATGATTTATTTAATGAGGATTGGATACAAGCTCTTCCTTGTCAGGATACAAGAACCAGGACTGCTATCTCAAGATAGTTTTTATTAGTATTAGGTACCTATACCATGTGGTTGCCGGCGACCTGCGGATACAGTTTACTATAAGATAAAACGACGACACCGAGAGTTTGTATGAGTTAGTGCGAGAAAGCAATAAACAAACTGCTTTTTGGTCGAGTGTAGTGTTGGAAAAGAGGGGATTTGAGTACATTTACGCTGAGGCTAGACGTGCTAGACTGACTCTCGTTTAATCTGGGCAACAAGGATAGATAGCAGCTGTACTGCAGTTTGTATATTGCTTGCTCGTACTAACTCATACAAGCTCTCGGTGTCGCCGTTTTATCTTATAGTAAGCTGTATCCGCAGGTCACCGGCAAGCACATGGTATACAAGTTTACGTGGCTTTAGGTGGTTTAATCTATATTATATGTCTTCTTGTTGTATTACTGATTTTTCATATTTAATTTATTTTTATTTATTCTCTATTTTCCAAAATATGTCCAATTCGTTAATATGAAGATGTAAAATGCGATGGACAGATTTTAATTTTAATTGCTGATTTTCTGTTGGTTAAATTTCAAAATTATAAGGCACCATATTTGATGATGCGTCTTCGTCAAATTGCTACCGCAATTATTTGTGGCTATTGTTTATTTCCCGTGAAGCGTTGTATGCCAATTAAGCTTGTTCGGTAAATCGCTAATTTCAAACCCTTCAATTTGTTTGTTATTACTTAATTATTGATTATAAATTAAGTTACCTTAGTAAACTCGATATAGCATTGTTTTAAATCTTAACATGTTACTTTAATTCATTTTCAATAGTAGTTAACAGTTAACAATAAATAACTTCTTTTAACTTATTTTATGTATGCACGCTTGTGCATTTTAACGAATATTATTTATCGCAAATTAATAATAAATTATATTCCATATGTAACTCTTTTAACTTTTCATTTACTAATAATATATATTTTTTTCTAAATATTATTTCAATGTTTTCCTAATATGCAAATATTGTTTATATTTATTTATATTAATAAAGTGTACCGTGATAATATAGTCTTAATTTATACTGACTTTGAATAAGAATAATCTTGCTTGTGGTAGATGCCTGGTTACGTCAAAAGTCGTTGATTATATTAGTTTTTTCTTATTGCTAAAGAAGTTAAGAAATTAATTAATGAGTTTATTTCTCTCTTAATTATTATTTTTATACACAGATGTTGTAAATTTAGTTTCACTAAAAACCATATGAATTAATTAAAATATATTAACAAGAAACGTGAATCGTATGTTTAATTAAAGAAATGGCAAAAGTAGAAATTCTGGACGATTTGTTGAATTAAATTGCCTCCAACAATTCCTAAGAAGCCTGTAATTTGACATTCATTGATACACATTCTTCTTATATTATTATTATTATTATATAAAGATGTTAATTGGATGCAGCATATTTGTAAAATAATGAATTTTGAAAAATCTGAAAGTAAGTATGAATGATTGAGTAGAAGAAAAAAAAAGCTCTACTAGTAACGCACTCATGTTCTAGTGACTGCAATGCATGCTAAAAGAAAATTAGTACACGTTTAAAAGAGATTTATGCGGATAATAGACGGCGGTAGAGCGGCGTAAAGTCTATTGAAAGTTACGTACTATTTGATGAGAATTTACAGTGATGACCTACAAGAAAAGGCATTACCACTTTACGCATCCTCTAAGTAAAGAAAGTTGTAGTTCCTTTTCTTTTAACTGAACAACATAAAAACGAATATAAACATATTACACCCAATTCGAACTGATATCATGTCAAAATACATTAAGCATTATTATGCAAAAAATGTAAATGGATAGGCCTGCTCATCATGAGGGATTACATAATTATAGTACTTAATAATTTAATTAGATATAAAATACAATAAAATGGAAGAAAACTGGGGGGATTTGTAAGAGACTAGTGCTAATAATTAGAATTTTTAAACACTGAGAAAAGCTAATTTTAAAACTATTTCAATTTAATAAATACATAGGCCTCCTAGCATATCTGTAACTTAAGGATGTAGTGGGATTTAAAGATTCGAACTCTCGTCACTCTCGGAGGCCCGGAGAAAAGAGCGATTGACTAGCGATGGAGAGCGTAAATGTACATAATTAAATTATTTAGACTTTAGTCGGAGTTAATACTGTTTTAAAAAAATGTTAGTATGTATATTGTTTCCAAAGAAAAAGAGATAGGAACAATGATGAACTTTTGACTTTAATTATATTATTTTTGAATAAATATAAATCAGCAGATCTATCGTAATGATAATAATAATAATTTGCAAAACTAACTAAAATCCCTAAGATTAACGACAAATCTGTGTGAAAATGCTAAGTATTCTTAATTATTTAATTGCTGAAAATGTAAAATAAGTTTGGTGATATGAGTGATGTATTTATACCGTATAAATTCGTTCTCTTGTTAGTTGATTTTGATATAAACTATTTTATACTTTTACTTAAGTTTATTGATGCAGAGGTTTCAATAATATTCATATCTTTAATGAAAACTTGCCAACCTTGATCTGAAGGTTTATCAATTTACACAGAATTTTCTGTGAGTGTCAAGACAATTCAAGTAACGTGTAGGTAAGTGACATGACATAATTTCTATATTTCAGTTATTTTTAAAGATAATATAACACACATGTCTGCGACACTTTGGCCTGCTCTTTTTTACTTGTATGTTTTTTTGGTGGGATTTCATAAATTTTTGTTCAGTTAATATTTATACACTAGCTGGCCCGGCAGATGTTGTTCTGCCCTCTCTGGTAGATGGCGCGATGAGTTTGTTTTCGTTAAAGTCCCTGTATAAACAAGTCTGGCATGAAGAGGTCGTTAGTGCGATTGCAGGATAAGCATGGGAACCGATAAATGGCCTGTGGCGAAATTCAAAGAGCAATGATGACAAAATTCAGTTCTACCAACAAAAAATAGCGTCATCTATCGAACGGCAGCATATACCAAAACAATTTTGTTGACCACGGAAACATATTGTGTAGGTACGTCTAAATCATTTCTGTTTATAAATATAAAATTTATTAATAGCTCGACCACAGTGACACCTATCGTGTCCAGATTTTGTGATTTTCTTTTTTGTCACTAATCGAACATATATTGTGAATATGAGTCATGTTGGTCCATAAATATAGAATTTGTTAATAACTTGACTTCAGCGCCATCTATCGAATGTTTTGATAGGGTATTTTACGCGCATTGACGATGTGTAGCCTGAGAATATCAAGAAGATAGGTTGAGCCGTTAAAGAGTTATTGAATAACGTACAGACTCAACAACGCTTATATATACAAGGTGAGTCAACTGCGCGGGTAAGGCCGATTGTGTCTTTACGAGTAAATATATTTCAAAGCGGTTTTTTCTTGTGATAGCTGCTCATTAGGAGCACATTCTAAAAATATTTTGTATTATACAGAGTGTTCCATAACTTGGTGGCTGAGCGGATTTTCGCTTTGCTCTCTAATAGTCACTTTTAAAGTATTAACGTCTTAGATGTTCTTGATATGAAATTAAATAAGCAATTCAAAAATGAACTGATGTGCAGGATTTTCTATTTGAAAAAATTGACTTTTATACAAAAAAGTGTCATGCAATTTCAATCCAGTTTTCTGCACACGCAATTAGGAACTGAAAAAAAATGCTTCTATTAAGACCTCTTATTATGAACAATACTACAAAAAAATTGTGTCCATCTAATACGTTGTTTTCGAGGAATATAGTTTTATAAAAACTTTGAATTTTTCAAAATAATGGGAATAAGTCAGAAACTTATTGCCTAAACATTATACGGGGAATACAAAAATGTAATAATATGTTCCATTAAAAAAACTTTTGGAAATTCCTATCTGAAGTAGGTCTTTATGTCTTATCGAAAACATTTTTTTTTTTTGCAAATATCTCGCAAATTATGCATTCTCTATAGATTTACCTGCAATACAAAAGTAGGTACATAGAGCTCGATTTGGAAAATTTTTGTATATAAAAAATTTCGAAATTCGGACCGAAAGTAACACTTTTATCAAATAGTAGTTTTTTGCGCATATCTCCCAAATTGTGCATTCTTTACAGATTTATTATAAGTGCGAAAGTATTTAGAACTAAATTTTGAACAATCTTTGCATAAAAGAAATTAAAATTCGGACCGAAAGTCACACTTTTACTCCTATTGAATAGCAGTTTTTTTAAAATATTTCTTAAATGATGTTTTTATACAGATTTATTTAGATAATAAAACAAATTTGAGCTGGATTTGGTACAATTTCTGTATAAAAGAATGTTCAAAATTCAGACAGGCAGTACTACTCAGAGGTTTATTGTATTAAGGAATACAGAATTTACAGTTTAATTTGGAACAACTTCTGTATACACGTTTCGAAACGCACATACGTATAAAAAAGTCATTTTTTTATTATATAATATTTTGAAATTTTTTCATTTGGAGCATGACTACTTTAACAGGCATGTTAAAAAGTTTTGTTTGTTTTCTATACAGTAAAATGTGAAGTTGTTTCGCCTATTGATTTATTCTATGAGGTATGTCATTCTGAAGTGAATTAATTATTGATGTTATTATTATTATTATTTTTATAGTTACAAGAAATGTCTAAACTAAAAAAATATTGGATAATATTTGAAAATAAACAAAATTGCAGTAAATACAAGTCATTTTAGAGCTTGATACATCAAGCGAAACAGGAATAAAATTGGGGGCAATACATAATAACTGAATGTCGTGTAAAACTGGCCTACTTTGCGGTGCACGTGCGAGTGAACACGCCAAGAATGAACAACACGCAACGCGGGAATGTAGTCTAGTATTGTTTGTATGCGTTACTTCTCAGCGCATGTCTATTCGTGCACGAGTGGCCGCGAACACGAAGGTCTCCCGAACATTGTCGATATCGATATTGTGCATACGTGATAAAATGTGCGTCGCATGCACGCTGAGTCTAAACGTTGCTAAAAGTTAAAACCAATATTATAGGTTTAAATTATTTTAAATATTACTATCAAAACATGACGGCCGAATGGTCAAATGATGAGTGTTTAAAACTGATAGACTTATACGAAAAACATCCAGTTTTATGGAACACCAAACATAATTATTATTACTCGAAAACTAAGAAACTAGAGGCTTGGGATGATATAGCGGAAGAACTCAAAACTGACGTTAAAATCGTAAAGCGAAAAATGCAGAGTTTGTTGGGGTCTTTCCGGGCACAGAAAAGTAAAGGAAGGAAATTTATAGAAAGTGAAAAAGGTATAATAGGGTAAACGAAATAAATGCTTAAACAATTTAATATCACCGCCGGTGTTTGTAGGAATAAATGAGGTTTATAAATCAAAATGGTTCGCTTTCGACAGAATGCAATTCTTGTTCGACAAAGATGAACCTCAAAGAAATGCAAATTTCGAAATTGTAAGTAAATTAAAAAATATCACAATTATTATAATATTGTTTATAAGAGAAATCGAGGATGTGTTTGTTTATTAGTTCTTACAGTTACTTTTATTTTCATATGTATCATTTTTTTTTACTGATTATAAGTGTTGAGCCTTCATGAATAATCAAATGTTTATTTTATGTACATTAAATAAAATAAAAGAAATTAAAGATAATATATTATGTCTACATTTTCAATTTTATATTTTCTAAAGATATTTCAGTTTATTTGCCTTTTTATAAATATACTAGACCTAATTGAGATTGGACCAGAATTATATAAAATAAATTTCTTTTATTAAAGTTACTTCTAATTTTTGCTCGTTCTTTCATCAGCTATCAACTTGAGAATGAAATTAAGGTTTTCTTCGCACAGCATTTTCATGTCTTTCATATGTATCTATATATGTATATTGAGTAAGATGTTCTAGTCCAGTATTTATTCAAAATATCTTCTGAGTCGATATTGCTTCTAGCAAATATATTAGTATTTTGGAAGTCACAGTAGTACTGATATATGCGGCTTAGCATAATCTTTCTAATTGTAATATGCATATGTATTAAAATTATGCTCTATTCACATTTTTCAATACTTCCACGTGGAAGGCCTTACTTTTGCTTGAAATTCTAATTTTTTACTTCTGTTGATTATTGTTTAGACACCTTTAACTATATTGACTTCGAAGAACAATTATGTTGTTACTCTTTTTTCCCCCAGGCCTGTCTGACTTACCTCTTCAGTTTGCATCGTGGCCAATAAGGCTTATTATGCTGAATCTGTGTTTATATTATCCAGTCCAGTTATTTTTTGTTCTGTATAAGGCTATACAGGTCCATTATTTTGTATTTCTTGAGCATATCTGGGTCTATATTCGGCTGCCTTAGAATGCGTTGCCTCTTGTGATCCAGTACCTCACAGTTTACTAGGATATGCCTGATTATTTCTGGTTCCTTATTACAGAATATCCAGCTAAGGTCTCCATCATCATATTTTGTTGAGATGCACTTTAATGAATGGATGACTAGTCAAAAGACCAGTTATTCGCAGCCGTTCCTTACTCATCTGTTATACATCCCTTTAGTTGCGCGGTTGGATAAAAATTTTTTTACCATGAATTTGGCCTGGAATTGTTGCCCAGTAGTGCTTATGTTTTATGTCATACTTTTAGATACCCCCAGGACTAGTTCTGGGTCTATAAGTTTTGTTTCTGATCCTCTGCATGCGAATTCATCAGATTTTTCGTTGCCCTCGAACCCTCTATGTCCTGACACCCAGATTAGTTTTACCTTGATCTGGTCTGTAAGCGATTTTTCGATTTATTTTCGATGTATTCCGAAACCAGCCTTGACGACACCTCTTAGGTTAATATTGCCCTCAGTGCCGCTTGACTTTCAGATAACATTAAAATCATTCTATAGTATTGGAGTATAGCATATACCTCTACCTGAAACACAGAGGCATATCTTTTCCGTGCATAGTGTTCACTTTAAGTAGCAGAGTAGATTCCTACTCCAGTGCCGCGCTGCGGTTTTCTACCCGTCTGTGTAGTAGGTCTGGTCCTACTCGTATACCCTGCATATCATTTGCCCAATTCGAATCTTACATCAAATGTTCTGTTTAGGCTATAATATATGGCTTTACCATGTGGTCTGCTTTTATGTTTAAAACATGTTCACCCATATGGTCTGCAATTGCCCTGTGTTCCGCCGTTCTTTTGATGTTACTTTTAGATTTGTATAAACTTCATAATATGGTTACGCTGTACTGTTAATGAGACCAATATTATTCAAGTTGCTTTGTAAATAGAATGCGGGTATTTTCTGTTGACGTGACTATTATCCTGGGTCAAGGTTCACAATCCAAACAAACCGGATACTTCTTTTTATCGAGTGTAAAGTAAATGAGTTAAAGAAGAGACTATTTCAAAGTAATTTTTATAAAAGTTGTGTACATAGATTGACCATTTTTGGTGTTACGTATGATATTTTGAAATGTATCCTAACGATTCATTATAGTTTAACGCATAAAATACTTCTATTTTTAGATTTATAGACAATATATCTTTGTGTTTACAGCAAACAGTGATTGTTTTTTCTGAACGATTTTTTTGGTAGTAAGTAGTAAAGGTTTACTATTAAAACACTATTAACAGAATAAATTTTAGTGCATTTAGTAGCCATATTATTCTGTAAATAAAATAAAGTAATTTTAGTTACTTCATTATTCTGTTGAAAATCTTTATAAATGTTTTTAACTATATCAGTAATACAAAGCAAAGTAACAATATTTAAATTGTATCCAGCATAGAATGTTATTTTAATAAAGGTTTTGCATACAAGAGTTCAATAAAATTCTTTGATAATTATAATTTCATGTTTTTTGAAGAATCTATATGTGAAAAGATTAAATTTCTTACTAGGTACGTGTAAATAGAGTCTTTTAGGAAAAGTAGCCACAGTTTGTTTTAACACAATGTTGTATTGTCTATAAATCTGAAAATACAAGTATTTTATGTGTTAAACTATAGTAAATCAATAGAACACATTTCACACATCATACCTATCACTAAAAAAGTCAATTTATGTAGGCATTACTAAAATACTTAGAAATACTCTCATACTTTCACACCATAAAATTTCCACAAGAAAAAAGTGAGTGTGCGGTTTGTTCGATTATGAACTTAACAATAATGATGTCAGAAAATTGTCGCGCATTCTTTATCTCTCTTGGGAAAAATCTTGCTGCATTTATGGTAAGAAATTTATCCCATCGGTATTTTCTGCATCTACTATAACGAATATTGTAATTATTAAATTGATAAATTTGCTCGTACCCCAAACACTTCTACATTGTACTCTCCATCCATGACACTGAGACATAAGGTGACGCTTTATGATCGTTCAATTTAGTTGACTTCAATCTGCTATAGTGGATTTGAGTACTTATAAATGTATATTATATACTGATTGTTTGATTTATATATCATTTTTAGGATACTTTAAATACAGTTAAGGATGAATATTTAACAGAAGAAACACAGTGTAATTTATCTACAGATATCGATATTGATGTAAAACATAATTCGATTGAGAATATCGACGAAGAGAACGTTGTAGTTAACAAATACGAAACTGGAATTAAACAAAGAAAAAAAAGTGGCGAAACATTGAAGTCATTAGAGGATACACATCATCATTCCCTGTTTCCAAATGATCGCTTTACAACGTACGGTCAACATGTAGCCAATAAATTGCGATTATATTCTGCAAGGACACAGGCTATTGCGGAACATATGATTAACAATATACTTTTCGAAGCAGACATTGGTCATTATGATAGTACAGCCTTTGTTAATTATCAATTACCGCAGTACAGACCAAGCCATACGCAATTACTTACTTCTTCTCAAAATGATTCACAAAGTGCGACATCTACTCCATCTCTTACTGACTAGATTACCTACACATTCTACATTTTATACTTAACTGTGAAGATTTTTTTATATCTATAGTCTAGCACTCAGGGGTCTCCAAACTACGGCCCGAGGGCCACATCCGGCCCGCGGACAGATTTTGTCCGGCCCGCGGAGAGCTAGCATACTTGAAAACTCCTTTTAGAGAACATATTTTTTATAGCAAATTAAATTTAGTTTACTGAAGTATTCTAATTTTATGTTGAATAATTATTAATATGACATCTACATTGATATGGTCATGGGCTAACTACTCATAACATTGTTGTAGGCTTATTGTTATTGTTTTTGTGATAAGTTGGATAAAGAAACACAGAATTGTAATGAGTAAAGACATGTATAATATGCAGAAAATTTTACTTCAGTATATAATAACTAACAAATTATTGAAATGAATCCAACTAACATTTTATACATTTTAAATAAAAACATAACTTATAACAAGCATAATGACATATGAAATACTAATGAGATTTGTGTAATTGAGATTTTCCACTGACAATAGTTTGTAGTTGTGGACTAATTTTACTTGTACCAATTATTAAAAGAGATTTAAGATGCTCATCAGTTAATTTAGATCTGTAAACATTTTTTGTGTACTTCATTTTGGAGAAGGTCTTCTCACACAAATAAGTAGCACCAAAAACAGAAAACAGCCCACGAGCAAATGTATGCAAATTATCAAATTGTGTCAGTGAAAGACTCTTATAAAATTCCAACAAAGATGAGTTTTGATATTTGTTCTTAATTATATCACTGCACTGTAGATCAATTATTTCCATTTGAAGTTCCGGGGCTAGGGTTTCAATGTCAGTATCAAAAGGATTCTGAAAAATCTTAATTTGATTCGCAATGGCATCAAAGTCCGAGAAACGAGTATCAAAATTTATTTTCAAAGCACTCAAAGTTTCGATTGCAAAATCGATAGGAAACTCAGTCTCAGTAGTGTGGCTGAATATTTCACATGTTTTAAAATGTGAAAAACATTTACTTCGTAGTTGTGATTGAAACAGTATCAATTTCTTCCGGAATGATTTGATATTAGTGTATAAATCAGGAAGATGTTGGTTTTCTCCTTGCAATCTCAAATTCAGTTCGTTCACATGTTTTGTCAAATCAACATAGAATGCTAACTTCCACAGCCATGCGTTGTTTTGTAATTCAGTAAGAGGGCGATGCTTTTCATTCAAAAAAATTTCGATCACTGCTCGAAGTTCAAAAAAGCGCTGAAGGACTTTCCCACAACTAAGCCAACGTACGGCAGTATGATAAGGTAAGTCATTTTCTCCAATCTCTTCAATAAATTGTCCGAATTGTCGGTGATTCAGCCCAAAAGATCTGATAAAATTAACAGTTGATATGACTGGTTTCAGAACTTCAGACATATCCAAACATTTTCCGCACAAAGACTGTTGATGAATGATACAATGTAAGACTAATGGTTTTAAACCACCGTCATTTTCTACAGCCTTTGACACAAGAGCGACCACTCCTTTATCTTTCCCACTCATGTTTTTGCCTCCATCAGTTGTAATACATTTCAAGTTTTTCCATCGAAGGTTCTTTTGATTAATGGCCATTTCATCTCCTTTAAAAATATCTGTACCAGTAGTTGTGCCATGAATACTATTCATATCAAGAAGTTCTTCATGCACTTCATAGCTTTTATCTACTCCTCGAATATAAATCAACACCTGAGCAGTATCTGACACATCCGTTGACTCATCCAAGGCCAAAGAAAACCACTCAACATGTCCATTTTTGTCGAACAGTTGAGAGGATATATTTTGAGCGATGTTTTCTACCCTTCGAGCCACAGTGTTTGCTGACATACTGACACTTTTTAATAAATTTACCTTTTCAGGGCACATTTCTTCGGCTACTGCAATTATGCATTCTTTGATCATTTCTCCATCGGTGAATGGTTTTCCACGTTTTGCAATTTCAAGAGCCACACGAAAGCTGGCACGCGTTGCAGCCTCTTGTTCAGTTTTGAGTTTTGTAAATGAAGATTGCTGCGATTTCAATCCGCGCTTCATAGCTTCGAATTTTTCTGTCCGCAAACTTCCTGTATATTTTGAGTAATTTTGAAAATGTTTTGTTTCATAATGACGTTTAATGTTATATTCTTTGAGAACGGCTATGCTTTCATTGCAAATCAAACATAGCGCCTTCTTACTGGACTCAATTACGAAATACTGAATGTTCCACTGATCTTTGAATTTTCTGCATTCACTATCAATTTTTCGCTTCTTTTCCATACTACTAAATCACACACAAAAGCAACAATTCAAATCAAAATACTGTTACAAAGATGTCTTAAACTTAAACACGCACAAACACGTTTTAAGGAGGTACGCACTATTTTATTTCACAACAGTGTCATAGGAACTGACTTGTGGTTGCGCCACTAGCCTTCTTATATATTCCAATTACTGCCATCTAGAAGTGAGTGGAAGACACCAGAACTTTCTCGAACCAACGAGATTATTCTGTACGTGCTATTAGCGCCATCTGTTAGCGATAGGAGGTACTACCTATTTCCGCTTGTGTCCACCAGATGTCGTGTCACGTTACTCCTCATCGCTCGTACTCTACGACTAATCTAAAAATTACAGATAATGACAGGAAAATTAATAATATGCAGTGTTGCCGTTTTACAGCCTTTTTTAAACGTTGCGTACTTTTTCGGACTTTTTTTCATCAGTGGACTATTTCACTTTTTACCACCGGCAACAATGATAATATGGTTTTGGCCCTCGGAACTTACTGGAGTAATCAGTATGGCCCTAAGGCTGGAAAGTTTGGAGACCCCTGAGTCTAGCAAATGAAATCTTTCTTGCTTGTATGTACATTCTAGTTTAAGAAATATGTTCGTGTTATGTATTTTAGATTTCTTTTAATTAAAAATAATAAATGACATAAGTAGTGTATTATTTATGGTCCTTGCCTAAATATTATAAACTTCGTTTGGATAGTAATAAATTTTCGTAACCAAGAAAAATATTTATTTTTTGAAGTTTTTTACAAATCATATAATTTGACAGGACGCCACTATTCCATAAATACTAATAAGCTGCTCTTATACAGTTGAGTATTAAAAGATACGGAATGAGGCAACCTTTAAAAAAACTGTTATTTTACTAACCTTGTGTATGTTTACACTCATATGCTTATGCATATAAGATCGTTTCAATTCGAAGTTTAGACAGAATTGTGAAAAGTCTCGGTATGGGGCGTCATCTATACATTATTTTAGTACTATGTAAATGCTGCATTGCGCTTATGTGTAATATTGGAGTTGAAGTGGTTTCTGGTTTGAATTACTATTTTTGTAACTGGATGAAACAAAAGTCAGAAATTTACAAAAATATCAGCAGTGGATAAATTAAAGACTGGATTTGCATCTTCACTGGAATTTTCTTTAAAATTGTAATAGTTTCAGTCGATCATATTTTATTTAAAAAAGAATTACTGCAACCATCCCCATGACTAAAACTATGGACTATTATTTATAAAATTTTAATCTTTTTATAATATAAATACGTACTTAAACCTATGTTGGACAATAAATCTCCCGATATTTGATAATGGACTTTACAAAGAAGTTATTTATGATGTACTGAACTGCAGTATCTTGGAAATATAGAATATTGTCTTGAACATAGTTTTAGCTCCTTTCTTACAACTATTTATAGTCTACATTGTGGTATATATGATTTAAAATAATTCAACGAAACAGGAGGCCTTAGACAAGTTATAGTTGGCAATTGAAACATGCTGTAGTATGTTCAATGAGGAAAAAACAATATTCATTTAAATAATTAAATAAATAAATGTTTATTGCCCAACAGTTTTACCCAATAATAAGGCAATTTATAATACACAATAGTACCACGCGATCGTTTAAATTCTAAATTATAGCAGGCGAGATTTTTTTTATTAGGTTGTTCAGAATGTCAATTATTGATTGAACGTCACTTTGACAATTCAAATTGTAAATTAGTACTTATATACCAACTTAATTTAAATTTCACAGCCTGCTCTAATTTAGAATTTAAATGATCGCGCGGTACTTATGTAATAGAATAGTACAATATATTACAAAAGAATGAGAACTTAATCTAGATGCACAATTAATATAAGGATAAAACGCAACCGCGCAAGAAAAAATAAATGTATAGATCGGCAGCTAAACAACTTAAAGTATTATTCTGAATTCACCTGTAAAAGCTGCTTGAGGGAACAATTAAAAATATCGTATTCAGAGCTAATTTCGTTGTACAGTGAGCATATAAATGAAATTGGTGAGCGAAATAACTAGTTACTTCTAGCCTGGCTAATATAAAATGTATCGGAATCACGTGAAGATTGACGAGGTACATGGATATTAAGTTTTGAGATAAGTAGATATTTGCAAGTAGATCAGAAAACACATACGCAAGAAACTATTGTTAACGTGATAAATACTGTGATTAAAATATATCCCAAAACCCGATTGACCACAATATAAAACAAAAAGATGACTTACTCACTCTTCTAAACAAAAATATTCCTGCGTTACTGTAACTATATCCATCTGCGAGAACTGAATTACATTCTGCATAATTTGAGGAAGATATTACACCTTACTTGAAGTTAATTACTGTCAAAGATCCGCTGTCATACCCCCAACTGAATAGAATAGTGGTGTTGCAAATATAACTATTCGTTACTAAAGTATTCGTTATTCGATAAGATCCGAAGTAACGAATACTGGATTCAAATAATATTCGTTAGGTACTTATTTAAACAGTTACTCTCATAATATATAACTTTTACGTGGCATGCATCAATACAATAAGTTCAAGCAAAGCTTTTATAATGAAATCGACCTACGCAAATACAAGTAATACTAATGATAGGTTAAATTCAAATATTTTGTACAACGTTATTTACGTAAATTATATTTTTTAATAAAATATTTCTGGCAAGAATGTATTCTAAAATAAATGTTGTGCCATTTACTACATTCTATATTTATTTGTGTGATTTAATATAGTAGTCAGGGATTTCTATGGTTTTATGATAGAATATCTCGCCTATCGTACATAAAATGGGGCTCCTTAAAAATACTTTAGGCTTTGGTATTTTTATTTTGATTTTGAGATGGAATGTTTAGTGTGATTCTTTAAACGATCATATTTACTTTTCACTTTATTTATTTAACGTAATATATATTAAAATTAGTATACAAGCAGTGGCGTAACTACAAATTTAGCCCCCCCCCTCGCAACATCCAGCTCAACCTAACCAATTATTACCTTGGTGTATCCTACAAATAGGTGTATCTGGGCTCGCCCCCCCCCCGCACCGCGGGGTCATGCGGGGGTATAGTTACGCCACTGTATATAAGTGAACATTTTGTTTGTTCCATATATTGACTATACCTATTCCCGCACCGCACATTGAACGAGTACTCGGTATCGAATAAAAAGTAACTCTAATGGTACAGCCCATTTCTATATATTAATCTTATAGTTTTACTATATTTAAAGAATTTAATTAATTATACTTTTTATTAATAATTATAAAATATATTTTAAAATCAATGAATATATATTTTTATAATATTAATTCACATGTAGTCATAAGCTGTATTATGTATTTACGTATTAGTATAGTGACACATACACATCCTGTACAAATACATACTTTATTATCAAATACATTGTATGACAATGTATTTGATAATAAAGAATTAAAGATTATAAAAAGATTTTCAAATAGAGACGAAATAAGTAATTGTGAATGTTAAATAAACATCGTCTCTGTATTATAAATAGTAATGAAATTCGATATGTTTTATCTATGGTTTGTACGGATATAAAGATACATAAATCTTATATGCACTGTATGTTGTAAATTCTTAGCTCTGTTGTTTACGTTTAAATATAATGAATAGTATACGTAAACTTTCTTCAATGTAATTTTCATAAAAGTGTAGTTAACCTGTTTATTAATGTGTTTTGATTTTTTTATATTAAGAGCAGTACATTAATTTTATTTTATTTTTGTCTCTAAAAATATATAAAATTCATTGATTTTGGAATATAAGTATTATTTAAAATTTTAAATGGTATTTTTTTTATAAATGATTTAGGGACCTTGTTAATTAATCGTTTCTATTAACCTGAATCGCCCTTTGAGAGAATCTGAACTGACTTGAGCTGGCAAAATAAACAACATTTTACATTTTATCTTAGAATTTTAACTTTACATTAAATATATTAATTTGGATATAGAGGTTCCTGTTCATTATGTCGCCCAACTTTGGGGCATTTTAATTAGATATTAAGGTGTCCATTTCATAACGGATATTGAATTCGAAAGTAACGGATAGTTGCAAGTACTAAAAAAGGAACCGAATCCAACATCACTAGAATAGAACAAACCTAGTCGTCACAATATAGGTTTTACTGTTCTCAGGAGCATCACGAGTATATCAAGACCAAGAGATCTTTCTTTGTAAGTATTACAGTTTTTTATAAATACATACATATTTTCAAATTTAGAAGACAAATTGATTTTAGGTTTCACAGTTTTAAATAGTAAAATACTTTTCGATTTTGCAATACATAGTAGTAGACTTTATGTATGCAAATATAATATCTTCTTTGTTATTCTAGTCAATCACACACTAATCGTACTGTCTAATTTAATGTAACTGTCAGATCATCAGTCGATAGTTAATATTATGATTATCTTCATATATCTTCATTTGTATCGTAAATATCTCTTAATGTCAAAAACATTCTACCTACGTTCCTTCTGATAAATATCGTAAAAGGTTTTCTTTTTAATCAGCTGTCAATGTCAGAGTCATAAATGCCAATGCATTCGATGAGAATGCGTTAATACATAGCAATCATGTAACTGCAAAATAAATATTTAAATTATAAATATTTAGACTATTCGAGCAACCACAAAAGACAAGTGCTCGATTAAACTGTCTCTGCTTTAGATTACTTTAAACTTTAGTTATTTGAACCAATGCATATTCTTTCCATCTCTAAGCGGACAAGATGTCATTGTCTACAAGAAGCAGCAATTTAAAGTAGGTACTGTTTTTAGTTTAAATGGATAAATATTTGATTATAAGAAAGATAATATAACCACATAAATACTTACAGGTTTAACATATGGTGTTTCATTCATTTAGCGCACAAACGCTTATTGTTCCGATTATGCCACGAGTTTAATTATCGACATACTAGCTGTAAGACCCTGAGGAAGTAATTTAATACCACAGAAATAACTCACCAGCATTCTCACGAAAGCTTAAATTTATATTTATATTCACCACTAGCTGCTTTTCAGGTAGGTGGCGCAATGATATGTATATATAATATATAATAACTCGACCACAGCACCACCTATCGGGTCCAGATTTTGTGATTTTCGTTTTTGGCACTAAACCAACATATATTTTAAATATGAGTCATTTTGAGGAATAAATTTAGAATTTGTTAATAACTTGATTTCAGGGACATCTATCGTGTCCTAGCATAGCTATGAACCATCATTTCGACAAAACAAATAACATTCAATTGAGTTACTTCCATCCCGTGAACATAACGAACAAAACAAAAAAAGAATCAACCATATATGTTGTTGTTATTGTCGCAGTTATGATCGGGATGCATAAAAAAATTATGATTTTTGGAGTTTGTCCGAATTTTATTACTTTCCTTTATAATTGTTCCGATTTTTTTCCCTAAAACTTTTCCTGGACCATAACAAACAAAACAAAAATTACGCATATCCATCGTTCGAATCGTAAGTTATAGTCTTGTGTTCATACAAAAATTCTGTAGAAAAAGGCACTTTCAGTTTTTCCCGAATTTTTCAATATTCCGGGAAACTTTTCCATATTCGGACTATTATGAACGTTTTTTAAAAAAAATTAGCTAAATCTGTCCAGCCGTTTTCAAGTGATGCGCTTACCGACGAACAGCATTTGAGTTTTATTTATATAGATTGTTGACATTTGAAGTAATATGGTGTGTGGTGAATAGAAATCGCAGAAGGTTAATGTTTATTCCAATCCTAGAAAGAGGGAACTGTTAGGTATAGGTGGCGCAAAGTCAGTACAGAGCCGTACTCAAAAATATTTAGAATGCATCTATTTTTATTGGGATCAGTTTTGGCGCCCAATGTGAGGCACATACTATATTAATATGAACAATTCAAAAAAAGGAAGCGCAATTCCAAAAGAACTGAGCTCTTCTAATACTACCAAAACCACGTCATAAAGCTATGCATAACAATTTCATTAAAAACGCTTCTTTTTAACTTTGTGATACACGTGGATATTCTTGGTAATTGTTTGCCGTAGACGTATTAAATTTAAGTGCACGTTAATAAATTAATACAAGCAGTAAATTTTTTAAATGACAAATGACATGGATAAAATACAAATTACATGTGCTTGTTAGTGTTTATTCCAAAATAAAATTCCACGAAAATAAAACTTAAAGAATAACCATGCCCCGGGGAAGTTGGTAAACTTTATTTTTGAAAGGCGTTCGACACTCTTAAGATAAGCAGTTCGACGCAAATAAGATTTTCCCATATTTTCGTATACTTCGTCCTTCGATGTTCGAGAAACTAACATGCGGAGGATGTATGTATTACGAGTATAGCATCTTTATTATGAAAAAGGGCCTGGAAAGTAAGGAATAATACCCACTACATATATTTGAGGGATTCCTATATTGATTTTTTTTATCGGCCTACATGAACTTGCACATATAGAAATAGATAACGAAGGTAGGTATTGCTTCGATATGAGGAATATTTCTACCGTAATAAAACCAACGTTGCACTTCAATCATCCCTTGTCCAGATGTCCATGTTTATATAAATTCGTATGCAAATATTTAGAGACACATATCAAGAAAGTATTCTATTTCATACATGACATACCCCACAAACGTGTGCATATTTGGTGCTGTATACTTATTTCTCTTTTACAATTTCCAATAAATATATTTTACTATTGCATTGCAGATACGTCAGAAATAAAATATGCAATGAAATTTTTAATTTAAAAAGCAGAACATATATTTTCGCATATGCCGATACATATAGGCAGTGAGTAAAGAAATTATTATCAGTGTTAACCAACCAAGTAGGAAAATTACTTATTCCAGGATTGAAGAGCAATACTTTAAATCTGCGTTTATCAAAGACACAATCTTGTCATTCGTATATGGGAACCTATTTTTTTTACAAAAGACGAAGTTGTTCCAAATTTAGTTGGAAATACTTTTATCTTCTTAATAAATCTGTGCGGAATGTACCATTTGCGAAAATTTTGCAAAAAGTAGCTTTTTTATAAGCATGAAAGTGTTACTCGGTGGTCCAAATTATGAAAATGTTGATATTGAAAAGGTGTTTTGTACCACCTGAACCAACATTTCAATTGGTATTGCCATAATCTCTATCCGGATATTATGTTTAATTTCATCTAAAGTTTGTGGTCGATTAGAAAACATTTTTTATTTTGAGTACTTTCCCCCATAAGAAGAAATCGCAATCTGAAAGTGTGCGTGAGTGCCGGTTGAGGTTCCCGAATTTGGAAATGTCTTCCCAAAAATATAAACTTTATGCTCTTAAACAGAATTTCTGCTTTTACTAGTTTTTCATGCATTTCATTACTTAGTTTACCATATTTCACAGCTATACTCATTGCCAGTATTTTAAACTTTTATTTGCTTTGGCGTTATATTATGCGTTTTATCTGTCGAACCTATAATCACACTTTAATTTCCTCTATATTTAACTCCATATTTCTTTCTTTCAGTGAATCATCTAATACCACGGGTATATTGTAGTTTTTCCTCCATGTATGCTAATTTTTTGCAAAAATTAAAACTTGTAATTGGGTGAATAGTATATTCAGGTACCGATAATTAGAGATTGTGGTACGGATTCGCAAGGAGAATGAACGTAGAGAATGGTTAAACAGAATACTGAGCTACACACTACTAAATAAAAGAAGAAGGAGAAGACTTGTCATGAAATGTAAGAAAGGAATTAGTCGAGTGATGAAGGGCAGAACCATTGGAGAAGGTTAGAGAAATGGAGGTACGCGGTGATTGAAATCTGCCATCTGACAAATGCTGTAGGAACACCTAACCTCTGAAGTTCATGTGAAGAATTGAATGTAATAATTCTGCCTTTAAAGCCATCATATTCAAGTGAGTATACTAGATTTTCCGTTGGTCATATAATATGTGAAGAAAACGTCTGGTTTGTTAAAGAAAAATGTTGGTTTATCCTCAGTTCACACAAGAATTGAAGAATTTGAGCTTTGAAACAGTTGACTACCCATCTTAATAGTTAGATTTGACACTCTCTGACTTTTATATTTGTGAAAGTTCAATACAGAGAAGAGATTTCATCGTCATCATGGAAGTCAAGAATTCAGTATTTAAGTATTGATTTTGATCATGGTACGATATTGAATAAGTGGTCATATTTGAAAGCATAGGATGAAGGTAAGAAAAGGAGCCGGAACAATTAAATAAAACATTCGACGAGGAAAAATTCACCCATACGAACAAGATCAAACTGAAGCGAAGCTTAAAATAAACAGAGTGGACGTTGAACCAATTCCAATTTACAATTCTGAATGTTGGTGAGTATCCAAGAAAGATAGAAGAGTAATAGAATATAAAATGCGTTTTCTGAGAAAGTTTTGCCGAATGTTAGAGACACAGCAGATATGAAATGAAGAAATAAGACGGTAAACTGAAAGATGATATATATACATAATGATAATATATACTTACACCAACCAATTAGTCTGTTATAAATAGATAAGGAGAATGCGCGAGCAGTGATGACCAAAGGGAGCTCTGTAGTATACACTACTACAGAATTATAGAAAGGAAAGGCCAGTAATTAATTCACTTCACTTTTTGGCTTAGCATAAGCCCTGGAAGCAACTGTTGCATTCCGCTTGCACTCGAAATAAACACCAATCATATCGAGTGCCTATTCATTCGTTAAACGCATCTCTGAAAATATTTTTTACTTTGCCAACGCGTCATTTAAGACAATAAAATTTATTGTTTTATTTTCTCAAAGTTTACTCTTTTTATTGTTAATGGTATACATTTGCATATAATAAGTATTTTAAATATTTTGGTTTGTTAATTAAGAACTAACGAAGTGGCATGGCCGGAAAACATTCTTCGCAAAATTGTCATAGGCTCCCTAGTAGTGTATTATAGGAAGGGACTCCGTCTTGCTGAAACCATATTCTTCGAATATCCACATTAATATTATAGTCCGGGAGGTAGCGTTGCAAATGAAAAAGTCATAGTAAGCCGGCTGATTTTGATATCGGTAGTTGATCTCGTACAACTAATCAGTTAACCGACCGTCAGCTGCTCAAGTAGCGGTGGGTCTGGGTATGGGGGGCCGTGAAAGTTGTAAAAAAAATTAAAATTTTAAGTAATAGTACGCCGGCTGAAACTTTTTTTTATAAATAGTTGACATCATAGTGAGTTGAATTCAAATCGTCAGCTGCATCGTGGAGGGGGATTATGCGTCAGCTGCTCGCATGAACTTGTAAAAAAGAAACACCTGAAATAAAGTTATAGTACGCCGCATGAAATTTTACTAGGTGATTGTTTAAATAATTAATAAAAGTATGAAAATAAGAATTAGCCGAGTGTGTAGTGGTGGAAAGACCATCAGCTGATGCTGTAAAAGCAAATATTATTCGAGCTACGCACGGTATCTCTCAGGGTCCAGCTGACAGTACTCCCCCCTGCTCGCAATCTGCTGACTGCTAATTTCCCAGACGTAATTATTAAACTATGGTATTGTCAAATTTCAACCGGGGTAGTGACAAATGAATGAAAATATCGGGAAAAAAGTAATATGTGTAAAACTATATCTAAATACTGTGACTTACATGCAGGGAGGACGCGCGGGTTGGAATAAATTCATTTAAAATTTTTGGCTTTGTTTTATGGAAAAACGCTCGGATAGGTCGATTTTTATTTTTAGCTGCAGTTTTTTTGATGGTAAATTGATGTACAAAGAGTGGTCCAAAAATAAGTTACGACCATCAATTTTTTTTTTCAAATGGAAACATGTTTTTTATTTAATTTATTAATTCGACATCGAATTCTAAGTATGTTACATGTACCATGTCCTATACCCAAACTCAACAGTTATCGAGAAATGTACAGTTGAACATATCAATAACTGCATGTTCAATTGTAAATTTTTCGATAACTGTTGAGTTTGGGTATAGGACATGGTACATGAAACATACTTAGAATTCGATGCAGAATTAAAAAATTAAATAAAAAATATATGTTTCCATTTGAAAAAAAAAATTGATGGTCATAACTTGTTTTTGTTGTTTTTTATTTAATTTGTTAATTCCGCATCGAATTCTAAGAATGTTTAATGTACCATGTCCTATACCCAAACTCAACAGTTATCGAAAAATTTATAATTGAACATGCAGTTATTGATATGTTCAATTGTACATTTCTCGATAACTGTTAAGTTTGGGTATAGGACATGGTACATTTTTATACAAGTTCATGCGCGTAGCTGACGCGTAATCCCCCCTCCACGATGCAGCTGACGATTTTATTTCAACTTACTATGATGTCAACTCGTTATAAAAAAAAACCAGCCGGCGTACTATGACTTTGTTTAATTCTTTTTTTTTCACGTTTCGCGGCCTCTTACAACTACACCCACCGCGGGTGCGTCAGCTGACGCTTGGTTTAGTTATTAGCAATAACATACGTATCGAAAAAGATAACAGTCGATCGGCGTAAAATCACTACCTAAAATGCAACGCTACCTCCCGGACTATTAGGAAGTAGTTGTTCAAAGTTACACAATACCTGTTGATATCGTTATGATGTAATAGTAATCATCACGTCTTTTTCCTCAGAGAGGAACGGTCAAAAAATTCCAAAGTGATAAGGGAAATATTCACAAAAATCTAGGCATGCTCTTAAGTCTTGCAGACCTTTTTCTGCGACTTGAATTTTGTGAGAATTTTCAGAATGCGGATATACTCGTAACTATGATTCAAAATATTGAGTGCTAATTCTTGTCGTTCAGCAGATCTTTTAGGACTTCCTAATAGTTCGTAACACAGCTACTCTTACCCTCTCAGCGTGTTCAAGTGTGCCGCCTACAGAGCGAGTTCATCCTTTACGTTCTTCTCTGACACAATAAGCATTATGGCGAAAGATTTGTACTCACCTTCTGATTGTTATTTGACAAGATATTTACAAAAAAATGCTTTTCGATGAGAGCGAAACTCTTACAGTACAAATTTTAAACTCTTTTTATACAAAAACTGTTTTAAATCAAGTTTTACTAAATACTTTTATGATCTTCTTAGATCCGTTTGAAATGTATAGGTGGTATATAAAATATTTATTTAACAATAGTCACTCAATGTAATTTAATGACAAAGGATCAATCACAAAATCAATAACATGACAATTTAAGGAAGTCTTACGGTAGGCAGAAATAGGCAGAAACGCCTCCGCCTCTACTATCTCTATGCTTGTGGGGGGCACGATACTCTCATATTGCAATCGCAGCAGATTCGTATTGGTTGACAAATTAATTACATCCGTGTGTCAGTAATCATTCACATTCACGAAGCTGATATACAGGGTGTCCCACCGGGAACCAAATCGATCTATATATGGAAAACCACACATAGGAAAATTTTTAAAATTTGGGGGCGTGCGAAAGTCGATGGGGGCAACTCGGCTAAAATATTTTCAAGATGGCGGCACTTCCGGTTATACAGGAAGTAGATGTCAACTTTCTTATTTCAAATGGAACACCCTGTGTATTATTGCATTTTTGGAATCTACACAAGATTCTAGGCTAATTTTATGTATCATGTCCTATACCTAAGTCTAACTGTTTTTGACTTATTTAATTTTTTACGTGAAAAATGACGTTTGCAGCATCTAAAATAATTAATATTTTTTCCCATAAGGAAGCCCTTATTATTCAATTTGGACTAGAGTCCTTGTTGAGAAAGACCTACTGAAATAGTTTTTTTATAATATTTTGAAAACTTTTAGTACAGGGTGTTTAAAAAATATGATTAAAAATGAAATTGAAAAAAATGCCAAAAATCAATTTTTTCAAATGGAAACCCCCAATTTTTATAATTTTATTTAATTTAGCATTAAAAAATAGTGTAAGTTTGTGTAAGGTTATCTATGCAAAAAATTTTTAGTTTTCGAAATATTGCCAATTTAATATTTCTATTCGGAAATTTTGCTGCGTGAATTTTAAATTCAGTTTCTCTTAGTTGGCTTTGGCGGCATTGGCAATCAAATGCTAAAGAAATGTATGACGCTGTCATTATTTGAGAAGTATTATTAATTATTATGCCAGGGCGCTTAAATTACACAAACGAAGATTATTTAAACCTAATTATTATTTATGGAGAATGTAACAAAGTTATATCAAGAACATGTGACACATTTTCTATTCGATATCCGCAAAAACAGAAGCCATCACAATGTACCGTTAAACAAATTATAGAAAATTTCAAGAACTTTGGATCCGTCAAAGCAATGGTGCAAAGAAATAAACCTCTCGTTAATAATGAAAATATCGAAATTGCTATTTTGGGATATTTCGTCGCTAATCCAACAATGTCTGTAAGACAAGCTGCATTGGAGTCAGGATTATCAAAATCAACAGTTCACAGAATATTACGCAAACATAAATTTCGTCCATATGCATTTTCCATAGTCCACCATCTAAAAGAAACTGATTTTCCAAGACGAGTGGCGTTCTGTGAGTTTATTACAACTTGGGCGCAAGGAAACAATTTTTTTTTGGACAATATCATTTGGACAGACGAAGCGAAATTTACAAAAAACGGTGCATTTAATCGACATAATTCCCATTATTGGAGTGATTCGAATATACACGTGTTTAGAGAGCAGAATTTTCAAGATTCCTGGCAATTTAATGTTTATTGTGCGATAAGAAACGATGGCGTCGTGGCACTACACTTTTATCAAGAAAATTTAAATGGTAAGTTAGAAATTTTAGAATATTTCTAGGTAAAAATGTGCTTATTAACTTACAGGTGAGGGCTACTTGAACATTTTACAGAATTTAGAAACCGACTATTTGGACAATTTGCCGCTCGCCGTTCGTAGAAACCTCTTTTACCAACATGATGGCGCACCTCCACATGGCAGCTACCTCATTGACAATTTTTTGCAAAATGCTTTTGTTGATCGATGGATAGCCAACAACGGTCCTTTCCTTTGGCCAGCCCGCTCCCCAGATCTTGCAGTGCTCGATTTTTTTATTTGGGGTACAATCAAAAATCGAGTGTATAACACTCCCATAACAACCATGGAAGATTGTATGCAGCGCGTGAGGCATGAATTTGCAAGTTTAACACCCGAGTCAATAAGGAAAGCGACTCATGAACAACTGTTGCTTAGATGCCAAAAGTGTCTGGAAGTTCAAGGACGTCAGTTTGAACATTTATTGAAAAAATAATTATGCTGTTCTCTTTAAATTAAACAATAATAATATTCTGTGAACTGTTGATTTTGATAATCCTGACTCCAATGCAGCTTGTCTTACAGACATTGTTGGATTAGCGACGAAATATCCCAAAATAGCAATTTCGATATTTTCATTATTAACGAGAGGTTTATTTCTTTGCACCATTGCTTTGACGGATCCAAAGTTCTTGAAATTTTCTATAATTTGTTTAACGGTACATTGTGATGGCTTCTGTTTTTGCGGATATCGAATAGAAAATGTGTCACATGTTCTTGATATAACTTTGTTACATTCTCCATAAATAATAATTAGGTTTAAATAATCTTCGTTTGTGTAATTTAAGCGCCCTGGTATAATAATTAATAATACTTCTCAAATAATGACAGCGTCATACATTTCTTTAGCATTTGATTGTCAATTCCGCCAAAGCCAACTAAGAGAAACTGAATTTAAAATTCACGCAGCAAAATTTCCGAATAGAAATATTAAATTGGCAATATTTCGAAAACTAAAATTTTTTTGCATAGATAACCTTACACAAACTTACACTATTTTTTAATGCTAAATTAAATAAAATTATAAAAATTGGGGGTTTCCATTTGAAAAAATTGATTTTTGGCATTTTTTTCAATTTCATTTTTAATCATATTTTTTAAACACCCTGTACTAAAAGTTTTCAAAATATTATAAAAAAACTATTTCAGTAGGTCTTTCTCAACAAGGACTCTAGTCCAAATTGAATAATAAGGGCTTCCTTATGGGAAAAAATATTAATTATTTTAGATGCTGCAAACGTCATTTTTCACGTAAAAAATTAAATAAGTCAAAAACAGTTAGACTTAGGTATAGGACGTGATACATAAAATTAGCCTAGAATCTTGTGTAGATTCCAAAAATGCAATAATACACAGGGTATTCCATTTGAAATAAGAAAGTTGACATCTACTTCCTGTATAACCGGAAGTGCCGCCATCTTGAAAATATTTTAGCCGAGTTGCCCCCATCGACTTTCGCATGCCCCCAAATTTTAAAAATTTTCCTATGTGTGGTTTTCCATATATAGATCGATTTGGTTCCCGGTGGGACACCCTGTATGTAAAGATCAGATGAATAAAGAATTATTATTATTATTACAAAAGTTTTGATAAACTGACAATTATTTCACTAGGTACAAATAACTATAACAAAATAAATATGAAAAACGATAACATCTTCATAAAGTCAATATGCACAAAATCTTCTCAATCACTGTAATGTATTTTATTAAAATTTAGGAAGTGATTACATGGACAATAAATAACAGACTACTCTTTGAAAGTTGCGAAGCAATTTTTAAAGCAAATGTAGCAGAAGATTTTATTAATTACATAGTCTACTGTCAGATGAGTTTTTAAATACTTGAGTAAGAACGATTTGACGTCGAGAAATTATAAGAATTAAGAAAATGAGCAGCAAAGTTTACGAATTCCTTTGAGACTTTCAAAAAATAGACATCTGCCTTGTGAAAATCAAAACGATAACTGCAAGAAAAATTAAGTTCAATTGTTTCAAAAGTTTTGTTGGAAATTGAATTTAAAGTTTATACAAGGGTAATTTGACAGGATATCGGACTTGATTGTATATGTTCTGGGGAATATACAACGTGTTCCAGATAACATTTTCAGCACGGGGATCTCACTTATTATAAAAGATACAGGTTTGGTTAAATTAGATGAATTATTCCTAAGACTTAGAAAAATTATACGATATTTTCCAATTTCCAAATGTCGATGTATTTCAGGACTTATAGCAAGGAAAAGAAAATTGTCTAATTTCTTTTCCATGGTTTCCATTTTTTGTTTTAGCAGACACGTAATTTTTATTTGCACTTTCTTGAGGCACTTTTTATGCTGAATTTAAATATCGTCTTGAATTTTTTCTTGCACTTTTTATATTTTGCCTGTTAACTCTTAAATTTAATTTTTCTTATGGAACACCAAGTCCGCTTTGAATGAATTGAACGTGTTTTTATCCCCTTTACAATGATATAGCATACGTGCTATTCATTTTTAAAAACAACAAAGAAAATATTGGAAGATATACCCCAATCGAATTTAATGTCACCTTAAAATTATTCTATCCAGAGTATTTTTGTGTCAAACACGCCTTCATTAACTAATAAGTAGGCCGTGATATATGAAAACACAATCGAATGTCACTTAAAAATTATTCTGTCCAGAGTATTTTTGTGTTAAATGTGGCTCAATAACTAATAAGTAGGCCGTGATACATGAAAACACAATCGAATTTAAAGTGGTGATACATGAACACACAATCGAATTTAATGTCACCTAAAAATTATTCTGTCCAGAGTATTTTTGGGTCAAACATGGCTTCATTAACTAATAAGTAGGCCACGATACTTGAAAACACAATCGACTTTAATGTCACGTAAAAATTATTCTTTCCAGAGTATTTTTGTGTCAAACATGGCTTCATTAAATAATAAGTACGCCATGACACATGAAAACGTAATCGAATTTAATGTCAGTTAAAAATTATTCTGTCCAGAGTATCTTTGTGTCAAACATGGTTTCATTAACTAACAAATAGGCCGTAATACATAAAAACACAACCGAATTTAATGTCTCGTAAAAATTACTGTGTCCAGAGTATTTTTGTGTCAAACATGGCTTCATTAACTAATAAGTAGGCCACGATACTTGAAAACGCAATCGAATTTAATGTCACTTAAAAATTATTCTGTCCAGAGTATTTTTGTGTCAAAGAAGGCTTCCTTAACTAATAAGTAGGCCGTGATACCTGAAAACGCAATCGAATTTAATGTCACTTAAAAATTATTCTATCCAGAGTATGTTTGTGTCAAACATGGCTTCATTAACTAAAAAGTAGACCCCGATACTTGAAAACACAATTGAATTTAATGTCATGTAAAAATTATTCTGTCCAGAGTATTTTTGTGTCAAACATGGCTCCATTAACTAATAAGTGGGCCGTGTTACATGTGAACACAATCGAATTTAATGTCACCTAAAAATAATTCTGTCCAGAGTATTTTTGTCAAACATGGCTTCATCAACTAGTAAGTAGGCCGTGATACATGGAAACGCAATCGAATTTAATGTCTCTTAAAAATTATTCTGTCCAGAGTATTTTTGTGCCAAACATGGCTTGATTAAATAATAAGTAGGCTGTGATATATGAAAATGCAATCGAATTTAATGTCACTTAAAAATAATTCTGTCCAGAGTATTTTTGTATCAAACATGGCTTCATCAACTAATAAGTAGGCCGTGGTACATGAAAACGCAATCGAATTTAATGTCACTTAAAAATTATTCTGTCCAGAGTATCTTTGTGTTAAACATGGTTTTATCAACTAATAAGTAGGCCGTGATACATGGAAACGCAATCGAATTTAATGTCACTTAAAAATTATTCTGTCCAGATAATTTTTGTGCCAAATATGGCTTGATTAAATAATAAGTAGGCTGTGATATATGAAAATGCAATCGAATTTAATGTCACTTAAAAATAATTCTGTCCAGAGTATTTTTGTGTCAAACATGGCTTCACCAACTAATAAGTAGGCCGTGGTACATGACAGCGCAATCGAATTTAATGTCACTTAAAAATTATTCTGTCCAGAGTATTTTTCTGTCAAACATGGCTCCGTTAACTAATAAGTGGGCCGTGTTACATGTGAATACAATCGAATTTAATGTCACCTAAAAATAATTCTGTCCAGAGTATTTTTGTCAAACATGGCTTCATCAACTAATAAGTAGGTCGTGATACATGGAAACGCAATCGAATTTAATGTCACTTAAAAATTATTCTGTCCAGAGTATTTTTGTGCCAAACATGGCTTGATTAAATAATAAGTAGGCTGTGATATATGAAAATGCAATCGAATTTAATGTCATTTAAAAATAATTCTGTCCAGAGTTTTTTTGTGTCAAACATGGCTTCATCAACTAATAAGTAGGCCGTGGTGCATGAAAACGCAATCGAATTTAATGTCACTAAAAAATTATTCTGTCCAGAGTATCTTTGTGTCAAACATGGTTTCATTAACTAACAAATAGGCCGTAATACATGAAAACACAAACGAATTTAATGTCACGTAAAAATTATTCTGTCCAGAGTATTTTTGTGTCAAACATGGCTTCATTAACTATTAAGTAGGCCGTGATACATGAAAACGCAATCGAATTTAATGTCACTTAAAAATTATTCTGTCCAGAGTATTTCTGTGTTAAAGAAGGCTTTCTTAACTAATAAGTAGGCCGTGATATATGAAAACGCAATCGAATTTAATGTCACTTAAAAATTATTCTGTCCAGAGTATTTTTATGTCAAACATGGCTTCATTAACTAAAAAGTAGACCGCGATATTTGAAAACACAATTAAATTTAATGTCATGTAAAAATTATTCTGTCCAGAGTATTTTTGTGTCAAACATGGCTCCATTAACTAATAAGTAGGCCGTGATACATGAGAACACAATCAAATTTAATGTCACTTAAAAATTATTCTGTCCAGAGTATTTTTGTGTCAAAAGTGGCTTGATTAACTAACAAGTAGACCGCGATACATGAAAACACAATCGAATTTAATGTCACGTAGAAATTATCATGTCCAGAGTATTTTTGTGTCAAGCATGGCTTTATTTACTAATAAGTAGCACATGAGACATGAAAACGCAATCGAAATTAATGTCACCTAAAAATTATTCTGTCCAGAGTATTTTTGTGTCAAACATGGCTTCAATAACTAATAAGTAGGCTATGATACATGAAAACACAATCGAATTTAATGTCACTTAAAAATATTCTGTCTAAAGTATTCTTGTGTCAAAGATGGCTTCATTAACTAATACTGAAAAATTTGATATGTTGAGAAAAATATCTGCAATAAAATGAATGTAAGCCTAGTGTATTTAACTTTTATAATTATAAAGTCTACACAAATGAGTATGTATCCTAAAACAAGTAGTACTAGTCTTACTTATCTCGCCCCAACATGCCCCAATTGATGATTTATAACGTTAAAATTGTTAAAACACATTGCATCAGAAAAAGAAGTTATTTATATAGTAAAGTAATATTGATAAATTTTTAAAAGGCGCCAAAATCACTTGCCAGTTCATAAAATACGCACTGTTGTAAGGTCGAGTAAGTAATTCTGAGCCCTTCAATGTTTTTGGTATATTGTCGTAGTTCGTGATATCGTCCAATTTCAGTTATAGGTTTGCAAATTGAGATTTTTAGATCTTAGAACCAATGTACCCATTTATCTAAGTAGCATCGGTCTCCTCTATTTGACAGGCACAGTTGAAGCCATGCTTATGTATTGCCACGTGTTGGTTGCAAAAGCAGTTCCACTTATAATACGTTTTTATTTTAACAACAATTGGTACATTTTTAGACAAATAAAAGATAAGTAATGTTAATAATTAAGTAAATTATCAGAAGAACAAATTCGTAATGGAAATAAATACCGTGTTGCTCCTTTTATCTAATAAAGAAGATAAACAGACGTACTATTTTCATTGTAACACATCGTATGTTTTTGGCAACAATTTTGAAGCACAGACTGAATATTAAATTTAATTAATTTACTAAACCATTGAAAAAATAATTTCAAAATAGAAATACTGTTGTTCCTTTTGTGCGATAAAGAAGATAAAGAGACGAATTATTTTCATTATACCTCGTATGTTTTTGACAACAATTTGTATATTTTTAGTCAAATAGCAAATATTAAATTTCAACAATTAAGTAAACTATTAAAAGAGCAATTTCGTAATGGAAATAAATATTATGTTGTTCCCTTTACTTAATAAATAAGATAGAGAGACGTATCAATTTCAATATTTCTTGTATCTTTTTGACAAATAGAAAATATTAAATTTAAATTATTTAGTAAACTATTTCGTAATAAAAATAAATAATGTATTACTCCTTTGTATAATAAAGAAGATAAAGAGACTGTCTTCTTATGGAATTTAAGAACATATCGACTCCCAGAGATGTCAGCATCCGACGCCAGGCATCCGAAAACGACGCTTGCGTATTCTAATATATCCGCATTTCATAAACCCCAAGTTATCAGCACCACGTTCACCCGAATACGTTTACGCTTTTGTCAAATCACGTGAAATATCACCGTGAACACTAAAAAATTAAATTAAATACATACCTAAATAAACACGTTTTAAATGTACTTGTCTAATTTGACGTTTGTGTACCTATGTAGAAAACCAAACCAACAAAGATAATGAAAACAATGTTGAATTATTGTACACTGGCCTACTACAACTACTACAATTGCAAACATCTGAAACTATAATTTTTTTAATATGCATCGAAAGGAAAAATCAGATCAGAGCAAATGGAAAATATTAATATTTACGTCCTGATAGATGGTTAGGTTAATGAAAATATGTAAATAAACAAATAAATAAATAATAAAGAAGCAAAAGATGACGGTCCTGATTTGTATAATATCTAAATTAAAATTTACTATAGTGATGGATTATTCTAAAAGAAAACTTAGATAAACGTTCTCGGGGATGGACCAGTGTTTTGCTAAATTGGTAATATGTTTGGGTATGATTTTGATTTTTCGTCTTGTAGCTGGGTGAGTTTATAAATTTTCTTTCTCAGATAATCTAATTGATACTTAATAACATAATTAATTATTCTCATGACGTGTAATTATTAACGATGGTGTATAATTTGATATGTTGCTTGTGCTATTTCCATCGTTCGGGATTTTTAACGAAAACCGACGTTTCTGTACACATTCAGTCTGCCGTCTTCAGGGTAGCCCTATTAAGGACTTTTCTTTGGAAAAACTAAATTAAATTTGTGTTTGTGAGGTGAAATTTGTGAAAAAAGACTTAATGAGATTTCTAATTGTTAATGTGACGAATTAAATCATACTTGACCTGAATGTGACTTATGTGGTGTAGTATTAGATAACGTGTTTATGCTTTCACAAATAATACGGATGCAGACCCCTTTAATCTCCCGTCCATTACAGGGCTACCCTGAAGACGGCAGACAATGTCCGCCAAAACGTCAGTTTTCGTTGAAAATCTAAACGAGTGAAATAGCACATCAACATATAAAACAATTAATTATAAAATATTAGAAAGTATAACCAAAAATATACAAATCATTCTTCATTAAACATTACGGCTAATGAAGTTTTTTCAATAAAAAGAAGTAAAAATATAATAAATTAACTTTTCTTTGCCAATTAATTAATTAATGTTACAATTAGAATGTATTCAAAATGGCATTTTTGAGTTTAAGCTATGTAGTCATTACAATATCAAGTTCATAAATCAATGTACGCTTTATAAACATTTACAGTAAAATTTACATAGTCAACCATTAATTATTTCTAAATTGAGTATTATTCAAATTTTGTTGTATGTTGATTGTATTGAATACAGTACGGAATGTTGTATGTACTATATGTATTTTAATGTCTACAATAATAAGAGCAAGCTATATAAAAAAAAGTATACAATACAATAGTAATGCAGTCTGAATTTACTAGAACTTGTCACAAATATGCAATATCTACTGCTGTCACTTTTTTACAATATTTTATCGTAGTAAGTATTATAAATTATCATACGCTGTAGAATAAATTGCTTCCTCTCATTCCAGGAGAGATGTGTAATATAATATTGTTAAGTTCTTAGAATATATATAAATTTGCATTATTTCATATTTTTAAATTCCAATAAATTTGCCTTGTGCAGAAATTAAGTGCTTTCTTGCATAGTTAGTAAATAAATATAAATTTAGCGATAGACTCTAATGTGATTTATTTCTTCGCAATTCATAACAAAGCTTTAGTCCTAAGCGTCTATATGGTATGAAAACAAAGACTTGGTGAAACAACGTAAAGAATAAAACTATATTTCGCTTTCAAACACGTATCGACACTACTCGAAAGTAACTACATCATGAACTTGTATGAAGTAGGGCCGAGAATTTTCCAAATTTCAGTATTCAAATATTCATTTTGATAAATATTTAAATATTAAAATTATTCGAATATTCGAATTAATTAAATATGCATTCGAATATTCAAGTATTTGAATATTCGAATATTTGAATATTTCAAGTTGTTCTGTATTCAAATAATACAACACAAAAATTTTAATTTTTATTATTATTATTCGGTGTACCAGCTTTAGAGAAAGCCCTTTCTGAGGGTGTCGAAGTGGCGTGGTCGCAGATATGTCGTTTAGCATATTTTGATAGCTCTGTATATTTTTTTCATTGTTTTTCCGGCATTTTAACGGTTTTCTTTTTGGTGTACAGCATTTCGAAGAATATATATCGATTTCATTTATTGGGGAACAAAATATCCAAAGCATTTTTTTTTTTGCTAGATTCATCAAATTCAACTGATGACTCCTCTTTGTTTTCCAATATATCTCTTAGGTGCCTTTTTGTGTTAAGTAGAGATCAAAAGAATCTTTCTTCTTTTTGTACCTTGGATCCAGAAATGCACTAATGTCAAATATTCCAATTCGTGAAGCGTCGGTAACCAAAACATTACTAAGAAACTAAGAGTGAACCTTGATTGAAATTGCTGTTGCAAAACAGATTTCATTTCTTTTATCTCGTATGGTTTACCCTTATCAATCTTTGAAATGAAATTATCCATCAAAGATTGCAAAATGAGCATCAACATTGAAATCGTCGGTTGAGATTCTGATGACAATGAAGTTGTAGCCAATTCAAAGGGTTCTAATATTTGAACAATATTTTCAGTATCGTTCATTCATCGTCAGTTAACATTAAATGTCCTGCCTGAGTTCTTGTGGTTAATGCCCTGCTGAATTTGTCAATAATGAGGGTTTCCTCTAATATTTCAAATTCTTATGATTTCAGCTTCCTGACGTTAGTCTGCCAGATGGCGTTATAATATTCATGGACCTCAAAAAAAAAAATCGAACCCTAAATACAGTAAATATTTTTGTGCTCTTGTTAAATCCGTATAGAAGTAATAGTTTGCAATATATTTGCAAACAAACTGTTATTAACTGAAAGTGCTACTTCAGGTCCGAAATTCGAATATCTTTTCATACTAAAATTATTCAAAATCTAACTCTAAACACATTCACATTCTTAATTAGTCTTAATAGGTCTGTATAGTATGCATGACTTGCGAGTAGTAAAAGAACTAATTTCGGAAAATGCTTTTTATAAAAATTTGAAAATCTGCAAAAATCTCGAGGTCGAAAATTTTCGTCGTCACAATACTTTCTTATATGCAGTGTAAGAAAGTTATACCTATTTGTTACATTTAGAAATTGGATACGACCTAATTTCAATTATTCGAAGATTTGAACAGGTATTTGAATATTCAAATATTCGAATAAATTTTAAAATTATTCGGAGTTGAATATTCGAATATTCGAATATTTGAATTATTGGTATTCAATTCCCGGCCATAGTATCAAGCATATTTATGCCAGTTAGTTTATTGTAATTTAAAATCAAATTAGCTACGTATTCTTTTAATAATTTTGAAAACTCTGTTGCGTTTGCCATGTTTCAGAAATTCATCATCAGTGCTTAATAATCTACCTTACTCAATAAACCATGAAACTTGTTGTATTCTTTTGACCGCATAGCTATGTTTAAGAAACTAAACAGGAGACTGTGATTTGACACTAACACCAATACAATAAAAAAAAATGAGGTGTGGCCACCACACGACTTTCTTATACGTATGAGCGTTTCAAACTAGACAATTTTAAGAATTTCTTTATATAAAAATTATTCTAAATCTGATTCTAAGTACTTTTATTCTCTTAATAAATCGCTATAGAATGCATACTTTGCAAGATATTCGAAAAGAAAGTGTTACTCCCTAAGAGTGAAAGTGTTACTTCCCGTCCGAATTTTGAAACTTAATTTATACAAAAAATATTGCAAATCTGGCACCAATACTTTAGTACTCTTGATAAATATATACAGAATGCATACTTTACGACATATTTGCAAAAAAAACAAAACTTTTTAAATAAAATTGTTCTCAATTTTAATTCTAAGTACATATGAATTCTTTATAAATTTGTTTAAACTTAGTAGTTGACGAAATATTGGCAACATTCGATTTTTTTACTGAAGTAAACTGCTACTTCTGGTCTACCGATTTTACTAAAAAACTAATCAGATCTCAAGAGGGAGATTATACACGTAAATACAAAATTTGTAATTGATATTTATAGCGGTTTGACCGCTATGGTGGTCACACACAGAGAGAGACACACACAGACATTTTTTAAAAACCACTTTTTCGGTATCAGGGGACTTCAAAACGTGGACATACGCAAAAATCTCGAGGTCGAAAACTTTCATCATCACAATACTTCCTTATACCTACTACGTAAAGAAAGTAACACAGTTTTCACAAGAATGCTAAAAATATCTATATACGTATTTCGACAATTATGTTGTCATCATCGGTAGCATTCATTAAAAGAACGTATACCGTGTAGTGTTTACAGAACAACATTCAGTGTTGTTCTGCAAGTATTACAGTGTACAGGCAACGCGGTTCTTATTCAATTATACTAATGTTGTCAAGATAGTTGTCCAAATACGCATTTAGTTCTTTAAGCATTTCTGTGGTAATGGTGTTTTTTTAGTTTATTTGATGAACTAGATTTGGTTAATTAAATTTGATGAATATCTTATGTCACAAAATAAGAATATGAAAAAGTAGAATGTTTGAATTATTATTTGCATTACTATACAATTTTCACGTAGGTATCTAAGAATTACTCTCAAGTATATTAGGATTTTTTTGCAATTCAGAAATAAAAATGCGATTTTTTAAAGTATGCCTTCTAATATTTATGATAAAATATCAGAAACGTTTCCGCATATCTAAAAGTATAAGAGATTTGATCATTAAGATGAAGAGGAATTTACTAATATGTCTCATACACAAGTTATTTTTACAGACATCCTATGTGACTGAATTATTCGTTCTTGAACATCTTCAAATTTTCTGCTATGATTTCAGCTTTAATTTAATTTTGATAAGTAATTACATGATTACAATAATAACTGATTTTATGTAAAAGGTTACACATAAATCATGATAGTTGCATTTTTTATTTCTTATTAACTTTTTTCTGCTTTTCCAGTTGTGGATTTGCAAGGAATTCCATCTTCGTCAAAACCGCCTTTCCATTTCCTTCGTCGTTTTAATATCATATTACACCATAAAATCTTGAAGTTTGTCGACATATTATCTGGTAGAAAATTGTACATTGGATCCTTTTTTGTTTCTCAATAAAGATGATTATCACTAATTTGAAAAAAATTTCAGGTTTTTCTGTCGTTTGCCTCCACGTTGCTCTCAAAATTTTCTTTCTTTTCCTGAAGTCAAGTTCTACAAATACACTTTTTTCATATTAACTTCCTATAAATCCAAAAACTATTCACAGAGTTCTTTAAAGCATCCTCTATCTTTTAGTAATTCGTAACAAATGGTTTTTATAAAGCCTAATTTAATATTTATTACTTCAGGTTATAAAGTTTTCCCTTTTGACAGTTATTTCTATATATTGTTTCATTCGCAAAAAAAAAACACCAGAATTTTGTATAACCACTCTAAATCAGTGATTTCATTGTTGAGTTTAATGGAGAGTTTCGAGTTTAGAGAAAATTCTTCTTCTTCATCTTCATGAAGAACTTGGAAACTTTAACCCTATACAGCTCTTATGCTTTCCGTTACTGAACTTATCTATCTCTTTCGTTCTTCATGGTCTCTCGCTAGTCTCTTATTATCTCTTAGTGTTTTCACTCTATCTTCCGAATTCTCTTCCACCAAGTTTATCTTGGCCTCTGTCTCTTTCTCTTCCCTTCTTTGCTAGTTTCTAGTATTTTTCTAGTAAGTCTATTGGGATCCATCCTTACCAAACAACATTAATTGTTTCCTATCTAGTTTTAATGTTATTGCCTCCTGTTTTGTTATTCCCCTTCTCTTTGCATTTTCCGTTTTGTCGTACATTGTCTTTCTTGTAGTTTTTTCTGATATCTTATGTCCGTTGGTTCGAATTGACTTGTCAGTAGTATCCACTACTTGCTTTCAGTAATATTGCATTATTATTATTTTTGGTGTCTTTTATTTTTTTCCTAACATTATTTATTTATTTTGTGGTAAGTATTGGTGCTTTGTTTCTGAGAAAATTTTAAATAAGCAATAGTTTTTTTTTATAGTATTTACTTCCATCAAATTGTTATTTTAAATCTATAAAAATACAGAATTTGTAAAAATTAAGGTTTTCCTTTTTTCAGCAATTAGCATCTAAAAATTATTCAAAACCAATAAATGTTTTTAAGGCAGGTTTTTCACCTGACATGTGTATAATAATTCAATTATACCAAGTGAACAAAAGACTTATTGCTTTAATTATAGGTATCAACAAGCTTTGGTATCAGACCGATTAGAAAATGTAACTCAGACGATATCGAGAATATTAGAAGGATATGATATCAGATTACGACCAAATTTTGGAGGTAATAGTTTTTTAATGCAACAATTAATACCTTCTGCGATAATGTAATCTTTTTCTTACATTTCAGGGGAACCATTATACGTTGGCATGGACCTTACAATAGCTAGTTTTGACGCAATTTCAGAAGTTAATATGGTACGTTCTTTTTAACTTCTTCTCATAGTATATTAATAATAGTTATCGATGTTTTTGTGTCATAAGATAATTGATAATTACGTTGTTTAAACAGTCTGATCTAAACATCATTATTTCGACGTATATCTTCCTCATTTCTCTACACATTTACAAAAAGTAAAAAGAATTCAATTGAAATAATCGATCCTGTCTTATTAACTTGTCCACAACAGACTTCGCGTTGAATCTTCTGCAGCAACGGAGCGTGTATTAAAACTATCAAAGAAATAGATAATTTAATTTGACGTTTAAATAAAAGTATTATTTAATTAAATATTGGTGAAATAGATCGTATTTATATGGATTTTTTTTGCTATTTAAGACAAAGGAAAACATTTCTTCAAGTTAAATAGGCTAACAAAGCAAAAAAACAATATCATTTGCTATTTTCGAATTATGATCTCAAACTTAAAGATTTTGATGTTTTTTTTATTATCATTAGATTACAAAAAAATAGTTCTATTTTTTTACGAAAATTAAATGTAATGGTTGGGTTATCTGAGGTGTTCGTAATGTAAAATGCCTAAAACAGGAAGATCTGTTGCCAAGCATAATTTTCAACCATATGCTGGAATAGGTGGTTAGAAAAAGTTGTATAGACAAAAGAAAGCCCTTAAAAATAAGGAATAAAAATGCATTGGCGGCATGGACAAAGCGTACATTGAAAGAGACATGCATGATGTTAATAAATACAGTAAAGCAAGTAAATCTGTTTATAAATGAAAGTAAATCGAATTTTATAAATATAGAACTTCATGTAGAAAGAAAGATATATAGAAATAAGAACTAGCTGTGGAAGTTTATGAAGGAAATTTTACGCTCGTAGAGATATAAGACTCTCTATATTTGTGAGTACTTGTTACTTCATCATCATGAAGCCAGAAATTTAAAGAGAAATAAACCTGCATGAACATTGGATAAACTCATGAGATCCAAAGGGAAAAAACGACAAATTACACTGAAAAATATCTGTAGGAATTTTTACTACAATTGTAGAAAATTTCCATAAAATTTGTAGCACAAGTACAAATTGTAGAAAATAATCCTATTTATTTGTTGTAAACATAATGTATTTTAATTCACTACATCATAGAGGATTTTATGCTAAAATGGTATCTATGAAATACTCTGCAATATTGTGAAAGCAAATGCAACAAACAGTCTGATGTATTGATACATAATATAAAACGATAAAACGTAGATAAATGTTTTACAGTGATTTTAGTATATTCACTACAAATTATCCAGTATATTTATAATAAAATGTAATACTTACCCATACATAATTGTACTTATTTTAACTACAATGCTATGAGCAGGTGATCTACTGTATTTTAGCAGTAATCTACTAGATTATGTATAATACTCTACAATATTGTAGTATGTTTTCAATTTAATGAAAATATTACACTACAATATTGTCTTTGACACCTGTCCATAGAAAAAGAAACACATTGCATTGTAGTCTTTTCTTTACCAATGTTGAACTTTATCACCACAACTTTCTATTTATTAACAAAGAAATAAAATAAGTAAATTCTGATTTTACATTTTTATTTTAGAAACAAAAACACATATTGAAAAGCATATTTCGACAAAATAATCTCTATCTACTACAAATGTGGTTCTGTCGACCAAACACATTAATCTTGATGTTAAATTATGATTTAAAGAAGAAATAATCACAAAGTTCCATGTTTTGTCACTAATATCGAAAGACTTAGTTTAAGCGGTTCACACCTGCTTGAAAAGTCTTTTCTTTTTAGAGAGCGGTTTTCACCATGCATCTCCCGTTTTCTCCTCGTGTTATATCGGTAAAGTGATGTATTATTTATTTAAAAATGTAAACAAACATCCATCTCGATGTCGGCTTGTTTACGTTTGTGATTGTAAATAGTATCGCGCGGGAAATATTGTTTCGCCCGGGCTGATTCATTGAACGTATTCGGTCATAATATTTTCTTGGGCTGAAGCTTCCGGGAAACACTTTCTTGTGAATATTCACTTGATATTCCAGGCTTATTTTAATATTTTAATAATTTAAATTTGCTAAAATACTAACTTAATAAATATTTATATACACTGATCATAAAAAAAAATAAATAAAATAGTAATTAATTAAATTAAATCTAGAAGTGATCTTGATTATGCTTATTTACAATTTACCACCAAACTCAAGATCACTGCAATATGCTTCCTGAAAGTGAAAAATGATAATAAGAAATAAAATAAACAATACCATTAGCAATTTTAAAAATAATTTCAATTGCAAAGACACAGCCGAACAAATAACACTAAGTAAAGACAAAGTATTTCTCCAAAATAACAAACATATCATCGTCAATAAACCATATAAAAGTAATAAAACAGTAATAATGAATAGAAATGAATATAATGATAAAATGAACGATATGTTTAACGACAATAGTATATTATGCAATGAAAATTTAATGATAGCTATTAAGACACGAGTAAGAAAATTACAATACGAGGCGAAGCCGAGTATTGTAATGAATACGAGTGTCTTAATAGCCATTAAATGCGAGTTGCATACACTATTTTTTCTACGACCACATAATAAAACATTATTTTTTGACCATTCCATTTCATAAATTGAGCGTAAAATTTTCCGTACATCTTTGCGATTTTAGCTGGTAATAAATTGTTCGTGGCTATTAAGATTTGTTACATAATTTCTGGTGGAGTCAAATATTACATTTGACTGTCTCCCTCATTTTTACCGTTTATATTTTCAAAAAAGCACAAATGTTAACTACTTATTTCTAAATTGCAGAGAACTGTCACATTTAATTAATTTTTATATCTGTCAGATATACAGTCGCCATATTGAATATTGTTTGAATATTGGAATGTCGTATTCCTATTGGATATAAACTTCTATCGTAATGAAAAATCTGTATTCCTATTGGATATAAACTTGTATCATAATGAAAATCTGTATCATAATGGACATCATTAAAGTACAGGTTCAGCATAGCCAATAATACAATTAAAGTATGGGAGTAGAAAATGACATTTACACATCATTAACAAGTAATCCAACAAAAAAGTTGCAGAAGGAAAATAATCATTTCATTAAATCTTAGAAACGTAATTTATACATTTCACCAAATATGGCAAAATCACTCTTTACCACCCAAAATATATGGATTACCTAAATTACATAAAGTAAATAATCCTTTACGGCCTATTGTATAATGTATTCAAAACTAAATAGCTAAATTTAGCTAGGAGAATTTATTATGGCCTTATAAATTACTTTAAATACGACTTATATTCAGTATAATAATGTATTTTATAAACAAATTTTTGGACGCGCCATGGGAATTTCAATTTTCCAAAGTTCCTTTGCACAGTTAGTATTTGAAGATTTAGAAAAAAATATTCTTTCCAAAATTGATTTCATACCAGTTTTTTACAAACGTTATGTAGATTACTGTATTTTATGTTTAACAGCAAACAAAGCTGAATATATTTTAGAACAATTTAATACTTATCATCCATAACTTCAATTTACTTTAGAAAAAGAAACAAAGAATGAAATAAATATGAATAAAATTAGTAAAGTATTTAATATAAAAGTTGCGCATAAAAATCAGAATAATTTAAGACTTTTGTTTAGTAATATTCAAGAGAAGGATACTTTTCTTAAACAATTATATAATTATATACACATGTGTATAGTATACAAAATTCCATGTGGAGATTGTAATGGCGTATATATAGGTCAAATTATATTTATCAGATAGACTAAATGGCCACAAATATGCAAAAAACATTACCGCTTTAAAAAAGCATATCAGCAATACAAAAGATAAGGTTGAATTTGATGAAATCAAAGAACATAATAACAAAGCTAGATATTTTCTAGAACTTACAGAGATAAAGAAGCATAATAATGCAGTAAATGACCAAACCGAAATGCAGAATTTAGCAACAGCATAGGTATCATTCGATAATTTAATAGATGTATTGGATACTATTAAATTATCGAATGATACCTATGCTGTTGCTAAATTCTGCATTTCGGTTTGGTCATTTACTGCATTATTATGCTTGTTTATTCTGCTGTATTTACGTAATTCTAGGTTGTCTAGGATACACCAATGTTATTTTTTTTTCTGCATTATATTTGCCGCCAATATATTTATCAGATATACAGATTCATTTATAATTGTTAATGTTTCAATTTTTAATTAGTTAGTTCATGTTAAAAAATTTACAAAGATAATATCTATATTATTGAAACGCTTTAATTTTTTCCTTTGTTTTGAGTTTGTTTTGCAGCCACTAAACCACGAAAGGGAATTGCTTTAACAAACGGCTAAGAAAAGAAAGTATATATAAACAGTATACACAATCGAGATCATTCAAGTATTCATAAGGGAATTCTCTTACAGCTAATGACATTTTCTAGTCAAATCCTCTGCGAAAAATATTTCCCCACACACTTTTCTATTTTCTTTTCAGACTCTTAACAATTATTTAATGTATCGATGTATCCTATACATATCAGTTTTCATAATCCTGTCTGAGTATAAATTCTTGAATATTTATGACAGAAAATGATCGTCCATTTAAATGAAAAACATTTTATTTTTACACGTGAAGGTTCCTATGTTTGTAATAGAATTTCGGCAAAAAATCATTGATCTAAATTCGACATGTACATATCTGATAAAAATGAGTCAAGTGTATACAATTATTATTGTAAATAGTACAATCGATATTTGAAATTTATTTATTTAAGTGTGCTAACACTAGATTTCAGACACTCCTAAGATTATACTGTATATAATAAAGTCTACCTATTTCTATTTATTTATATAAAATATATTTTTTTGTTCTTAACGATAGTAGGCTACTGAAGCCTGTCTCAATAAAAATGGTGCCCTCATTAAGCACATTGTTCTTTCGTAGAGTTTAATATGATTTAGGCTTATCATTGAATTTTCTTTTTCGCTCTTCAGTGTCTAACGTTTGTCTAAAACAGAGTTCGAAAAGAATTTCAAATGAAATGTCCGCTTGGCAGCAGAAAATATACATATATGAGTTGCATCAAAAGTTGTATGTGCGGAAGTTTTATATGCAAGAGTTTTATTCATCTTATATTGATAATAGTCTCTAGTTTTCTTATTAGTTTAATATTAACACTGAACACATTATTGCAAAAACTTGCTTAAAATAATCATGAAACAGATTGTTAGTATATTCGTTGATATATTTTTAAAATAATTATATAAATTTTAAAATTGTACACCACCTTCCTCTAAGCACTTTACCATCTCCAACAAATATATTTTGCAATGCGGAACTATTTAGAATTTTATTATTTTTTTATATAATTCTATCTTGCAGATCTATACAATCTTGCTCTGGTATTTAATGCTCTGGCAGTTAATTTTTTTTTATAAAGCTACCAGAAGAAGTGTAATATCACAAAGCTTAGAGGAAATGCAAGGTTATTAAACAAGTGCTTCATGTAATATATACATACGCTCAGTGAGGCTCAGAGAAATATTGTTGAAAGTAACCAAAAGCTACTTCGTCGTCACAAAGCTGATTAAGAAAATGAGGTGTGGGCACCACCCAATTTTTTATACGTATTGCTGTGGTATTTTTCTTGTTAAATAAATAAATACATAAATAAAATAAAGAAACCAAACAAATAAAAGAATTAACAAAAATAAAACACCAGCACATTTATTTAGCAAGTATAATAAATTTTTTACATATTTGAAAAATTGTAATTCAATATTTTAACAAATAAATACAGTATAATCCACTAATCAGTACAAATGTATGTAGTTTAAATTATATATATTTAGTGTCTAAACAAATTAATAACTAGGCAATAGAATACACAACAATGCAATATGGGTTGCATACCCATGAAAATAATAGCATGCACAAGTAAAAATAAAATGAAAAATATAAAAACAATGTTAAAATAAATTAGAGCACAAAATCATGTTAAATATCATATAAAACAATATTCAAATACTGACCTCCGTTTAATAAAAAGGATATAATAACTTAAAGCAGTATTACTAGCAGTTAATAGAAAAGTAGGTCAACCCGGTAATACATTCTTTAGCAGCAATAATAGTTCTGAAATAAAGAATAATCACAAAGAATATCAATATTATAACCACCAACATTGTCAAGAATAAATGTTATGTATCACTATGCACGTTTCACTTATATTTCCTGTATAAAATATTATTGAGTGTACGTAAGGGGCACGATTTGTTTATTTTCTTCTCTACACGAACATATTCCAAGAAAGTCCAAGCTAAAACCAAAAATACAATATTAAACAAAGGTCTATATACATAAATAAATATATATATACCACTTATTTCACGGTCACAAGATCAATTGTATTTTCTTCTGTATGGGACATGGAAATGCACACAAAGGTATATGATTTATCTGTTTCGATATACACTAACGCATCCAGAACGTAAATATTGTGGTCGGGTTCACCATTAAAAAATAAAACATTATGCTGGCTATGCAAATTCACTGATATTTACAGAATAAAAAGACATTGTTGAATGTACATCTAAATATGCGATAGTACATAATTTTATTCACGTACAAATGCTTCAAGACATTTTAGGCTAAAAATAAATAAATAAAGCATTAGTAAATATAATAAAATACAATAAAAGAATACCTACCAATGGATAAAAATCAATCAAATGTCCATGGATACAAAAATGTAAAATATGTAAATAATAACAATAACAAACATGGTGGAAAGAAGGTCACATGACCACGTGATTTAGATAGTTATCAAAATAAACACGGAGGGCGTAGCAGACGAAAATTCAAACTAAAGGAACGATTTAAAACAAAATAAATCGTTCGTCAAATGTTAATCGCTATAAAAGGCGACACACCGGCGAAAATAAGGCAGTCCATAGGAAGTCCATCGGAAGCTCTTCAAGACTTAAAAAGAAACCAGTGCTCCGAAGAAATAAAGAATCTAAAGGCATAAAACGCTTTAAGATTCAAACGCTGTAGTCGTAAGAAGCGACAAAACGATAGCTACGCGCCAGATATAGAGGCGCGAAATACCGGGATTGGACCGCACAAAAGCTACGACAACAAATTCAATTAAAATGGAGGGACTGGGCTACCAGGAAGAATTCGAGATGTTATACAACCAAGAAAAGTGAGTACAAGCACTATAAAATAGACTCCATCTTGCAATCCTAAACTAAATAAATGAAAGAACCTTCATGGGTGTTTCATAAATGCTCGAGCAACAAGATTTTCGAATATTTAAATAATTAAAAATAAACTCTTCTTTGAATATGCTTCGGGTCAACGTGCGAATCTTGATTCAAGGCGATTTAACGAAGCAATAGTAAATTTTCCGGATAGCAATAAAATTTAGAACATTATTTAAATAATTAAAAATAAACTCTTCTTTGAATATGCTTTGGGTTAACGTGCGAATCTTAATTCAAGGCGATTTAACGAAGCATTAATAAATTTTCCGGATAGCAATAAATTTTAGAATATTATTTAAATAATTAAAAATAAATTCTTCTTTGATTAGGCTTTGGGTTGACGTGCGAATCTCAGCTCAGAGCGATTCAACGAAGTATTAACAATTTTCCGGATAGCGATAAGATTTAGATTATTATCTGAATAATTAACAAACCCTTCTTTGAGTAAGCTTTGGATTGACGTGCGAATCTCAGTTCAGGGCGACTCAACGAGGCGCTAACGCTTTAGTTGAATAACGGCAATTTCGAAATATGAGCATACATGAAGGACTAGAGCAGTGATATTTATTTTATTTTATTATTAACAATTTCTTAAAGAATCAAGGATTGCAAGGTGCTTGTACCGCAGATGAAAAAGGCTGGATATAATAATGAAATGGATAATGTATTGTATTGCATAATAATGATATTTATCAATGTTTTTGTAAAAATTTATATTAAATAAAATAAGTTGTGCTGACATTCTATATCTACTTATTTATACCCATCCCAGGGAGAATCTAAGGAAAGTAAACATCACAATCACAGCTAGAACTCACAATAAGTACAAGGCTGCGACACTTTGTCTGTTATAGAAATAAAGAAATTCACACTTAGACCCTGAGATTACTAAAGTATATTAATTTATTAATTTAACTATTGGTTACTAACCAAAAATAGAGAGGTCACAGCAGTATGTGCGTTCCGAAATGTGTGTACAAAAGGTTTTTCCAAATTAAGTTTTAAAATCTGTTTCTTCTTAATAAAAAAAAACGTCTTAGTAAAAGTGTTATTTCCGGTCCGAATTTCGACATTAATATTATATAACGCATAAGAAAGTTAAAAATTCGGGGTGCCCACCACAAGACTTTCCTATATGTATATGCGTTCTGAAGTGTGTATATAAAAGCTGTTACAAAATAAGTCTTATATTCTGTATCTTCTTAACAAAATAAAGCTCTCGGTAAGTGTTACTTCCTCTCCAAATGTTGAATTTTTCTAGACAGAAATTATCCCAAATCGAGTTCGAAGTAGTTTTATTTTCTTAATAAATCTCTACAGAATGTATAATTTGAAAGATTTACAGAACATTACATTTTGATAAGAGTAAAAAGTTACTTAATAATTTGCGAGATATTCATACAAAAACTACTGTTCCATACGAGTAAAACTCCTACTTCCGGTCCGAATTTTTAAATTATTTATATAAAAAAATTGTTCCAACTCGAGCTCTAAATAAGTTCGGAAACGACAATACATAATTTGCAAGATATTTGCCAAAAACTGTTCTTGTATAAGACCTACTTTCGATAGAAATTTCGAAATTTTTTTTTATAAAATCTTTCAAAAATTCATTTTTTAGTACTTTTGTCTTCTCTATAAATTTGTCTAAACTTAGTAGTTGAGATATTAGTAAATTCTATTTTTTTTACTATACTACTACTTCTTCGTCTACCAATTTTACTGAAAATCAGAAAATCAGATCTTAAGACGAAGATTATACTCGTAAATATAAAGTTTGTTATTGATATCTTTTACTATTTGGTAGATATCGTGGCCACACACATACACACACACAGAGAGAGAGAGAGAGAGAGAGAGAGAGGGAGAGAGAGAGAGAGGGAGAGAGAGAGAGAGAGAGCGAGAGAGAGAGAGAGAGAGAGAGGGAATAGAGGGAGAAACAATTTTTAAAATCCACTTTTTCTGTATCAGAGGACTTCAAAACCTGGACATGTGCAAAAATCTTGAGCTTCAAAATTTTCATCAGTCTATCTAATCAGTTTACGACAAAAAACTGATTTTCGATAAGAGTAAAAGACCTACTTCCGGTAGGAAAAATTTTCTTAATAAAATTCTTCTCAAATTTAATTTTGAATACATATGAATTCTTTATAAATTTGTTTAAACTAATAGTCCAGGCAATGAAGGGGTTTTCATTACAAAAGGTCATGGCGAGTTCTTCTTTGGTAGATTTTTACAATTCGGTGCCTAATTAGCATTCTGATTTTGCGACCTTGAGCGACCGCCGCGCGCTCCGCCATATTGGAAAAATGGTACCAAAAACCAGTTTTTCGAGAATATCTTCTCTCTAGTACCACCTAGGTGAAAAATATTTATTACAGAAATTATGGAGCATTAAATTTCCTGCAACTTATGTACTAACCATTTTCCAATCAAATGAACAGTTCACGAGTTACAGTGGAGTCAACGCAAAATCGCTAATTTTTTTCTCTAAATTTCAGTAAGTACCGATTTCTTAATACGTACTACCCTTTTTTTACTCATTTCCGCACAGTAAATGTACGGTATTTACACACCTTTTAGATTACGTTGTATGATTTTTTTTCTTAAAAGTAAACGAATATTAGTGAAGAGGACTTCGGCCAAGCTGACCCAAATATTTAAAAACATCTGCCGTCTAAGCTCGGGGAAAAACGTTGGTGTTAGCATTAGTCTATCGCCATAGACTAACTCTCCTCAATTATGCAGAAATTGTGGCGGACAACATATTGTTCTTGCATGCGTTCAGCGGTTGTGACACTACTTCTACTGCATTCAACGAAGGAAAAATTAAGTTCCTAAAAACGCTTGAAAAGAACAATTTTTTAAACAGATACAGAAATCATTGCTGCTGTGGAGGAAAGCTTTTTTATTGCTCTTCACGGCGTTTCCAAAGATAACACCACTACTTTGGGCTCCCTGCGTTATCAAAATTTCGCAAGATCCGTGACGAAGAGTAAATTCGATCTTTCTACGTTACCGCCTACTAGAGAAGCTCCATGGCAACATTACTTCGGAGCTACCACCAAATTCAGGCTTGGTTTGAGAATTGTATAAATTTGATGAACTTGACTCTGCTGTAACTTGTGAACTATTAATCTGATTGGAAAATGTTAAGTACAGATGTTGCAAGAAATTTAATGTTCTATGATTTTTGTAATAGATATTTTTTACCTAGGTAGCGCTGCAGAAAAGATATTGTCGAAAAACTTGTTTTTGGTGCTATTTTTCCAATATGGCGGCGCGAGCGGCGGTCGCTCAAGATCGCAAAAACAGAATATTAATTAAGACATCGAATTGTAAAAATCTACCAAAGAAGAACTCTCCATGATCTTTTGTAATAGTGAAAGTAAAAATGTATTGTCATTATTAAAGGGCGGAATATATGCACGTCAATTCAGTTAAAATATGCGCATATATATGCATCGTTTTTCTCTGAAATATGCAACAATATGCATTTATTTGTCAAAATATGCAATTATATGCCTTGAATATAACATGGAAAAATGGAAATAAAGAAACGCCGACTCTTACAAAAATTATTTATTTTAAGTAAAATTAAAAGAAAAACATAATAGGTACAATTTTCAACCTGAAATAGTATAAAATGCATTTAAAACGATATATTTTTCAAAATTTTCCAATAAAAATGTTTGCCTTCTGTCTGTAAAAATATGTTTGTACAAAGAAAAAGTTCTTTCAACATCTACCGATGTGATCTGGCAATATTTTAATTTGGGTAGTAAGTTATAAGGCCAAGGTATTACTTCGTTGGATGGTTTACTATCAAAAATATTTTTGACTTCCATTAAATACTTAAAGCCTTCATTCTTTCCCACAATAACTTCGAGTTTCCTTCTTACTTGATTTCCTACATCACCGGGAACTTTTTTGCATTTGTCGGAAAAAGTTTCAACAATATTAATTGATTCTCTTAAACTTATATTCCTACTTTCTAACGAAGTTATTATATCTGGTACAAAACTAAAATTAACCTTAATAAAAACAAGTTCCTTAGCTAAATTTACATTTTTGAATAATGCTTGACTTTGCACTACACACTGCGAATTGTCTTCTAAATCTAAAACTATGTCTTTAATGGCTTCAAAATGGTCTGCGTAGAATATCGCGGCCTTAATCCATGTTCCCCATCGAGTAATTACGGGCTCTGGAGGTAAATAAACTCCTGGCAATTTCTCTCTATAGATCTGCACTCTTAGAGGTGCTTTCAAAAACACTTTCTTTACATTTGAAATTAATTTGTTCACCAAGGGATATGCTGTTCTAATAATTTCTGCAACTCTGTTTATCCCGTGTAAAAGACAAGTGACATGTACCATATTGGGATAAAATATTTTTAAGTTTTGGCCTACTTTAACCATATACGGCGCTGCGTCAGACAAAAACACTAAAAACTTCTCTACTGGAACTGGATTTGGTAAAAAAAAATTTGATAGACTGCTGAATAAATCGAGTTACGGTCTCATTATTTGTTTTGTCTAACTGTTTAGAAGATATTAAATATGGTTTCCCTGGCTCATTTTCTTGAAGCCCTCCAATCATAAGATGTGCGATATATCGACCACATGAGTCTGTGCTTTCATCAACAATAATATAAAAATGTTCATCGCCCAGTGTAACTTTAATTTCTCCCATTACGGTTTCGTATACTGTTTGCACATTCTTCTTTCTAAGTGTGGATTCGTCAGGGATGTTTTGATTACAATATTTTTGCAAAAAATCTCTGAATTGTGTATTTTGCAGTTTCTTCAAAGGTATATTTGCTGCGACTAAAGCTTTGCATAAGTCTTGATGAAACACCTCCTTTTCACTCTTTGGTTTGACATTTTGAAATGCGGTTTGCACACACTGCTGAACAGGCACTGATTTATTTTTCTGCAACTTAGCTTTATGCATAGCTGTTTTCAAGTGTTGATCAATTTGGAACTTCTTTTCACAAACAATGATTTTGGCACAAACTTTGCAAAACACTTTATCCCCACTAAACTCCAACTCAGGAAAATTTTTAATCCACGAAGCGGCTTTCGGCATTTTAGGCGTTTGAAATAAAATATTTTCGAAATCACTCTTTTCACACTGGAATCTATCGACAAACTAAACTATACAATATAAATATAAAAGAATAGACCACATCTGCTCTCCATTAGGCAAGCTGATTACTTGGAAATTCCTAAACACCCAATAAATGCCGGCAATAAACCATATAATAATAAAAACTATACAATATAAATATAAAAGAATTGACCACATCTGCTCTCCATTAGGCAAGCTGATTACTTGGAAATTCCTAAACAGGGTCGCACTTAATCTTTTCATAAAACGAAAAACATAAAAATATGCACACAAATTTTATTTTTGCCGAAATATGCAATTTTTTGTGAAATTTGTTAAAATATGCAAAATATGCAAATATATGCACTTTGCATATATTCCGCCCTTTAGTCATTATCATTAAATTGTTCTTTAATTTTATACCGTTGGCGACAATAAAGGTGTTATTATTATTGTAAACAAAGCAAAAAATGAACTACACTAATAACAAAGTGAAAAATAGTGATATTGGTGGTTATTTTGGAACAGCCTGTACATACCTTTAACCTGGAAACCAAGCGGAAAGACAAAAAATCTTTAAATATTCAACGTCATGTCCGTTCCTGTGTTTTCCTGTTTCGAACATTCGTAAAATTGAATTGACGAGAGAAGAAGCACACGCCTGATTTGATCAAATCATTAAACGGTCCTCCTTAGATTAATCCGACTTAGCCACTCGCTGCTCCAACGATCTGCGATAAATCTCAAGTATACTCGATACTTGAAGACGCGCGTTTTCCAATTTCCGCGCATAAATTCCGCAGGAAAGGAGGCGAGTTTGGTTCGAGGCCATGCGAACGATAAACTGAGGTCATATGAATCTATTACCATCCGAAAAATACGGCAGATACATAATATATAAAAGGTGAAATTTTTAAGGTGCCTTCTTTTTACGAAAAAAAAAAATGAAATAAAGGAAAACAAATAAAATCGCAATATGTGTATTTAAAGATGGACATAATATAATTTTGTGTATTTATTTATTTTCTTATATACAGGGAATATATTTCACAATAATGTTCAGTTTTTAATCAATCATCTTAATATAAAGTTGTCCACATTTCGATGTTCACCATTGGTATATCGGTTATTAGAAGAGATGAGCAACGGTTAAATCGGGAATATTTTGCAGAATTCAATGCTCCCAACAAAGCTCATTTCAAATTCATTCGGACTTTTTACAGTGTTGAGATATTTTGAAAAAAGCAATATTTGCCATTTTGAATTTTCTTCAATATCTCGATAACGCCTATAGTACTATACTATATTGATTAATTAAACCATAAAACTGACAAAATTATATCAAAAAGCGACAATAGCTCAGTAATAGTCACTTTTAAAGTAATAACATCTTACATGTTTTTGATGTGAAATTTAATAATAAATTCAAAAATGAACTGATATACAGATTGTTCCATTTGAGAAAATTTACTTTTATACAAAAACTGACATAATTATATCAAAAAAACGACACCTCAGTAATAGTCACTTTTAAAGTATTAACGTCTTATATGTTTTTGATGTGAAATTAAATAAGCAATTCACAAATGAACTGATATACAGGGTGTTCCATTAAAAGAAAATACTTTTATACAAAAACTTGTCATGTAATTTTAATCCAGTTTTCTGCACATGCAATTAGTAACTGTAAAAAAATAAAACATGCTTCTATTAGGACCTCTTATTGTAAATAATACTGCAAAAAATTTTGTCCATCTAATACGTCGTTTTCGAGAAATATAATTTTATACAAACATTGAATTTTTCAGAAAAATGGGAATAAGTCAAAAACTTTAGATTTTAGGCCTATACTATCTTATTACTTTTCGACTAGAAATTATACGGGGAATACAAAAATGCAATAATAGGGTGTTTCATTTTAAAAACTATAACTATGGTTAGCCACTAAGTTATGGAACACTCTGTATAATACAAAATATTTTTAAAATGTGCTCCTAATGAGCAGCTATCACAAGAAAAAAACCGCTTCGAAATATTTCTACTCATAAAGGCATAATCGGCCTTACCCGCGGAGTAAAACTTCGAAAAGAACACCTCAGAGTGTATAAAAATGCAAAATATCAAACCATCAGCAAAACTTTCCAGGTAGCCTATACAGGATCTAGTATCTATCATTTTTTCTCAAAACTACAATCCATATCTAAGATTTGTCATATATTGTTGCAGCGGCAAAGCCAATCTGTTTGAATTCCTCTACATTATTTAAAAAACCATATTAAAATGTTTTACTAACATATTAAAATACTGCAGTAAATGCATATCTACTCTTATCAAAAATGTAATATCACATACACATATCGATAATACTTTTCATATTATTTTATAGGATTATACGATTACGTTATACTTGAATCAATACTGGAGGGATGAAAGACTAGCCTTCAGCAACGACGAAGAAATATTAACACTTTCTGGAGACTTTGCCGAAAAAATATGGGTACCCGATACGTTTTTCGCCAACGATAAGAATAGGTATTTGTCAATTTATGCTATTCATTTTTTTTCATAAATACATGCGCAATTTACATGAAGCAAAATTCTAAATCTGATGTTTATAATAATGTCTAAGAAGAACTATTGTAATAGTCATAATAAAGCAATATTACTATATACACAATAATGTTCTTTCGTCGCGTTGTAAAATCGTTTTCTCTTATTATCTCGACCAATTTTGATTTTTCTTTAAATTTTTTTGAAACAATTTAGAACAACCATTAGAATTTCGATTTCAAAAAAAAGGGAAGTTGGCGAAAAATTATTTTGCGCCATTTTCTCGACCGATTATGAGTTTCTATAATAATATAATACTCTGGAATAATATTGTAACATTGCAGAACAAATTTGATACAACCTGGAACAACCGACTAACCTGGAACAACCAACAGAATTTAAATTTTCGAAAAAACGGGGGCTAATTTCGCACTTTTCTATTTCGTTTTTCCCAATGTCTTTTAAATAAGAGATGCGGTTGTCATGTATTAGAACAATGTTTAGAACAAATCTAGAAAAATCTGGAACAACCATCAATATTTAAGTTTTGCAAAAACGGGGGGGGGGGGTTGACTTCTCGCTTTCGTTTTGCCACATTTTTCGAATTTGATTTTTTCTTTGGTATACTTCGGAACAATTTAGAACAAACCTAGAACAACCTAGAACAGTCGTCAGAATTTCGATTTTTGAGAAAAGGGGTCTGGAAAAAATTGTTTTTTTCCGATTTTCTCGGTCAATTTTAAATTTTTTTCGAGATTCTTTGGAATAATGTTTAGAGCAACTAGAACCGTCTTGGAACACTTTTAGAATTTATATTTTCGAAAAAAGGGGGCTGGGTGAAAAATCTTTTTCTTCAATTATTTCGGCCACTTTTGACTTTTTTTTATACTTTGGAACAATTTAGAACAAACCTAGAGCAACCGTCAAATTTTAGATTTTCGAAAGAAAGGGGGTTATTTAATAAATATAAACATGTATTATTGGGATAAATAAAAACTTCTTATTATTTTGCCTCAATGAAATCTACATTTTCTTATAGTTTTCTACATGATGTCACGGAAAGGAATAAATTGGTACGTCTCAATGGAGATGGTGCAATTACGTATGGGATGCGCTTCACAACAACCCTTGCTTGCATGATGGACCTACATTACTACCCCCTGGATTCACAAAATTGTACAGTAGAAATAGAAAGTTGTAAGTACTTACGCAATGGTTTCACATACTTTTCTATAGATGATTTACACAGGACGTACTATGCATACACCTTAAATTTAAATTTTTACGTAAGATCACTATCAGACAAAGCTGATATATTTTGTCTGAAAAATTTTCAGTTCTTCAGCTATAGTTGTGCTAGAAATCGGTAGCAGCTCTCAAATTTTAAAGAGAAACCTACATATCTTTACATAGTTAATTGATTTAATAGCTTGTTTTCCACTTTTGGCGTGCTATTGAAGTTTTCAACAGCTCGAATTAAAATATCGATAGTGTGAAAAATAAATTTATGGATAAATTAATAAAAATGTATGGAAGGAAAATGAATTCAGTTCCGATCCTGTATTTTACAAAAAGATTTAGATTTTCTTAAACAGACTGTTATATCTCCTGTTACATTACTCATTTTTCATTTCTTTCAGATGGATATACCGTTATGGATGTGGTTATGTATTGGAAAGACACACCAGTAAGAGGCGTAGAAGAGGCTGAATTGCCCCAGTTTACTATAGTAGGCTATGAAACTAATGATAGAAAAGAACGATTAGCAACTGGCATCTACCAGAGGCTCTCGCTGTCTTTCAAACTACAGAGAAATATAGGATATTTTGTTTTTCAAACGTATTTACCAAGTATACTAATAGTCATGCTTTCGTGGGTGTCATTTTGGATAAATCATGAAGCTACAAGTGCCAGAGTTGCTTTAGGTCAGTACACAAGACTTTAAATAGATATGAAAAAGCTATTAAAACTATTTTCATGTTCTCACTAACTATATTCATGAACGAAAAGATAAAATGAATGTTGAATGTAGAACATTGCTATATTTAGTGTAAAAGCAATATTTAAAAAGTATTATTTTAGGAATTACAACTGTGTTAACTATGACTACCATAAGTACTGGAGTTAGGAGCTCATTACCAAGAATAAGTTACGTCAAAGCTATAGATATTTACTTGGTGATGTGTTTTGTATTTGTGTTTGCCGCACTATTAGAATATGCAGCCGTCAACTATACTTACTGGGGAGCTAGAGCTAAGAAGAAAAGTAAGAAAACCAAGGAAGATGACAAAAAGACAGGTATAATTTTGGTATAATTATCTAAATCTTTGCAACCTTTCCTAACAAGTTATGTGGAAAGTATTATAATCATAACTTTTAACAATTCAGCAAATGCAACTATTACTAGTTTCCATAATAATGTCAGTTGTATATGATTTTATTTGATAACATTATCTGGGCATACTTTTTCAACTATACCGGGTGTCTGTTTAAGCTCGGCCACCGGCCATATCTCGACAACCGTTTATCGTACAACCTGGCGGTAATCTTGATAGTAAAATGGACTACAGGAAATTCAACAAAAGTATTTTTAAGTTGCCAAAATGATCGCAAGGGGGCGCATTTCTCAAAATGAATTAAAAACTCTATAATTTTTCATTAAATTCTAGATTAAGATACATTAAAGTTTTCATTAGCAACATTTTTAGACGTTTTTATACAATTTTCATTATAAACTTTTTGATCTAAGTCCCATACGAAGGGGAGGGTGGAGGGGGTATGTCTGCGTACAAAGGTAGGTATAATTTCGGATTGCCCCCAACGGATTTAAATGTTCTTGGCTCATTAGATGGAGAATCTTACAAACAATTGAAGAATATGTAGTACGAAATTACGTGGTTGTCAAAAAAAGTAACAGGGGGCGCTGTTCTCAATTTATGTATATTACTTGTTTTTTCTTTAAAATTTTAAATGGAACGGTATATTTTTAATACCGTAATACTGAAGCACATAAAAAACTGAAGAGAGTGATAAAAACCGGAAGTTGCTATCTCTTTGCTTGACGAAGATATAGTCGTACGAAGACAATCCAGAAAAAAGAAATTTCTAAATATAAATTTATTTATTTATTGGGAGTAATACTTTTATTTTAATTTTAAGAGAATCTCTAGATAGTGTATTGTCCGTTTTCACTTGAATTTTCATCATACTCTTCCATAAATGTATTCATTTCAATCTTTTTATCGATTTTTTAATTCATTGCATATGTTACGTTAGATTCTCCTATAAAATGTTTTCAAATTCTCTAGTCATTATTTTTAAATATCATACCTTGTCCCTTCCAACATTGAAATAAGATAATAATAATACTGAACAGTGTAGCTTGCTTTTTTCTTTTAATTTTCATCATACAACATCGCATGCACTGTGAAACTAAATTATATTATTATGAGATTTCCAAGGTGGGCTATGAAAATCAAAATGTACAAATTTTATTGTCACTTGTAGTTAAACGTTTTGTACGTATTTAGCAAATTAAGCCTTTTTGGACACCTGCACATAATTATTAAGTTTGTAAAACATCAAATTCTAATGTTGAAGTTTATGATATGATCAGAATGTATTTTCAATGCTCTGTAAATGCATTCTTGCTTCCCGGCAATATTCCCTAAATTATCCGGAAGGAAGACATTAATTGAGTTTTCATTCGCCTTGCGATATAGTCTTGATTTTTATTTATGGGGCAGAATAAAAGACATAGTTCACAAAAAGCCGATTACAACTTACAATTGCTGCCTCCGAAATTGAAGTAACTGTTCTCTCTACTAATCGACAAGTGAACATGTGCATTAAAAATAGTGGTAACACTTTGAACATTTGTTAAGTTGAAGTTTTATTTTTTGTACTTTCTGATTTAAATATTTTTTTCTTCTTCGTTTATATTACTTGGTCAATATATTTTCTAATTTATGTTTAGAAATAATAAAAGGTTATTTTTCTTACTTTCATGTTATAGGCGGGGACGAATTAGATATCAATTTTTGTACCCTTTCGTTACTAATAAGTAAATGATTTGTTTATAACTAATGCATAATATTATATTGTTTTTTTTCTCGTTATTGCCTACTTAGTTCATGAGTTATGGAAATTATTTTTGCTGTTTACCTATAATTAAATGTATATCTGTTGGGTAATAAAGATATATTATTATTATTATTGTTATTATTTTATTTCATTGTCTAAAAAGATAAGACATGAAATTTAAAAATAGCTAGAGAATTTGAAAACATTTAAAAGGAAAATCTAACGTAACATATGCAATGAATTAAAAAAAATGAGGTGTGGCCACCACACGACTTTCTTATACGTATGAGCGTTTCAAACTATACAATCTTAAGAATTTTTTTATACAAAACTTATTCAAAATCCTATTCTAAGTACTTTTATTCTCTTAATAAATCGCTATAGAATGCATACTTTGCAAGATATTCGAAAAAAAGTGCTACTCGCTAAGAATAAAAGTGCTACTTCCGGTCCGAATTTTGAAATTTCACGTATACAAAAAATATTCCAAATCCAACTCTAAATACTTTTGTACTCTTAATAAATATATATAGAATGCATAATTTACGACATATTTGCCAAAAATCGCTATTCGGTAAGAGTAAAAGTGTTACTTCCGGTCCGAATTTTGAAATCCTTTTTATACAAAAGATATTGAAAACTATGTTTTAAATACTTTTATACACGTAACGTACCTGTCTAAAAAGCTTGACTTGCGAAATATTCGCAAAAAACCGATTTTCGATAAGAGTAAAGACCTACTTCCGGTAGGAATTTCGAAAAACTTTTTAAATAAAATTGTTCTCAATTTTAATTTTAAGTACATATGAATTCTTTATAAATTTGTATAAACTTAGTATTTGACGAAATATTGGCAAAATTCGATTTTTTCACTGAAGTAACCTGCTACTTCCGGTCTACCGATTTTACTGAAAAACTAATCAGATCTCAAGAGGGAGATTATACACGTAAATACAAAATTTGGAATTGATATCTCCAGAGGTTTGACCGCTATCGTGGTCACACACAGACAGACAGACAGACAGACAGACAGACAGACAGACAGACACACAGACATTTTTTAAAAACCAATTTTTTGGTATCAGGGGACCTCAAAACGTGGACATCTGCAAAAATCTCGAGGTCGAAAATTTTCATCATCACAATACTTCCTTATACTGCGTATAAGAAAGTAAAACGGTGAGAAGACTGAAATTAATATATTTATGGAAGAGTATGATGAAAATTCAAGTGAAAACGAACTATGCACTGTCTAGAGATCCTCTTAAAATTAAAATAAAATTATTACTCCCAATAAATAAATAAATTTATATTTAAATTTTGTTATTTTTCCGGATTATCTTCGTCAAGAAAAGAGGTAGCAACTTCCGGTTTTCATCATTCTCTTCGGCTTTTTATGTGCTTCAATATTACGATATTAAAAATATACTGTTCTATTTAAAATTTTATAGAAAAAACAAGTAATATACATAAATTGAGAACAGCGCCCCCTGTTACCTTTTTTGACAACCACGTAATTTTGTACTACATATATTTCAATTCCTTGTAAGATTCTCTATCTAATGAGCCCAGAAATATTAAAATCCGTTAGGGCAAACCCAAATTATACCTACTTTTGTACGCAGACATACCCCCCTCCACCCTCCCCTTTGTATGGGACTTACATCAAAAACTTTTAAATGAAAATTCTATAAAAACGTCTGGAAATGTTGCCAGTAAAAAAATAAACCTATATTAACCTTGAATTTAATGAAAAATTATCAAATTTTTAATTTACCTTGACAATTGCGCCCCCTTGCGGTCATTTTGGAAGCTTAAAAATATTTTTATTGAAATTCCCTTGATACAATTTACTATCAAGATTTTTTCCGCCAGGTTGTACGATAAACGGTTGCCGAGATATGGCCGGTGGCCGAGCTTAAACAGACACCCGGTATAAATCTTACAATAAATCGTTCTCGTTAACTTGCGAAGGTTTTCATTAAAATATGTCTATTCTAATTTCTCTGAAAATTGTATTGCAGGGACCAAAAACGTCGAACAGAACTTTAACAACCAAAGCGAGGATATAATAGAATTACAAGACGTACGATTAAGTCCAATAGCATCTATAAGGAACAGGCATAACAGTAAAACAAACACATGCGGGGAAGTGGATCCAGCGAAATTTCCACCAAGCTTTCGAATAACCAGATCAAATTATACACCTACTCACAGAACTCCGGGTCTTCGTTTTAGGGGATCCAGAGGTAGGAAAGTATTAGAGTAGGTATTAGATGTCTTTTAGAAGCATATATCTACAGTATATCCGACTTAAGAGAATACTATTTCTTCCTATTTGAATCCAAATTTCTTATCACTACACTAACCATTTTCACATTATCTTATAAAGTATTCCTTTGTAAATCTGTACAATAATTATTTAAATTATATCTACTGTCATCCATATCCTTCTAAAACTCAGACCAATCATAATTAATCATCTGGGAATATGATATTACTTGAATGTCACATTACATCAAAGATATGCATGTATAATTGCACAACCTGGAATACGTAATGCTATAAACTCACAAGGTTAGTAAGGTGTTTGACGTTACCCCTCCTTTTTGCAAAAATCGAAAATCTGACGGTCATAAATTGACCGAAATCTTTCGAAAATTGAAAATATGAAGATTGTTCCAGGTTGTGCAAGTTGTTCGAAACATTTTTTCAAAGAATCTCGAAAAAAAAAAATCAAAACTGACCGAGATAATCGGAAAAAAACGGGTTTTCCCAGCCTCTATATTCCTTTTTGAAAATCTTAGTTCTGACGTCTGTTATAGGTTGTTTTGGGTTTGTTTTAAATTGTTCCAAAGTATTTCAAAGAAAAAATCAAAATCAGCCGAGAAAATGGCGAAGAACGATAGTCAAAAGTGTTAAGTCGTTTTTGCAAAAAATTAAATTTTGACAGTTGTTCCAGGTTGTTGTAGGTTTGTATTAAACATCAAAACTGTATCTCTTATATATCAAAAGATATTGGGAAAAAACAAAACCCAAAAGTGAGAAGAAGAAAAACTGCTTTAAGTTTGTGCTAAATTGTTCCAAAGTATTTAAAACAAAAAAGAAAATTCGTGTGTAGATAATACTTGACTTGCATTTTTCGAACATTATAGTGTAATTCAGTGGTCTTTAACACGCGGCCCGCGGAGATATTTTTGGCTACTCACAACCAGTGGCGGCCCGTGATTTTTTGGGACGGGAGGGCACCGGGGGTCTGAGTGTTTAATATCAAAAATTAAGTACAGACAAAAAATAAACTCAATATGCTATTTAATTAACTTGTTTGAAAATAAAATCCATCCGCCGGTTCTTACGATCAGAAAAATGATTAATAACTCATTAATTGAAGTTTGGTGTTGATGTCAGTAATTGTTTTTCAATGGAACACATTGCTAAGGCACATAGTCTGCTTTCCCGCATGGTATTTCTAGAAAATGTTTTTATTCTCTTCAATGTAGAAAAACACCGTTCACTTGATTTTTTCTATTTTGGTTATTAAAAGTTCAAAAAAGCTTAAAATGAGAGACATGTTTCGTTCGAACATTTTAAATATTTGAATATATGCGGTGTTTATGTAATTATGATTAAAACGTCTATGGAAACTGTAACTTCGTACGTGTACAGACGTCTTCGGAATGTCAGTGGTGGCCTTGCTTTGACTTCGGCCAACTTCATATGGGTTCGGACGTCTTCGGAATATCGGTGAAGGCCTTGCCTTGACTTCGGCAAACTTCGTTTGTGTTCGGACGTCTTCGGAATATCGGTGAAAAGCTTGCCTTGTTTTCGGCCAACTTCGTTTGTGTTCGGACGTCTTCGGAATATCGGTGAAGGCCTTGCCTTGTCTTCGGCCAACTTCGTATGGGTTCGGACGTCTTCGGAATGCCAATGAAGGCCTTGCCCTGGCTTCGGCAAACTTTGTTTGTGTTCGGACGTCTTCGGAATGTCGATGAAGGCCTTGCCTTGTTTTCGGCCAACTTCGTTTGTGTTCGGAAGATTTATGCAATAAATTATTTCAAATTATTAACAAAAAGGACGAAATAAATAATTGTACGCCCCCAGAGATTCGCAAAATAGCAGTAGACAATTTACAAAATCTTTGGCCACCATGGTCTCGACATATTATCAAAAACAAACTTTTATAACAGTTGTACTATTCAACCTTGGAAGTAAATTACAACAGTAGCATCAGAAAACTTATCATCCAACTCTGCTTAACAATTTATATTGTTAATTAGTAAATAAAATGTTAGTATGTGTGCTTTTTATTCTTTGTACAACTTCTATTGCACATGTTTGTTACATTAAAGGCTTACATTTTGACATTTAAATATAATTTGATCCCATTTTTTTTTTGTTACCAACGTCAAAACAACAAAATTAACGTGCGATAAAGAAATACTTTTGCAACCAAAACGGATGTCGTAAAGTGAACTTTATAGCACCGAAATAGAAACAAGCATTGTGCACATTACACCTACACAACCAATCTGATAAACTGTAACTAAATGTTGAATTTTCTCGTTACGGTTTTATTAGTTTTCACATTGTGACCTTCTAGTTTAATCAATAAATCTGGTCTAGGGAGGCCTAGATTTTTTGATTCTGTCTTAATGTTACTAACGCAATTCATAGTTGAATTTATACTGATAAAAAATGCAACATACACTCACCGCTGTATATTACATACTGGACCGCCACCCGGACCCGGCACCATAGAGTAGTGCCCCGCCGCCTACATACAGCATGTGTCAATTTTCATTAGCCATAGGCGATTAATCCATACAGTACGTGGCAACATAGTACCCCTTCTTTCCTTTCCAATGCCAGCACGACCAATGCATGCTCGTAAATACAATTTAGCGTGGTTAGCAGTAACTATTCGACCACCGGCTTGGGTGTTTGTAATGCGATCAGAAATAATATTTACTAGTTGCAAGGATTTGTTTTTCTTTTTCCTTTCAGCAAATGCAGAGAATTATTAAGCTGCGTTCACGCTGCATGACACAAACAAAAGCGTAATTCTAATAAAATTAAAAATAAGGTAAATAAAAAAGGATTCTGAAAATAATAATAAACTACTAGATCAGGAGATCGCGGCGGCCATTTGATGTTTCCCGTTCCAGTAATAAGACGGCTTTTATTGCAGACTAGATCGCAACGTGTTCGCAGCTAAACATTGAATGTAAAATCTGGTGGAGAGAAGTGGGAAGATCGGAGAAAATCGTTGTGATGTCGATTGTTGCCGGGATTGGTGACGGACAGTAGGGGTGTCACGTTGCCACGTATTACTTGTATACGTATAAATCGCACGTAAACATTGAATCCCTATACCTAATGAAAATTGACACATACGGTATATACGCGCGCTACTCGCGCCAGTTTCATCGCTCGATTTCTAATACAGACGGGGCAGTCGCGCGAGATGCCCCGGAGCCTACGTCAGACTGCGATTTTTAAAGGCGCTGCAAAGGCGGACTGTTACTTCCGAAAACATATTATTTGTTATCAAACAAATCAGAAAAATTACATACAAATTAGGTATTTATAATTAATTTATCTGTTAAAAGAAATTTGTTAATAATTTGAAAATATAATCTTATTGTTGAGTTATTTAACGTTTTGAAAACGTTTGCTCTTAAGCTGGATCTAAATATATTTCTGCGCTACAAGAGCTTTCCCAAAAAATGAAAAAAAGAAGGATATGTTTGCTCGCCTATTTTACGAAGTCGTTCCTAACGAAATTCAGATGGAATTAATAGCAGTGCAACGCTGCTTTAAAAGACAAGTTTAATGTAGGGCTGGTTGAATTTTATTCAAATATATCTCTATTGCGGAATTTCGTAGAATCAGAGATCATACATTTAGGATCCCTTCACTTTTTGGTACCACATATCTATGTGAGCAATTGTTTTCTCGACTGAAGGAAGTCAAATCCAAGGCGAGGACAAGAACCACTGATGCTCATCTTGAAAACAGTTTGAGAATCGCAACTACAAATCTTAGGCCGGAGATAAGATAATTAAGAGCATGTCAAATTTCACATCAGCTCTTAACATTTGTGTATTTTATCATCATTAAAACTTTTGAAACTAATAGTGGTTTTATATTAGATAATAATCAAATATAGCTTTCCCTTGTGGTGTAGCCCGCGAGATCAAAAGTAAATGAAATTTGGCCCTCAAACTGAAAAAGGTTGAAGACCATTGGGTGTAGTCGAACGTTTTCGTATGCAATGCAGCTCAAAAATCACAATAAACATCTATGCAAGAAGTAAGTATATATGTTCCCAAAAATATAATATTTATTTCTAAACAATATTGTTATTAAACCTCTAACACAAATTAATATTAGGAGAACACTAATTTTGGTTACATTAATAATGAAGATTAAAACTCCTTCATAGACATACATATTGAGAATGACTATACCTTGCTCATAACATGATTAATGTTTTTTCAAGAGCTACTAGGTTGATGTTTTTTTAAGTTTGTTTAGTTTTATTACAGTTTATGCTTTATTTTCTACTTAAAATAAATGTACCTATTTTTTTGTGTAACATTTATTTCTTGTTTTTATTTTATATTACATTCCATAAAAGTGAAGACATTCTCTCATATGCTCTGATATAAATAATTTATTTTCGGTCAATTTGCTATTGTTAAACAACGGTCTTTCCCAAATACGGCTGTTATTGGCGCGTATACTACTTACTTTTTTATAAATATATAATTATTTATCATAATCAAGTAACAGTTAGTTTTTCAGTGGTTTTAGTGAGAAAACTGGACCGGATACTATGTTATTTCAATACGTTTACGCAACGGGGCTACAAAAAATAAGCATAATCGGTAAAAATGTGGAAACGTGATTATATTCAAGTAAGAGAAATCCATGAAAATACTAAAAGTGTCAGAATTTCGATTTTTAAAATAAGTGGACTAGGAAAATATCTTTGTTTCCTATTATCTCAGCTGGATTTTATTTTTCTTTGAAATACTTCATCAGCATTTGGAAACGATATCGCTTTGAAATAAAGGGACATTATATTTATTGGAAAGATATATGTTTATTCTAAATCACAAAGGAGTATGTTTACAGAACTGCATCATCTGAAAACGTCCTTCTTTTCGAACATTATTGTGTAATGTTCGGAAAGTCAAGAAGAGCCATTCCCATTATAAAATCGTTTTTCCTATAATCAGGGCCGATTATATAGGTATATATTTTTAAAATTCTTTGTAACAAGTTAGGAAAAACATAGAATAACCTGGAACAGCCGTCAGAATTCCGATTTTCGAAAACTCCAACCTACTTTTGGATTCCCTTTTTTCTAATATCTTTTGATATATAATAGATACGGTTTTTATGTACTACAGTAATATTTAGAAATAAACATAGAGCAACACTTAAAACTTTAATTCTTGCAAAAACTAGGTTTGACTTAATACTTTTGGCTTTCGTTTTTCCTCTTTTTCTCGACTAATTTTATTTTTTTGTTGTTGAAATTTTTTGAAACAATTTAGAACACGCCTAGGACAATCTAGAACAATCAAAATTCCGATTTTCAAAAGAAGAGGGGGGCTGAGAAAAATTCGTTTTTTCCGATTATTTCAGGTCAATTTATATATTTTTGAGATTCTTTGGAATAATGTTTAGAACAACAAGAACAACCTGGCACTACCTTCAGAATTTCAGTTTTAGAAAAGGAGGTGTTGGGCAAAAAATTAGTTTTTTTAATTATTTCATTCAGTTTTGGCGTTTCTTTAAATACGTTGGAAAATTTTAGAACAACCCTAGAACAATTTGGAGCCACACGTGTTCCAACCTATCATGGTATCGTCAGCATATGATGTGAGGGCATATAATCAAGACAGGGATCACCCATAAATCGCCTCGGGTAACAAACGTAAGAAAATTTACGGCGCCATCTGTTAACCAAGCGTGACACCAAGACGATCTGATTTCCCTATATACATTTGCGTTACAAGATATATGTATCTAATGTGTAACCACTAGTAGAAGCCACAATAATCTGTTGTATACCAAAATATCTTATATTCGTTTTAATTTCAGGAAATCCTATTCACAAGCCGAAAGTGTTGCATGCGATTAGAAAAGGTGCATCGGCCCTTAAGGCGTCAATGCCTAAAATTAAAGACGTTAACATTATTGACAAATATTCTAGAATAGTGTTTCCAGTAGCATTCATGCTGTTCAACGCTGGCTATTGGTTGTTTTACTTCATTGAGTGAAATAGTGCTGAATTGCGGAAGTGATATTTAAAAGATACCTGTGGCTTAAATTCAACAGCATTTGACATGTTTGTAATTAATAACTATGTATTCGGAAAATAGGGTCCATAATCTTTGAAATTGAAATATTCATATATTTTTAATCAAACTCTATTCTATACTATGCCAAATGAAAATGCGTATGTATTTTAGAAAAATATTTCAAATATCACCTGTATAATAATGTTGTGTAATAAAGCAAGATTGTGTAAAAAAATGCTTTCGTGCATGTTTTGGAAAAAATATACTTTATTAAGAACTTTTTTAACAACACAAATATACAGAGTGATATAAGATCCATACACCGAACTCTGATAATGTACGAGTATGCTACACGAAAATATAAAACAAAAAAATTCAAAATTTGTATTTCGACTTTCATTAGTTTCCAAGTTACAGCTCTTTAAAAATATCTTACACATGTTGGTAAAAAAAGGTATTGTTAAGGACTTTCATATCAAACTTTTTCGTATTGAAATACTGTATGGAAATATAGCATTCTTTCACTTGAATTCTCATGATCTTAATGTTCCGTCTATTCCATTTGTTAATTTATGGCTTTGTGTAACTCGACTCAGTATTTCCTGTGGAACAGTTGCTGGCAATTTTTCGAACAACGCTTTACTTGGCAATTTTGTTTTCTAGTTCTTTGTCTGGTTTTTCCAATAAGTGATTCCTATCAACCCCTAAATCTTTCTTAACTATACTCTATATTTCCCTTTCTGGTTCAACTCGTTCTTCTTATCGCGTCTTTCACTCTCATTAATTATTAGGCCATTATTTAATTGGTCTATTTATTTTTCATCATCTAAGAGAGGACCAGCACTTGGACAAAAGTCTCCAAGTTTTATAGCGTTGGACGTTTGCTTTTGAGTCTGGCTGATAGGTAAAGTAAAAGTAGAAAATCGAGATTAATTTAAGGTATTTTTGATGCTGTCGCTTAGTAGAATTGAGCCTAAAACGTCATACTTTTTGTTTGGGTTACTAATTTAACCAAACATATTAAATCCACCAAAAAAGTGAAAAAGAATCTATAATGATTTCTTCGTATTCGTGATCATTCACAAAATGTTTCAGAAACGAATTAAATTTATAATAAATAACCTTCCACAAGGTTGCAAATACTATATTATGTATCAAGTTTTATAAACGCCATTTTAGTCACGAGTTTCATTAGATTAATGAAACGCGTGAAGTTTATACAAAGTGTTTCATACTATACTTTTTCTACGATCACAAATAATAAACATAATACAAAATTACTTGTGTGTTGAAGCACCACGTCGGATTATTATGATAGATTGATGACAAGTGTCAACCATCTTGATTAAATTTCATATGATTGTCGATTTAAGAAATGAGGTATGGCCACCACACTGCTTTCTTATACGTATCAGCTTTTCAAATTATAGAAGTTTAAGAATTTTTTCACAATTATTCAAAATCCTATTCTAAGTACTTCTATTCTCTTAATAAATTTTTATAGAATGCATACTTTGCAAGATATTCGAATTTTCAAATTTTATGTACACAAAAAACATTGCACATCCAGCTCTAAATACTTTTGTACTCTTGACAAATATATATAAAATGCATAATTTACGATATATTTGCAAAAAATCGCTATTCGATAAGAGTAAAAGTTTACTTCTGGTGGGAATTTTGAATTTTTTTTTATACAAAAGGTATTGAAAATTAAGTTCTAAATTCTTTTATAGTCGTAACGTACAGTTGCGGCCCCTACAAACTCAGACACTGACTTTTGACATATTCTGCCAAATTCAAAAAAATTGTTATGTGTGAGTTTGACTTTTATCCAGTATGACAATGTCAGTGTCAGTTTATTGTAAATTACAAGCGTGCACGATTTTTAAAGTGACATTTAATAAACTTCAATTCTGGGACCATGTTACAAAGCCAAAATTTCTTATTTGTCACACTGTCTGAGTTTGTAGGGGCCGCAATTGTACCTGCCTAAAAAGCACAACTTGCGAAATACTCGCAAAAAACTGATTTTCGATAAGAGTAAAAGTCCTGTTTCGAGAAACTTTTTTAATAAAATTCTTTTCAAATTTAGTTTTGAGTACAAAATTTGGAATTGATACCTATAGCGGTTTGACCGCTATCGTGGTCACATACACACACACACACACACACACACACAGTTCAGCCCGTGACAAAAATGTCCGTTGCTAAATTCTGCCCGTGATTAGAGTGCACGAACCCACAGCTTGAAAAGATGTCTTCAGCGTCATGGAAACCTATGCGATAAATGTCATTTTAAACACGGGAGTAGAAGAAATTCATTTTACTCTAATATACCGGACAAAACGACATACACTAATCTTTAAATGCTGGAAACGTAATTTTAACTGATTTTTATTAAAAATTTTTATATAATAGTAACAACATAAATTAAAAATTATTAAACAAAAGTCTTATCAAAATAAATAAAACTCAATTATAAAAAACACACAAATTCTATTGTCATTAGTCTTATTGTTATCACGAATGTTATAGATATCAAGAATGTATGGTTTTTGTTCACGTCATGCGCAGAATTATGTTAAGTGTTCGGGTTTCCGGAACTGTTCTGGAACAAAAAACGTCGTGTTTTGGTTTGTGATTGGCAGTTCTGGAACCGTTCTAGAACTGTAGAACTAATTCGGGCTAAAGGCATCGAATCGTGACAGAATCGTTCGGAACCGTTCCGAACGGTGTACTATGACGCATCAGTTCTGCACAGTAACAGAACTGTGTTAGAACCGTTCGTAATATTAAACACAAACAAACCTTATGTGTGCCCACGCTTTGCATTTTTTGACATGTAATCCAAAATTCTTCGGGGCTTGACCTTCTGTCAGTATCATTACAGAATAAACAGAAAGCATCCTCTAAGTAAGAAAACTGTAAGCCAGTTTTCTTACTTCGGTGGTGGTGGTGTCAGAAATTTAGATTCTAGATCCAAAATATGCGCTACAAGTTGATTTTCCGCTTCAGGAGGTAGACTAGGTTAGGTAGAATCTAGTCCTTTCTTCTATCCTTATAAATATTATTTTTGTTATTTATTTGCTTGTGCAAGGGTGGTATATGGGACATGAAAGATTTTTGAGGCCTTCAACCAGCATATTTTTTTATTGTTGATGGCTGTTATAGCCCCTTGCATTTTGTATTGTTTGGTGTTCTTTTGAATAAAATTTGTTTGATTAGGTTGTCTAAAAAAAAGAGTGATAGAATTACGTTCTATACATGTGTCTTCTAATGTGTATGACCATTTGTAGAAGAAGTGTAATTTGATTGACATCATCGAATTAAAGCAAAAATAATTTCGTAAATAGACTTTACCTTGATATTGCCTTTAACACCACACTTCAAGCGTTAACCCTGTCAGCTTAATTATGGCGGATAGAAGCTAACATAAGGATAAATTTGCCGCTCCTAATGACATCTACATGTGAGATATAGGATGAAAACACCACATGTGTCCTTTTACAGCACATCCTTTTCTATCACAATTCTTCTATACAAAATGAACAAAAAAAATCAGATGAGTAACTGCGGATGTTTACAATCGCGAAATAAATTATTTTATGGTTTGTGGAAGGTTTCAAAATGTAATATAAAATCTTAAGATGTACTTATAAATTATTTTGTTGTTGTACCAAGCAACTCTTTAAAATGGTATGAACTGGAATAATTTACAATCGAATAACAAATTTTCATTTTTCTTGTTTTATATTTCTATATAGTATATAATTTTGAAGTTTCGTTCGTCATTTGAGACTCACCCTGTATAATAGGAATATAGTAAATAAGCAAATATAAAAAAATCAATTTGTAATAAGTACCACTCTATTATATGATATATTATATATGTAATTACTATCGAATTTTATAAAATACTCATGTAATTATAGCAAAAGAACCCGTCTGAGTGCTCTTGTGTTTAAGCCAAAAGAGTTATGGGAATTAATTAGGTATAGATAATTTAGTTTTTTGAAATTAAATAAATTGTATATGTAAAATAAATATTAGGTATAAAGCAGTAATTAGTCGATATAAAACACGTAAATATACAGATGTTCCATGGATTCGTTTATAGCTCTGCTGTTAATGTACCAAATAAAAATATTTCATATATATAGTTTATATATATATAGGCTTCATATCTAAAAGTTATTTTTAATTATATTGCATATTCTTGTTCGCTTGCACTGTAACTAATTCTAACTGAAGTTTTAAAATATTTTTTATCTAGACTAGATAAAAATCAAACTCAGGAGTCTAGTTCTTATTATTTTATTATGCCTTTTTGATTGAAGTGATGTGCAAGTATTCGACTGCCTTGTTTTCTGACTTAAATAGTGTTATATAAGTACCTTTATGTAGAATTATATTTAAACTTCATCTTCGTGTGCGTTTTAAAGACTACATTTCGTTATATTTTATCGAAAAAATTAAATTTTATCTAAAAAATGCAAGAATGTAAAGCGTTCCATTTAAAGGCTTAGTATCGCACATACAAAATATGAACAATAGAATTTAATACAGTTTTTCCTAGCTATAAGTGTAACAGAGCTATGGATGAATACATTTTAGATGGGAAGAATATACAATCATATGAACTGATGTGTTTCCAATTTAAGACATACATCTGTGTTTCAAAAGATCAAGCAATAAAACAAATATATTGATCCATTCCAGTTGATAATCTACTCATTCTATATCTAAAAGAACCAACTGATCCATTTTATATGACTCATTGGAAACCTGTACAGTTATTCAGATTGTATATTTTAATTCGCAAAAATTATTTTTTTCAGAAGAAAATAATTTGACATATCACTAGATTCTTAGGGATATTTTTTTCTTCTCTTCATTTAACTGTGAAAATTATGCTTGTATGTATATACCTCAGCATACAAGATAAAGCATACAGAATGAATTTAAATAAATCTTATAGGAAATCTGTACATACAAGATGTTGTGAAATGGAAATAACAAGGTGTTTGAAGACAGTTATAGGATATAAACTTGATATAATATAAAAATTAAAAATTAGATAATAAAATAGAATAAGACGAATTTCTAAACACTGTCATAATTGCTTTGCTTTAATGTTTTGTTGCATTTAATTTAGATGAAGGTTTATATGAAATAAGAGATATTTTGTATTATTTATTAAAACTTTTTTCCATTTTTCATTCTAATATTAGGATTAGGAGAATTTATCAAAAAAACCATGTATTTTGATTTATTAGTATATGGAATTTTCGTACACACGTTCTAAACCAAGTTTGTGCTTTATAAAATGCTATTTGTATTTGGTAAAGAACTTTTATTAAAATGTTAAGTTACTTTGCATCAGTAATAAATATTTTTTTTAGAAAGAGTATATATTTACAATATTTATAAATCATCATGTATTACGTAAACATATCACTCGTATCTTAGACATCACTCCCTTCTCATACCTACATTTTCAATATTCACATTTTATTGGTATTAACATTCGAGTTCTTCATTTAGTAGTGATTTTTATGTATTTTTTATTCAAGATTTTTGATCTCTGTATGTAGTTTACATGAAGCCTTAGTGATGAATCTGTGGATATTCGACAGAGATTAGAAGAAATTATAATATATTAGATACAGATATTCGACAAAAGAAATTTAGTATACCAAGGTAGAAGTTTATAATTCTCCAAAAAAAAAAAATCATCAAAATCAAGTAGATATAAATGAGATAAAATATTTAAGTATAATAGCTGGAAAGACCGAGTATGGCGAAGTATGAAAGGAGGAGATAAGGAAAATGACGAAGGAAGAATTAATAATATAAATATCAGAAAAGAGATACCTAGCTAAACTAGTGGATGAGAATGCATTAAAAAGGAGGAAACACTAAAGGATATGACAGGATTAGCATTAGGCTTGAAAGAATGGAAGAAATGAATAATACAAAAACCGAAAACACTAATCGAAAAGTGTTTCAGAATAGAAAAATTCGAGAAACAGGAGTGGTAAGAGTACTCAAAAATTTGATAATCCCAAGGCAGCAACAATCGCAGATTAAGTTTTGAATGACCTATTTGCAATTGAAGGAACGTCAAATGTTTGAACAAGAAAGTAGCAAATAATTTGAAAATTAGTATCGCTTCGAGCGACATTTGTGCTTAATGGATTTGTAATCGACGTAATTGTTCGTATTGGTCAAAAATAAACCCATCTGGGTGGAAAAAGGTTAATGTATGGACAATCGTTATAGGAGGACTTATCATAGAACCTTTTTTCTTCAAGAAACTCGAAACGCTGATATATTCTTTAAAGTGCTGTAAAATCAGTTCATATCTGCGATTGCACCATTATTTCCGATAGTAGATCAAGGTATTGACAGACTTTTTTCCACCACTAACTCATATTTTGTAAATGGAAAGGCAGAAGCCTCATCCAGTGGCCTGACACAACCTCCGATTTGACACCATTGGAGTTCTTCCTACAAGAATATAAAAAAAAACGTATACGAACAAAGACTTAATTTGGAAGATTTAAAGGAGCTAATAAGAGATGATATAGGCAGAGTATGTGCATATAGAAATGTTAGATATGATTATAATACATTTGCTTTAGTTATTCTTGCATTTGAAGTATTTTTGTGTTTCGTTCATTTTCGGTACTTTTTCATTATAGTTTTTATCTCAAAATCTTTTCTTAATTATGACAAAATATTGAATAAAAAAAAATATGCGTACTTCAAGATTGCAAAATACTAGAAGTGGCATTTAAAGAACAAACTTGGTAGCCATAACAAGAAAATAAAAAAAGATATGAACAGATAAACGTCAAAATACGCACAATAATAAACTAAATAACTTTTGTCAATATATTTCTCTCATCATTTGCTTTTGTTCTTTCACATATACGTTTTGATTAAACCGATGTATGTCCTCTGAAATGTGTTTCGTTTTTGTCAGCAGTTTCGTTCCGAGATAGTATAGAAAACTATAACAATAAACAGCTGTTGTGCTTGAGTTTTTATGTTATTTAAAGCAGAAAATAGTGACACAGATCTGTAGTTTTGCATTAATTTTTTGGATTATTATCGTTTACTTTTAGATACTGCAAGTAAATACGGTTTTGAGTTTTTAACTGTAGCAAAACATATTTTCAAACAATCTTTATAAACCGTCAAATCTCGAATTGCAAGCTTAGACAATTCCGTTCAATTTTTTTCAAGAAAAATTTGCTTTTTAAAAAGAAAATGTATGCAGGTATATATAGATACATGACATTCACGTGAATCAGGGTCTGATATAAGTCTTCTTATGTCGTTACAGTTTTCCGTTTATTTCAATTATCAAATTTTCAACTGCATAGCTTCTACAGTAATCCTACAACAGATTACTGATGGAAATGCTAGCGTTGCTAAGAAATGTGCATAATTAAATATAATTCAACCGTAATCTAATAAACGGTACACAAAAATTATTAATAATAAATTAGATGAATTACAGAGATGGACAAATTGTTTACATTAAGTAATCACTTCATACTTTATCTGTAAAAAATTCTTATTTCTACATGAAAAAAACCTTGTAGAAAATGTAAATAGGTAAATAGATTTTAACAGCATAGAAATGCAGTAAACGCATTATATTTATAAAATATGATAATAATAATTACTATGCGGAAGGTGCTGCACTGCACCTTTATACCTAAAGCTAGATGCTTACTACTCAGTGGTTATATAGAATATAATAGAAATATTGACGTGAGAATATGTGATACAGCGTCCCGGAGTAGAAATCGTGCTTGACAGGGGACAATGATGCCGAAAGCATCAGAATATACTAATGCAGAATATACGCTTCTTGAACAAATTACAGCGTGAAGCATAAATAAAATACTTGAAGAAAGAATTTGAAATTCAGTAAGAAGGAGAAGGTGAAAATAGAAATGAAACAAATTTACTTCTAATAAGCATATACAAGTTTATACCTTCATAGATCTCTTATTATGGTAATTAGTAATTACCACATTTTGTGGTAATTACTAATTACCACAAAATGTGTCAAGCGAAGCTTGGTGAAGGAGTCGTGCTTTGATTTAAAATTATGAGAGGTTGCTTTAGTAAATGTACACATGCCAACTTAGAGCGCCGCTGTATAGAAAAGATTCAGCACTTACAGAAGCATCCATAAGCCTCTGGAAATAGATTAACTGTAGAGCGAGCAGATAAAACTACGTTTATATCACATAATCTAAAAGAAATATATTGCTTACAAGTAAGAACTAGAAAGTGCAACGCAATTTTCCATCTCTGTTTTGTCTTCAAAAAATTAATCTGAATAATGTATGCATGTACTACACAATCATGTACAGGGTTATTCATTATAAATAAGCCACACTTCATCATCGTTTTTATTGCATATACAAAAAAATGTTTTAAAGAAAAGTTGTGTAGCTGAGACTGAATTTTATTTGCATGATATCAAAAACACAATGGCTTGCAGATACAACTGCATAAATCATTTTTTTTAAATAGAATACCCTGTATATTATTAAATATTTATAATGGTCTTTTTTTTCTGATTTCAAAAATACAACATATGATACCGGTATCTTAAACCGTTTTAGAGTTATTAAATGTCGAATATCGTAGTTACTGTACTATAGAAAAGTTAACATTATTAAAGTAAACTACGAAAATGACAACTATTGTATTTGATAAATTACATTTCCTTAATAAAATAATCAAAATGGTTTAGAGTGAGGATGAAAAATTGCAAATATTTACAAAAATGTATTTAATAACAATAATAATAATAATAATAATAATAATAATAATAATAATAATTTATTACCCAACGGATAATCCAATAACAGGACAAACAATAAAGTATAAAAATTGTATACATACATTTCAGAAATTAGAAATTATTAGAAAATAAAGATGTTAACATAAGTAGATTCTATTAAAATAAAGTGTCGCCATAAATAAGCTCCGCTGTGCGATACATAGTTGTTACAGGAGAAAATGATAGTAAGTTGGTTCTAGGAATACGAAGGGAGAAAGTAGGGGAAGATCGGGAAGAAATACGCGGAACAAGGAAATTTATATAGGAAAGAATGTAAGAACTATCAATGAGACCATGCAGTTGCTTCCAAATAAAACGCGCACCATGTCTTTCACGACGCGACGTCAAGGACTGCATTCCATGTCGTGCCAAAAGCGTAGCGTAATCCATATTGCGTGCAGGATAAGAGCCGTCAATTTTGTACGACAAAAACTTCAGGAATCTTCTCTGAATCTTCTCAACCATTAATTGGAGGTAAGTGTAATGTGGTGCCCAGACTGGGGAAGCATACTCAAGTTTGCTAGCAATAAAGCTGAAGAATAAAGTTTTCAGTCGACTGATATTGTTGAAATGCTTACAGGTACGTATAACGAAACCTAAGGTTTTAGAGGTAGCAAGGCATAAATTTGAAATATGTGGGACAAAGGTCAGACGGCTGTCAAAAATCACACCAAGGTCTTTAAATTCGTTGACTTTAGAAAGATTGTGATCGTCAATCACATAAGTGGATGGAATAATTCTACGCTTCCTAGTGAAAGTCATGTGGCAACACTTGTCAACATTCAAAACTAGTCCATTACACTTGCACCATTCACTGATCATATTCAAATTCTCCTGCAGAAGTAATATATCGTTCCAAGTCTTGACGGATTGATAAATGTTGATGTCATTTGCATAAGCAAGTGTAGGACATGACAAAGAGGTGAGCAAAGCATTGATAAAAAGAATGAATAGTAAAGGTCCCAGATTGGAGCTCTGAGGGACGCCAGACTGTGGAACAAACTCGAAGGACTTGAAACCATTGTAATAAACATACCTATGTACTTCGATTGAGTAAGTACGATTCCAAAAGTTTAAGCAATGAGGAACTAAAACCATAAACAGACAATTTGGTGAGTAAAATACCATGATCCAAGGTGTCAAATGCGTTGCTAAGATCTGTAAATAGAACATCCACCTGACCCTGCGCATCAAGTTTGCAACTTATATATTGACAAATGGTGATAAGGTTTGTAACTGTCGATCGTCCACGGACAAAGCCATGTTGGTCAGGTAAGATGTATGATTTAGTACCGTGATATATACATGAGTAAAGAAAGGATTCATAAATCTTAGCAAGGTTATATAAAATAGATATCGGTTTATAATTGTCAACAAGCGTTTTATCACCTTTTTTGTGCGCTAGACAAATTCGTGCATGCTTCCAAGAGGAAGGAAAAACAGATAAACGAATTGATAAATTAATAATAATAGACAAAGGTATCGCCAAAATGTGTCTGGCATCATGAATGAGAAAATTGGACAAAATATTCATTAGTTGTGATTCAGAAACTAATGGAAGAACAACAGGTAAATGATTCACTGAAGAACTGGGTACGTAGTCATGAAAAGGTGTACTATTATGGTAGGAAGTACGAAATTTTTCAGCAAAAGCATCCACGATGTCCTGCGGAGATTCATGAAAGACATCGAGAAAGACAGGCCATTGGGAATCCTGGAAATGGTTTCATTATTGACATTTAGATTATTTATTTCAAGACGATTCTTTTCTTTAATGACTTGAATACTATGGTTATTATTCTTGACAGAATCTTTCAAAAATCCCCAAAAAGATGTTTCCTTAGGGGTCAAGTCAGAACTATTAGGTGGCCATTCAATAGTTCCGTTATTCCTTATCCATATCTCAAATACATTATTCAAATGGGTTTTTAAGGCACTATGCGGAGTTGTCCCATCTTACATTCAAATCAAATCATCAAGCTCGGCCTCCAAAAAATTCTGTATAAGAATATTTTCAACTTCTGAGTTAATTATGTCAAAATAGGCTGCTCCATTTAAATTATAGTCATAAAATATAGCTCCAATAATTTTGTTTCGGAAAATGCCACACCAAACGCAAACGGATCTTCCTCCTGATTTTTTAATTTGTTTTACCAATCTCTTTCTGTTGTATTTACTTTCCCAATACCTTCGATTTTTTCTATTAAAAACTCTTGCAGTGGAAAAAGACGACTCATCAGTTCATAATATTTTAGTAAAATAATCGGCATCTTCATTCAAATTTTGAATTATATTGCGGCAAAAGTCCAGCCTTTTCCCTTTTTGAGTCTCTGTTAAAACTTGTAGGTATAGGTAATATTTTATATGGTCTATCATTGTATTTTTTTAACATACGTTGAATTTTGGCATAACTTTTCTCTAATTGAGCAGCTGCATTATTTAAACAACTTTCAGAATTTGTTTGTTTGTGAATGTTTTAATAACAGGCTACTAGCGAATAAATATAGATGGCGTTACCTTCAAAATATAGTAGTATATCTGTTCGTTCTCAACTAAACGCTTTATCTACTAAAACTGGGGGTATTAGGCGTTTTCGGAAAATGTATAGCATTTAACTAACCCGGTTAGACAGTACCTGATCAGGTTCACAAATTTTACCGGGTTATTTAAAGCATTTCCGAACGCACTTTGCGGCCATGTATAGTAACGTAACATAAACATAACCTACATTCGTAGGTTAGATTCTGTACCAGCAAAATGAAATAAGAAATGAATACCACAGTGAGTTTGCATAAAAACTATAAAGTTAAAGTAGTGTCGCAAAATACAATTCAAGAAGGCTTTTTTAAATTTGTTTCCTATAAAAGTAAATAAAAGAGTTTTTTGTATTGACACTAACGCGTTGTAAGGTTATACCTGGAGAGGGGGTAAAACAACCCACACTACCCTACTCACTTACCAGGGTTATGAAAACTGAACCGGGTTATTGAACTTTTTCGATGTTACGAACACGGTTGTTTTTACCCGACTGAATTAACGAACGCATTTGTGCTAACCGTGTTGTAGCCCCAATGCCCGGGTTTAATTTCCGAAAACACCTATTGTTTACCTTTCAGTAAATATTTTTAAACATGTTTTTTGACGGTGTTGGACGATTTGGATAAACACCCCATATGCTCTTTTTACTGCACGTGTATTTTTGTTATTTTGTATAAAACACATAAATATCTGTACTTTTTCATCCTCACTGTAAACCATTTTGGCTATTTTATCAAGGAAGTGTCATTTATCAAACACAATAGCTTACTTTAATAACGTTAACTTATCCATAGTACACTAACTACGATATTCGACATTTAATAACTCGAAAACGGTTTAAGACACCGGTATCATATGGTATATTTTTGAAATCAGAAAAGAAAGACCATTACAAATATTTAATAATATACAGGGTATTCCATGAAAAAAAAATTACTCCGTTGTATCTGCACGCCACTGCGTTTTTTTGATATCATGCAAATAAACTTCAGTTTCAGCCACAAAACTTTTTATTTTTTTGTATATGCAATAATAACGATGATGAAGGGTGCGTAATTTATAATGAATGACTCTGTACATAGTAACTGATTGTACAGACATATAATGCAAAATTAGGTATAAATATCTGCATATTTGCATTATACCACATAACATTGCTATTAGTAGAATAGAACATACACATAGTCATACTAATAAGAATCAAAGGGTATATTTTAAGGGACCTACCGTTTGTTTATATAATAGAAATAAATATCGTTACCTGTAAAAAATAAGAAAAACTAACAGTTTGATGTACATACATTCGTAAATATAAATGATCGCTTCTAACGATTGAGAAGAGCCAACCAACTTGTTCTAAAATAAGTACTTATAACACTATTATATAAATTAATATACATATATTATATTAATATGGATGTTATTAAATGTTTCAGAGTTCCTTATATATAATATTATTTTAAAGATACTGTTATTATTTGTTATGTTTGTTCGTTTGATTTTATAGCGTGAAATGTATGTATGTTTTAAAAATAAAACTTATCTGAAATTTTGTGTTTTGGGTATAAACATTAGGTTATGTAAATGAGCTTTTTAGAAAACTCGTAATTGTTTATCGCTACAATTTATATCTAAGTATAACTGTGGTAAAAACTTTCCTTCTTATAGATGGTGTGCTGACTGATTACTGAAAACAACAAAATCCGTACCCTGTGTTTCACTTTACATGAATACACACCTAAATAAATTGTTTATTAATAACGCAATTAGTATAAAACTTTTACTAGTGATAGAGGCCATTGCCATTAATGTTTTTGTAGAAGTAATTTTTTTTGGAATTCAAATGTGACCAACTATGATTAAAATAAGAACAAATGTTTCAAGTAAAGTCATAGTAGCAATGAAGATAGAGCCAAAAAGTACTGCAATAAGTTGTTACTAATCACTAAAATCGACCATCGATATAAGAAGTTTCGTTGAAAATTTTTAATTTTCAAATATATCTACATTGTGTTGTAAACTTATTGAAAATATTCTTATCTCAAACATAAAGTGCATAACGCACAATAATAAAAAAAAGAGAATTGTTTGAAACGTTAAATCAAAATAATTTACTTATGTGACATGATATGTGAATTATTTGAGTAGTGATTGTTGCACAACGATTAAATATTCCCGAAAAGATAGAAATGGTGATAATGTACGAGTACGTTCTTGCCGAGAGGCTACTTTAGAGTTTAATGCAAGACATCCTGAACATCCGCATATCGTTCATGGGGCAGCTGCACACTTGGATCTCCATTTCAACGCTACTGGAAGTGTCAGCAAGTTGAGAGCACGACCATCAAATAATCGATAAATAATCGGAGGCTGATGATGCAGTAATATTAGCAGCATATGGTAATAATCCTGTGACAAGTTTACGAGATATGAGTAGATAAATATATCTTACACTAAAATTTGGAGATGCCTTCGTCAACATAAAGTGAAACCCTATAAGTCAAAATTGCAGCTTCTTTTTGAAACGACACAGAATTTTTGATTAGAATTATGTTTACTGATGAAACTACGTTTACCACTAACGGTGTAGTTTTATCACAGAACTGCAGTTACTGACCATCAGAGAACCAAAGTTATGTAATCATTTCACTCAAGTATACGTTCACGAAAAATTTCGTATATGAATAAATGTATGAATGCACATCTACCCTAAGCTGGCATTGCGAACAACAACGAGCAGACAGATGTTTCGACCTTACATTAGTCTCATCAGTACACAAGCGTGTTGTTCACAATGCCTTAAAAACTTAGATTACCTGATATAGACAACTTACGTACCAAATGTCATGAGAGATTCCCAGCGGCATCTGTTACCCAGGCGCGACATCACAAGGTAACGTTACCCTCCGTACTACTAATCGGGAAACTGTAGATATACGTGCATTCAATAAACACGCCATAGATGGCGTATCTATTACAATACAATGTAACAAAGTAATTCTTGGAGAAAAAGCGCTCTCACACTATTAAACCACTCAAGTATACGTACGTTCACGAGAGCGCTTACTCTCTAAGAATTACTTTCTTACATTGTATTGTATTATGTAATTATTTGTAAAAGACATTATTCGCAAAAAGTTAGTATGTGGCGTGTAGAATATTAAATAAAGAATCCTTCGCCTTTTTTCCTTTTTGATAGGTTAAACACGCAACCGAATTAATGGACACCACTGATGAGTTGCCACTTGTAATGCGTGCAGTGTATTTACAGCTTGATGGAGCTTCAGTTCATAAAGCAAGATTAGTACGAGTATGGTTGGACGAGAGTTTTCCTTTGAGATGGATAAGTCGTAATAGTCTCTTAACCGAATGGCTACCGAGATCGCCCGGTATTACACCACTAGACCTTTTTCTTTGGGGAACCATTAAAAGTATTGTGTATGCATCCAGACCTAGAAACAGGGAGGACCTATTCGATAGAATACGACAAGCCTGTCGCGAAATTTCTCCTGAAATATTACGACATGTTTCACTGAATGAATAACAGATGTATAGTATATTGACATCTGTAATCATTCTTTGGATTGCAAATTAAATTAAATTGAAATTGTATCAAATGCTTCAGATAGGTCCGATAACATACTACAAGGAAGTTTTCCGCGTTCGAAAACACCAAGAGCATCTATATATCCGCACGAGGTTATATACACATGACTGTTCTTGAACAAAACCGTACAGATGGGTACTATTGCGATGATTATTTAGTAGAAGATCATATACATTAACACCATCCAAGAAAGAGGAAAGAAAACATAAAATTTCCGTTTTCTCTTTGTTAATTGGACAGCCTGGACAAAACAAACACCATATCAAAAATAAATTGTCAAAAAAGAAAATTTTAGAAACTAGAGTGAAAAATATTCATAGCACCTGGCATCAGAAAATTGATGAAATATTTTGGGAGCAAAATGGAAACAACCGAGAAAAAAGCTTGAAAACCTGTCAAGCTAGTAGTAACCAGATTTCTTGGAAATCCAAGCTACAAATGTCCGGTAGAAATAATGTTGAAGAATTTGAAGTTTTTAGAGTGTAGTATGAGTTTAAACGTATATTTTCTCCATTCATACCTGGACTATATTCATGAAGATTTATGTGCATGAGCCAAAAGCAAAGTGAATGATTTCAACAATTTATATGCGGAAGGTTCCTCACTGTATTATGAGTGTTGACCCACTTTTAGATACAATTCAAATATTTTCTTTAATACAATGTACATCCGATGTGGAAAAGCTAACGGATGCTTTACCTCTTTAAAGAGGTCAATGCCACTCTTTTACCATTGCATCCCAATGCGTCCGATATGTATGCGATTTAAAAGGTTGAATGTCCATTACAAGCCCTTTGATACAAGATACAAATATCCTATCATAACTCTACTATAAGCAGATGACATTGAGCTCTTATTGGAATCCACGCTATGATGAGTTAATGATTGTGTATACAATAAGGAAGGGCAAACACATTATTAATGAAAAGTAGAAGTTGATATTTTTATGTAATTCTTTTGTCATTTGCCAATTAAGTGTTACTTAATTCATTTAAAATATCAATTAAAATTTAAATCAATTTTTTTATGTCGTTCTTTAGTATAGCATATTTCTTCGCACGGTATATGTACAGATATGTAAATGCTGCATTTAAGTCCATTACATTCCTTATTAACAGTAAAGATAAATATTACAGGACGTTGTAATGGAAAAAACAAAACTTCGTTATATCTATGTTCATAAAATAAACCATAGAAACCAATTATAAGACATAAGTGCTGCATTTACATACGTAAAGTTTGGAATTCATAAGCTTATGGAAGAGCACCACTAATTAACGTCACCGTAAACGCATCAAATCCTTCATGTATACCTGTTTCGCATCTTAATGGTGTGTCATTTTACGTTTCTTCATTGCATTAACCTAACGATTTCCGTAAATGGTGCTGGCGTCTCCGTTCCTAGCTTCAAGCAAGTGAGAGTTCTTGTTTTGCCACTTTGCAAGTTGAGGTTATTAAATTTGTATGTTGCTAGGTTGTACATATTTACTACATGCCTAATATGAACACAAGACTATTATAATGATATTTACCGACGTTTAAAACCCATGTCGGTGTAGATATTGTAAAAATGATTTGATGTTATGATGTAATTATGGTACTGCTTTTTGATTTATCATTACTTTTACAATCGAGATTGTTATTATGACTCTTGCGGCACATCTAGCTACTTTGCACCCTTAATTATATAATCAGACTAATTAAAATTTCCTTTTGAATGTGAATGGTTCATTCTTTCATAGGAAAGAAAGACCGCTCTAATACAGTCTATACATGTGGCAAAAGAATAGAAACAATTAATAAATAGGTAGAGTCCGATCCAAACCTGATGAGACTTGGTATGCGCGAGGCGTGGTTTAAACTCTGTACTATCCGTGCTAAAATATCAACACCAAAGCGATCGTGTATATTTCCCGCTTCTTTTGAATACAAACACCATGGAATAAGGTCTGCAATCTACAAGTTTTATTATTATTATTATATACATGGCAAAAGCAAATGAAAAAGTAAACCTCAACACTAGATAAATAAATCTAAAATAAAAATTAAATTAAAGTAAAAAACTAGACTTTTATAAAATTTTATTAACCGCTTTCATCTGACGAATAGTCAAATACAGAATCAGTAACATTATCATAATGTACATGAATAATAAATTTGAAAATGTATATAAATGATGTAAATGTATCGGAGCACAGCACGAAGCATGGACTAAACGACAAATGATCAAATAGTAGACCAATGTTTTCGCGCCTGACTGTGTACAGCGCCGCTCCCTATAGATATCTCTCTCATTTTATATACTGCTTGCTCTCTCTAATACCGAAAATCGTTTTCTACGCAGGTATCATCAGGTTTGGATCGAAAAAATATGTTGTTAGTTATTGTGGCATGTTTAGCTAAAATAGACATTGCTTGCCTAGTAATTATAGACCAACATATTGTCGCCCGTTTTTTCCCACGTTGTTGGAGGGCTCTTTTAAATCTAGATTTACAACATATCTGGAATCTAAAATGATTTCATAGACAACATTGTTTTCGTCGAGGCAAATAATCTACTATTCGCTTTTTAAAACAGTGGCGGACTCAGAATTTTGTATTAGGGAAGAGGGTTCAACCAAAAAAAAAAAGAAAACAGGAAACATATTAAAGTACGAAAATGTATTGAAAATAAAACGTAACGTACATATAAAATATATTTAAGAAAATATAAATTTCAATAAAACACTTTAAAACAGTGAATAGTGTTGTAAAGTTTCATGAAATGGTTATGTTAATGTTAACCTCACTTCAATATTGTATGCCAATTGTTAAATGTTAATACTACATAAATTTAAGAAATAATGATGAAGGAAATATTGAAGGAAGTATCGAGAAACAAAAACGCAAAACCTCCTTATGTAAAAAACAACAAACAACAAAAAATGCATTTCTTATAAATCATTTACAAAAACAATTAAACATAAACAATACAATAAACAATAACACAATTCTCTAATAAATGTTTATGTATCAAGTACGCAGTATGGGGTTTCAGAGGGCGAGTCGTCATTAAGGACAAGGCGACCAAGGGAAGACATCTGTACCACGCTGGATCTAAATTCTCATCTGCCGAAACCACCAGCAGAAGAAACGAAAGATAAAGAAGGTTCTAAAGATGAGAAAGAAGGTGACATAGATAAGGAAATGGAACCAGAAGATAAAGATCCTGAAAAGGAAAAGGCCGACGAGAAAGAAAAAGACAAAGATACAGAAGAAAACAAAGACAAAGACGCGAAATGAAAAAATTAAGATTTTGAAAGTGTCTCACTGCAGAGACGCTTCATCGCTCTCCCCTGTCCACCAAACACTACTCACACTACTCTTGTAATACCCAAACCATTTCATTTTATCTTTAAAAGGAAAAAAAGAACTATGTGCAAAAACTTAGATTTAAGTGTCATCCATATATATAATACATTACTATAATAATTATAAATATACTAATCAATTTTATAACAAAAACAAAAATGGAACAACATAACTTGTCAACGATTATTAATATTACTTATGTAGCTTTTTTATTATGAAATATATATAAACAGATCGACAGTTTTATTGATATTATTCATAATGAAAGGAAAATGATCAAAAAAATGGAGTAATAAAGGCGTAATATTCATTGCTAGTTTAAGGATGATATTTGTTTGTATAAATAAATCTTAGCTAGGACTCTTTATTTTTTAGTTGTAAGTATATTTGTATGCCTGTGAAGATTGAGATGACGCGATGCATACATTATTTTGTACATATTATCACAGTATTGTGCACCGCGTTTCTTCATATCTTCTTACATGTTAGTGGCAGTTTCTGTGTAAGAAATTCATAAAATAAATAACCAAGTAGAGCATTTCTTCATTATATTCATTCCATATTTAAAAATGAGGTGTGGCCACCACACGACTTTCTTATACGTACGAAAGTGTTACTTCCGGTCCGAATTTTGAAATTTCATTTATACAAAAAATATTCCATATCCAACTCTAAATACTTCTGTACTCTTGATAAATATATATAGAATGCATAACTTACGACATATTTGCAAAAAATCGCTATTCGATAGGACTAAAAGTGGTACTTCCGGTCTGAATTTTGAAATTTTATTTATATAAAATATATCGAAAATTATGTTTTAAATACTTTTATACTCGTAACGTACTTGTCTTAAAAGCATGACTTGCGAGATATTCGCAAAAAACTGATTTTCGATAAGAGTAAAAGACCTACTTCCGGTAGGAATTTCGAAAAACTTTATTAATACAATTTTTCTCAAATTTAATTTTGAGTACATTTGAATTCTTTATAAATTTGTTTAAACTTAGTAATTGACGAAATATTTGCAAAATTCGATTTTTTCACTGAAGTAAACTACTACTTCCGGTCTTCCGATTTTGCTCAAAATCTAATCAGTTCTCAAGAGGGAGATTATATTCGTAAATACAAGATTTGGAATTGATATCTACAGCGGTTTGACCGCTATCGTGGTCACACACACACACACAGACACACAGACACACAGACACACAGAGAGAGAGAGAGAGAGAGAGAGAGAGAGAGAGACATTTTTTAAAAACCACTTTTTTGGTATCAGGGGACCTCAAAACGTGGCCATCTGCAAAAATCTCGAGGTCGAAAATTTTCATCATCACAATACTTCCTTATACTACGTATAAGAAAGTAAAAAATGAGGTGTGGCCACCACACGACTTTCTTATACGTATGAAAGTGTTACTTCCGGTCCGAATTTTGAAATTTCATTTATACAAAAAATATTCCAAATCCAACTCTAAATACTTTTGTACTCTTCATAAATATATATAGAATGCATAATTTACGACATATTTGCAAAAAATCGCTATTCGATAAGAGTAAAAGTGGTACTTCCGGTCTGAATTTTGAAATTTTTTTTATACAAAAGATATTTAAAAGTATGTTCTAAATACTTTTATACTCTTAATGTACTTGCCTAGAAAGCATGACTTGCGAGATATTCGCAAAAAACTGATTTTCGATAAGAGTAAAAGACCTACTTCCGGTAGGAATTTCGAAAAACTTTATTAAAACAATTTTTCTCAAATTTAATTTTGAGTACATTTGAATTCTTTATAAATTTGTTTAAACTTAGTAATTGACGAAACATTTGCAAAATTCGATTTTTTCACTGAAGTAAACTACTACTTCCGGTCTGCCGATTTTGCTCAAAATCTAATCAGTTCTCAAGAGGGAGATTATATTCATAAATACAAAATTTGGAATTGATATCTGCAGCGGTTTGACCGCTATCGTGGTCACACACAGACACACACACACACACACACACAGAGAGACACACAGACACACAGACATTTTTTAAAAACCACTTTTTTGGTATCAGGGGACCTCAAAACGTGGACATCTGCAAAAATCTCGAGGTCGAAAATTTTCATCATCACAATACTTCCTTATACTACGTATAAGAAAGTAAAAATGAGGTGTGGCCACCACACGACTTTCTTATACGTATGAGTGTTTCAAACTATACAATTTTAAAAATTTTTTTATACAAAACTTATTCAAAATCCTATTCTAGGTACTTTCATTCGCTTAATAAATTGCTATAGAATGCATACTTTGCAAGATATTATCAAAAATGTGCTCCTCGCTAAGAGTAAAAGTGCTACTTCCGGTCCGAATTTTGAAATTTGATATATACAAAAAATATTGCAAATCCAGTTCTAAATACTTTTGTACTCTTGATAAATATATATAGAATGCATAACTTACGACATATTTGCAAAAAATCGCTATTCGATAAGAGTAAAAGTGGTACTTCCGGTCTGAATTTTGAAATTTTTTTTATACAAAAGATATTGAAAATTATGTTTTAAATACTTTCATACCCGTAACGTACTTGTCTAAAAAGCATGACTTGCGAAATATTCGCAAAAAACTGATTTTCGATAAGAGTAAAAGACCTACTTCCGGTAGGAATTTCGAAAAACTTTCTAAATAAAATTATTCTCAATTTTAATTTTAAGTATATATGAATTCTTTATAAATTTGTTTAAACTTAGTAGTTGACGAAATATTCGCAAAATTCGATTCTTTCGCTGAAGTAAACTGCTACTTCCGGTCTACCGATTTTACTGAAAAACTAATCAGATCTCAAGAGGGAGATTATACATGGAAATACAAAATTTGGAATTGATATCTACAGCGGTTTGGCCGCTATCGTGGTCACAGACAGACAGACACACAGACAGACAGACAGACACACAGACAGACAGACAGACAGACACACACACAGACATTTTTTTAAAAACCACTTTTTTGGTATCAGGGGACCTCAAAACGTGGACATCTGCAAAAATCTCGAGTTCGAAAATTTTCATCATCACAATACTTCCTTATACTACGTATAAGAAAGTAAAAGGACAAGAACGATTGTAGCGTAAAAAAACACAAAAGTCGTTACATCACTGGAATATTCGTGGAACATTTTTGCTGATATAAGAACCATTTGCGTACGTGGTACATGGATTTTTTTACATGAGTTAAAAGTCAAAACAATCCGCAAAATGGATTTGTCAGTACTATACTATATTAATTAAACCACAAAACTGACAAAATTATATTAAAAAGAGACAATAGCTCCGTAATAGTCACTTTTAAAGTATTAACGTCTTACATGTTTTTGATGTGAAATTTAATAAGAAATTCAAAAATTAAATAATATACAGGGTGTTCTATTTGAAGAAATTGACTTTTTAGCAAAAACTAACAAAAGCATTTCAAAAAACGACAGTAGCTCAGCAATAGTCACATTTAAAGTATTAACGTTTTACATGTTTTTGATATGAAATTTAATAAACAATTCAAAAATGAACTGATATACAGGCTGTTCCAATTAAACAAAATGACTTTTATACAAAAACGTGTCATCTAATTTTAATCCAGTTTCCTGCACATGCATCAGTTAGTAACTGTAAAAAAATAAAACATGCTTCTATTAGGATCTCTTATTGTAAACAATACTGCAAAAAACTTTGTCTATCTAATACGTCGATTTCGAAAAATATAATTTTATACAAACATTGAATTTTTCAGAGAAATGGGAATAAGTCAAAAACTTTAGATTTTAGGCCTATACTATCTTATTACTTTTTGACTAAAAATTATACGGGGAATACAAAATTGCAATATTATATAGAGTGTTCCATTTAAAACACTATAACTATGGTTAGCCACCAAGTTATGGAACACTCTGTATAATACAAAATATTTTTAAAATGTGCTCCTAATGAACAGCTACCACAAGGAAAAAACCGCTTCGAAATATCTTTACTCATAAAGGCATAATCGGCCTTACCCGTTTAGATGACTCAGCCTGTATATGAAATTTATGAAATATTTCATTGAAATGAAATTTATATGAAATATTTCAAATTGAAATATTTCATTTTACATCACTAATAAACTACTAATAAAGCAACATAATATGCTATTAAAATTGACATAAATTATAGTAAAATAACTAGACGGCGAGATTGGAGAGCTAGACATCAAGAACGTATTTCAGAATAGAAATATCGGGGTGTATATACATCAAAGCTAGGCCGTTTAATCTGTCGTCCCTAATAGAATTCCGCAAGTAGTTTTTTTAGATATATTAGGGATGAAAAGGTTCTTTCACAAGAACATGTGGTGACTGGTAAAGTTGCCATTATAAGTAAAAGCTTATAAATTGTGGGCAACAAATTTTTATTGCATCTTTCCAAAGTTTTAATCGCACTTTGTCACTTTTCTGCTTTATTTTTGATAAACTGGACCCAAAGTGTAACTTCTCCCATAGCCCCAAAATCATCCAATTGATAAAATTCCAAAAGCTGTTGCGTGGAAATCAAAATTTCTGTATTATCTAAACTATTATTACTACATAAAAGTTTTTGGAAAGGTTCAAGAGTAGTTTTGTGTTTAATGAATTTTGCCTTTATTGCCTGCATTGTTTGGTCGAGAAACGGAATATAGATAACCCTTCGACAATAATCTTCTGGCGATGAATTTCCTTTAACTCTTCTTATTGTATATGTTAGCAAGGATGTTAGTTTTCATTTTCGTGGAATTCATAGAAATGTGTACATGTTTGTCCATTGATCGTTGTTTGGGTCGCAGTAAAAAAAAATTACCGAGTATTTAGAAAATTAATGTATTTTATGAGCATGAAAAATATCCTTAAAATGTACAGAAGAGTTCGCTAATATAAACTTGTAGACTTGTACAGATGCACTAACTATAGCAACACAGTCTGTGACCTGTAATTGTTTAATGGTAATGTCATGCTGTGGGCGTGGCGCTTCGAAAACAATTAGCACTCTTTGCCACTGTTGCCAAGATTTTGTTTAAAACAACGATTAATTTATGTAACTTGAAATCATATGTGTCTGTGCCTGGCGGCCTGAGGGGGTTTTGACCCTTAAACCCCCCTCGCTACGCCACTGTTTTAACACATACCGTTATATACATTACAGATCAAATATAGTCATCTATCGAGAGCCTTTGATTGCGTTTCTCATAGTATTTTGTTGACAACTTAGAATACTATGGTGTTAGAGAGCATTCTATTTCATTACTTGGTAGCTTTCTGGCAAATAAATATCAATATGTTGACAATGGTTATGAATCATCATCGTTGAAGCTTGTAGTGTGCGGAGTCCCGCAGGGCTCGATACTTGGTCCGGTACTTTATAGTATTTTATATAAATATTATAAATTATTAATGAACACATTAAATTTTAGAATGTCGAATACACCGATAATAATACAATTTCTGTAGTAACAAGATCTGACATACTTTGAACATTTAGAACACCCATACTTTAGATTGTCAAAGAACTTAAATTCATTTAGGTATTACGGTATAAAGCTGTATAATATATTGGCCAATTCATGAAGAGAACTGAATGACAAAACATTCAAACACTGAAAAGGCATCTAGAAAAGAATCCAGGAGTTCGTTAAACATATGACGAAACTGTTATATAACTGATTTGTTGGGTGTGTGAAGTTAGCCCCACGTTTTTCGAAAATCGAAAATCTGACAGTTGTCCAGGTTGTTCTAGGTTTGCTTTAAATTGTTCCAAAATATAAAAAAAAGATTCAAAATTGGCCAAGATAATTTAAAAAAAATTCTTTTTCGATGAATCTTCGAGGTTGTTCTAGGATTGTTCAAAATTGTTCCAAAGTATTTCAAAGAAAAAATCATATTTATGATATTTTCTTTGAAATATTGACTGATTTCAGAGAAAATGCGGAAAAACGTAAGCTAAAAGTATTAAATCAGACACTGTTTTTGCAAAAGTTCAAATTGTGATGATTGTTCGACGCTGTAGATGTGTTCTGAACATTGTTTTAATACACAAAAACCGTATCTCTTATAAATCAAAAGATATTGAAAAAAAACAAAATCCGAAAGTGAGAAGCTAGCCCTCCTTTTCTCGAACATTTTAATTCTGACGGTTGTTTCAGGTTGTTCTAGATTTGTTCTAAATCGTTCCAAAGCATTCCAAAGGAACAATCAATATCCGCCGAGATAATAGGAAAAATAAAAAAGAAAATTTTGACGGTTGTTCTGGATTTGTTCTAAATGATTCCAAAGTATTTCAAAGAAAAAATCAAAATTGACTGAGATATAAGAAAAAACGATTCTACAATGGTCGGAATGACTTGCACTTTCAGAACATAAAGTAATTTCACACACCCTTATTTATTCGTATTTTATGTTATTTCATCTGCATATGAATTAAGTTATCTAACTACCTATAAAATTATATCCGTTCAGTCAACTGAAATTGTCTACTTATCCAGTTTGTGGGTGGTGTGGAAAACAGAAGATTCCAATGTGGGAGTAGCAAAATAGTTTTTGATTATTCCTGTAATTTTCCGTAATCTTCTTCGCAAAATTGATCCTAGCATATTCACTTCATTCCTTAAAACTTAAACATGCCGAGCAATATACTTCAAAGCCTTCAAGAAGCATTCAGAGCATCCTGCGATTTAAAGATAAAAAGAGGCGCTGTGCTATAATGAAAGCTTCAACAAAGTGATTATTGCGGCCAAACAAGACATCGGTATTCAAGGTAGTAAGAGAAGTATTATTTTGAGGAAGTATGTACATATTTATTGGTGTACGAGGGGGATATTCTAAATATTCTAATACACACGCACACACCGACGCAATAACGAAGAAAACAAGCAAACCCAGACCTCGATATTGGCGCCGGCGTTAGAAAAGAAAGTCCACACAGTGTGCCGTGTACGAACTATCGAGTGCGAGTGAGAGATTTCGGCGCGCATCTTCCTTCCTCCGCGCGAGAGTGGGAGTTCAATTTCTCTATTTCAGTCAAGTGTAGTACAGCAGGCCCGTTGCAAGGTGTTCCGATTTGAACGTGCGCAGAATTTCCCACATCACACACACACACATTAACACAGAGAGAACGCGCCACGACCCACCGCCAATCGATTTTTCACATATATTTTGCGATGAAAAATCTCAAATGGTCGCTGCATCTGTGACTCTTCGCATTCCTGACATGTATATATCCGAAATGAAATAAACGCACGGGCGCGTGCAAATTAAAAGACACTCTTGAATTTAAGAAATAAGTGCGTGTGAAATAATCGTGCGTGCTAAAAGAACCGTTTTTGAAAGGAACATCAGTTACTCTTGAGCTTCCGCTGGTGAAAGCTCGCCTGTTTTGATCGCTGTTGTTTTGTGCAAGAACTATTGACAGAAAGTATGAGTTATAAAAGAAGATATATACAGGAGAGGGTGTAACACACCCCTCACATCTGAAAGACGCTTTCAATTCGGATAATTCTGTGGTGTTTTTTTTATAATGGTAAACATTAATCGTAACGTCCTAAAGGGAGGAACCCTCAACTATTGGATCTTATTTACAATTACGGCCTCTATATTAGGTAATATTAGATTACATTCGTTATGTATGTAATTCCTCGTGTTCATACTTCATTTATATTAATGATTATTTTGAATCTTGATTATTTTTTTACCTCTTGAATTTATAATACAGGTACGAAAAATATACAAAGAATTAGTGGGTTCTATTATTTTTTTCATCAATCTATTTCGGTCTTAAGTCTATTTTTATGGTATTAATTTAGTTATTTTTGTGTATATACGATGTGATGGTATAAAAAAAAATCCAGTGCGCGCCACCCATAAACCGCCCACGTTCTCCAAATATCGATTTCTCTCCCTTGTTGCTTCAACGTCTTGCGCTCTCAATGAACCATTCATATTTGCTGTGCGGATATTACAATTTTACTATTGTAGCCTACTATTTTTCTTTTGATCATGACGCGAACATAATCTTCAGACGGTTCGACTGAATAAATTCTGTATTGATAGCCTATATTTTTAAAGTACCGCTATGGATTTAGCGTCTGTGCACACAATGTTTTAAAAATAACTCTGCAGATCTCCCTTATGACAGGCTCATAAATTTAGATTTAAGATTACAATTGTTATTGTAAATGTAAATTTTAAATTAAACATTTCAAAAGGATAGTTATAATAATGCTACCCAAACAATAAATAATGCATTGTATAGACATTGGACTTGCCTATAAGGAATGTTGAAAGAAAGGTACAGGTCCAGCAACTAGCATTCTATAGTTCGTATAGATTTTGAGTTATGAGTAACGGCGTATTTTTCATCAAAAATATTCATATAAATTATGTAGAGATAAAGATACATGAAAACAAGAGGGAACTTACATCAAAACAAGATAATGTATTATTTATGACAAGGTACTTAAACATATGCTTAAACTAAATTTGCTGTGGGATGACTTTCCTAAATGCTAATTCGCTTTTGTATATTGTACTAATTTTCTAATAAACAAGCGGCAATATATTATATCTGCTTTGTTGTTATAAAGTTGCATGATGGAAGAACTTCCTCTACTGATTATTGGCAGCGCCCAAATGTTCAGACTTCATAGCTTAAATTACGAAGCAAAAGACGGAGCTTGTGGAACAATCTATACATAATGTTAAATTAACTCTAGAACATTATTGTTGTAATTTTGTACCATTTTGTTGTCCAGGCGTTGTGTTCTTACTCCTCTAAAATACCTTCCAACATTTGCATAGTCAAACGTTGCACTTGTTTTGAATTGTTCATCATTTGGAAGTACAGTCAATAATCCAACCATTCAATCCTTATTAAATACTAGCTAAACCCGGCCAAGCATCGCTGTAGCTCAGTCTGATATTAAATGATTGGGAAGTATAAATATCTGAGTTTATTATGGTATGTAAGTAACGTGTATATAAACACGCGCGTATTCTAACGCAACATTGTGTCAAAATTTCAAGTCAATCGATCGACAACTTTTCGAGTTTTGTGAGCACAAACATACGGCATATCGTTCTGACATATCGAATAGATGTTTCTGCTTTTGTAAAAGGTTGTAAATGTCTTAAACTTCAGTTTATTTGTTTGACGCTTACGCTATTACGTCACAAAATAGTCAACTCTATATGTCGAAACCTCTACTGGAAGTTTTATGACAAGTAATTATTAATTGTATGGTGGTAAATGAGATTACTATAAAACACTCGCGTATTCAAATGCAATGTTGTGTCAAAATTTCAAATCAATCGACCGACTACTTTTCGAGCTTTGCGAGCACAAACATAGACATGCTGAATTGTTATAGATGGAATTGATTTGGGAGATCCCATAATCACAAAATAAAGCAAAAATAACTTATTTAGTTTCTCTTAAGCTTGTTTTACATCTGTTAATTTATTGAACTTAAAGTTGAAGGTCACCGAAATGACGTAAGTATAGCGTTTTATTCGCGTCAATTATAAGAACTTTTAATTGGACTATAAATTGACAGATGTAATACCCAACTTGCTGTCAATTTTGATAAAATTCTAGAAATTGAACTTAAAACTGACCGATGCAAAACGACTTTTAATTTATTGAAAAGCTACAACAATTGTTTTGGTAGAAGAATATACATAAATTCAAGGAATGTGATATTTAATAAGAGTGAGTTATTTGCAACTATCTGATCATTTAGCAATAGCTAAGGTAATATTCTTCAATATGTTTTACAAATGATCGCATTGTTTGTCCAACGTAAACTATGGCGAAAACATTACTCATTGATATATAAACCATGATCGTTGGATAAGTGCAACCCTTCCACAATAAGACTTGCTTAAACATATGGATGTCTTTGATGAAATTATATTCTTAATCTCACGTAGTTTGCATTCGAACTATCATAATTGATTTATCTTTTGCGATAACAGATAACAATTTAAGTGTTAAAATAAATATAGTTCTACTTTTCAATATTGGAAGTATATTACTGTTATATAAACACATCCACGAATTTTATCTAGATATTAATAGATAGGTAATACGTTTGAGCAAGGTAATTAAAAAATCATTTGATATATTAATTTCTGTTGTGAACATTAGAATTTATAACAATACAGTTATGAATGCGAAATATTTTAAAGCAGTGAAAAATCTACTTTAGGATCTAATTCTAAACTAACCATTCTTAATTCTATTTTAAATATTCATAAACATTAGAACACTTTCAATCAGTTTATAATGTTGCATATACAATTATTATTTTTCTGTTTATGATTTGAAATTTAATACTTTAAAATTCCAACTAGTTTCGTTCAAAGTAATAGCTTGTAATTTATAGGCTCAAAGTGATATTGATTGACTATTGAAACAATTCTTTACGTTCGCCGACGGACGTTCCGATTTTTAATTCAATTCATAAGATTTGATGTCAAATGATGGAAAATGTTTACATTTATGTCTTATGAAGGTTTTGAATTAGAAACCAAAACGTCATGAAATGTAAGAATTGATTCTTTAATTATACCATCAAAACCAAATTCTATCATTTATGATAGCAGTATTTTCAAACTAGTATTATTAGTTTCTTTGGCTTGTTCTTAAAATTTCATATATATATATATACAGCTTGTGTTATGAAACGCCTGATATTACCAAGTAAACATTGCAACGTTGTATTCTGTGGCCCTACTGGGCGCTCGACGAAAGACAGGAAAGGGTAGAGTAACTGTGATATTGCCAGTCGATGCTTTACCGTTAAATATAGCGAGAGCGGGGTTATAGTAAGCGACGTTGCAATTCTGATGTATTTTGGACTAGCTATATCAAGTGTTCCATTACACAACCTGTATATACCTATGCACAGGTGAGTCAACGATTTCACGAAGTAAATTTACTCTTTAATGCCTAGTATACGTACTGTAGTTGATAGAGTTGTCATTACTTCACAATTTAAAAATATATACACTTATATAGGTTTATCCAAAAATCATTGGCACCAAGAAGATGTATTTTTTTATTTGAACAGCCTATATACAAGTTTCCCGTTAAAGTAGAAATATTTTTTATTAAGAGTAATTATTTGTTAAAGTTAATAGAATTATTTACGATTAAAGTTAAAAATTGTCTTCTTAATGGCAGATAATTCAAGAGTGTTGATAAAACACAAAATAATTTAGAATAGCACACACACAAGACGTGCCAGGTCATACTTAAATTGCAGAACCTGTTCTAATTTATACTGTGTCTTCGCGAAGGTGTTGCATAATGAAGAAATTTAAAACAATGATCACTTGGCACACCTTGTGCGTGTGTGATACCAAATTATTTCGTGTTCTGTCATGGAATTCTTAAATTATAAGCAATTAAAAAGACAGCTGTAAAAGTCACTTTCTAACTTTAATCATAAATAACTAGAAAAAGTATTAACTTTAACGAATAATTACTCTTCATAAAAAATATTTCCATTTTAAGACGAAATGCAAATTTGAACTTATATATAGTGTATTCAATTTAAAAAATACATCTTCTTTGTGTCAATAATTTATGGATCACAGTGGTAGCGTATATATTATTGTAAGCAAATTTTTAATGATATTAAGCACTAAAGAGTAAATTGATATTGTCAGATCGTTGATTCTCCCTATACCGGATGTCCAACTAAGACTTCGAGGTCAATTATTATTGAACGAATTTTTATAAAATTTGGAATATAGACAATTTATTAAGTGAAGAACCGTTGCGCTATACTCAAACAACCATAGTCCTTAAAACGTGAATTCAACTAGCTTCTATTTCCTGTTATTCACGCGAGTTAAAGGCAGCATACTTTATTAAATGCAAGATACTGGTTTCAGACTTTCCAATTTTCAGTGAATCTTATTGTTAATGTCTTTACAGTATGAAAACAATTAAACTCACAGAACACCAATAGATACTCCACTAAACTGCCAATAAAGGTTAAGTAGGGTTTTCGGGGCAACAAGAGCGTTAAAACTTTGAATTTCAGGTTTGAAAGTAGTCAATTTAATAACAAAAGTTGATAACAAAGAACGACCAAAAAAACTGAGAACACTAAAACAAGAATCAGATGAATATGTCATAGTAGATGTTTGAATGTACCGCCATCCGCTTCAATACATCTCTCAAAACGAATCCTAAAATCATCAATTACGTTTCGCACCATGTTAACATTTATTGATGCAAATGCTTCTCGGATTCTGTTCTGCAAATCTTCAGGAGTTGTAGGCGGTGTTGAATAAACTTTTGTTTTGACGTATCCCCACAGGAAGTAGTCACAGGGGGTGAGGTCTGGTTTGAAAAAAAGACGATGAATGAAAATTAAATTTTTTAAATTCAATCTACATTTTAAATTTCAAAAAAATTCGTTCAATAATAATGGAGATACATGACCCGAAAGTCTTCGCTGAGACACCCTATACAGCATGTGTCAATTTTCATTAGCCATAGGCGATTAATTCATGCAATACGTGACAACTCTCAGTAAATTCAGAGAATTATTAAGCTGCGTTCACGCTGCATGACACAAACAAAAGCGTAATTCTAATAAAATTAAAAATAAGGTAAATAAAAAAGGATTCTGAAAATAATAATAAACTTGTAGATCAGGAGATCGCGGCGGCCATTTGATGTTTCCCGTTCCAGTAATAAGACGGCTTTTATGGCAGACTAGATCGCAACGTGTTCGCAGCTAAAGGTTGAATGTAAAATCTGATGGGGAGATCGGAGAAAATCGTTGTAATGTCGATTGTTGCCGGGATTGGTGACGGAGAGTAGGGGTGACACACGTTGCCACATATTATTTGTATACGTATAAATCGCACGCAAACATTGAATCCCTATAGCTAATGAAATTTGACACATGCGGTATACATAAGATATTCTTTATTTTATTTTGTTATTTGTAAAATGTTCTGCAAGTAGTTTTGGCTGTCGGACAAGGAAGTGTTATTGTTATTATTATATGATAGCGTTGTTTGCTGTAAAAGCTTTTGTCTTCTTAGGCAAAAATGTATTCTTGCCTCAACATCTCTGTAGTTTTTCCATTTCACGTAATTTCGTAACAAATTGTTGAATTATTTATCGCAAACTATCATGCTTTTGTGCAAAATTTTTGAAATTCTAATCGAGGTACTTCTGTGTAACTATTCTCCACTGATTACATATTTTAGAAAATAGGTTTTAATAATACAAACTTTGTGATTAAGAATATATAAATTTCGACTATTAATACATTAAAAAGATTATTCTACATATTTACATAGACCAAATTCATAATTAATATACATTATCAATTGATTTCTACATAAAAGATGTTATTATTTAGACACACAATAAAATAGTAATAATATAGACATGCTTTAATTTTGGTGATAAATTGTGATATCAATATATGTATGTTTACGTTTTATGTCTTAATTAAAATGATAAAAAAAAATCCAAGACGAAGAAGTAAGCATTTTTTAATCTCGAGGTTATCAAAACAAATTAAGAAATCATTTATAAAATTTTAATGCGTATATTTTCTAATCTAATGTATATAGAACTCACTATTGTATTAAAAATTTGTCTGTAATCTTAATAGAACATATTTATTTTATTTTTTAAATTGCAGTATCATTTGTTCAGGTAAAGAATATTAGATGTACATCGACGTTATTTATATGTCAAAGATATTTCACTATTAAGGTATATTTACTATTCATAGTCTTAAAATCAAATGTCGTCAAAAAACACACACGTCAACTTGTTATAGTTATAAGTAGGGAGCGGAATCGAGCGAGTCATGACTCATCGCCCATGGGCGCGCTATTGAAATGTTGTATTTTTAAAGAGGTTTTAATTTTATTTATATAATTGAATAACAAGTGGCTGGTAATTATAAAATACAAAATACCCTACTATTTGTTCATTTTCTCTTCCCTAAGACTTGTTCTCTTTGAATTAAGTACATCCTTGTAGATAGAAAACGTCTTTTCTACATCGCAACTGGTTATATTTACGTAATGGAAATATTCTTTTATTTCAGCGTATTTAGCATACACAATTGCCGCAATGTTATTAAACCTGGATTTCTATTAAAAACTGCGTCTAAGTCACTTGGAATTATTAATATCCACATCTAATGTGGTTAATCCATTTTTACTTTCTTATACGTAGTATAAGGAAGTAATGTGAAATTTTCGACTTCGAGATTTTTGCAGATGTCCACGTTTTGAAGTCCCCTAATACCGAAAAAGATGTTTTTAAAAAATGTCTGTGTGTCTCTATGTGATCACGATAACCGCTGTAGATATCAATTCCAAATTTTGTATTTACGTGTCTAATCGCCCTCTTGAGATCTGAGTAGTTTTTCAGTAAAATCGGTAGACCGGAAGTAGCAGTTTACTTCAGTGAAAAAATTAAATTTTGCCAATATTTCGTCAACTACTAAATTTAAACAAATTTATAAAGAATTCATATGTACTTGAAATTAAAATTGAGAACAATTTTATTTAAAAAGTTTTTCGAAGCTGCTACCGGAAGTAGGTCTTTTACTCCTATCGAAAATCAGTTTTTTACGAATATTTCGCATGTCATGCTTTTTAGACAGGTACGTTACGGGTATAAAAGTATGTAAAACGTAATTTTCAATATCTTTTGCATAAAAACAATTTCAAAATTCAGACCGGAATTACCACTTTTACTCTTATCGAATAGCGATTTTTTGCGAATATGTCGTAAATTATGCATTCTATATGTATTTATCAAGAATACAAAAGTATTTAGTGCTAGATTTGCAATATTTTTTGAATATATGAAATTTCAAAATTCGGACCGGAAGTAACACTTAGGGAGTAGTTCTTTTTTCGAATATCTTGCTAAGTATGCATTCTATAGCGATTTATTAAGAGAACAGAAGTACTTAGAATAGGATTTTGAATAATTTTTGTGTAAAAAAAATATAGTATAGTTTGAAACGCTCATACGTATAACAAAGTCGTGTTGGTGGTCACACCTCATTTTTTAATTTGAGATTCGATTTTCAAAATATGTCATTAGTTTAGGAAAATTTCCAAAGTGTTCCTGAAGGAATAACAACTGATTTTTTAAATTTGGGATTTGTGTTAGTTCCTTGCACTCAGAAATACTTCGAGCATCGTCATTTAAACATGTAACGAAATTTTGTAAACTATCGAAATTCTCTGCATGAAAACTATTTCTGTGTATGTTTTAGCAAAGCTAAGTGACGATATTTTACAGACTTTGCAATAAATTTCGGAATCACTACAATTAATTTTTATCTCAGAAAAAGTAACATAAACAACGTTCTAGATCTAAATAAATCATAACTAAAAATGTACGCGTATGTTATTGAAACATACATATTATATTGCGAAATATAAGGTAAATATAATAAATTTTAAAAACTCGTCACCCTTGTACCTACGCCGATGAAGAAAGGATTTTATTCATAAAATTCCTTATTTTATGGCAGTTTTTTCTCTGATTCTCTGGAGTAAACAGATGTTACAGTTCGCCCTATGAATTAGTGCTATTCAGATATAATGTAAACAACACGCAGTTGTTTACATTATTTCTTTTCACGGTTGTGGCTCCGTGGTAGTTTAGCTCGCTCGATTCCGCTCTCTAGTTATAAGGCACTTGTTCTCTTAATAACAATTTATATATTTAAACATTGTAACGTACAATTTGACAACATTTTTGACTCTCTGTGCGCGGCGATCGGAGGCAAAGATTTGATTAGTATAGGTAAACCATTGATAGAAGTGATGAAGTAGCAGGACGATAACGGTAATACTTATATTATGTTTAAAACTTAAAGCAAGTGAAGCAATCTAAAATACGTTAAACCAGTCGCTCCAGAAGTACTAAAGCGGGATCAAATAATATTGAACGTTCCGCTGCTACACATTTTACTGAATAGCATTTGTAGAAATGATATCACTTCTTCGTCTTTGATGTTTGTTTATTTAAATTTGAACTTACAATTGTGTGGTTAAACATGCACTGATTTAATAACGAAAATGTCTGTGGGCGATCTACGATCTACCTTTGTTCGTGGTTGACTTGACACTGTTTCGAAATGATGCTGAAGTGGAGTGGAGCGTGCGGGTGCGCGCAAGCGCAAACACATGCTTGTCCAAACATGCCCCCCGCGTTGAAAGGCTCCCTTTCAAAAAATTTACAAGTAAGTGAAATTTAAACACTGAATAATTTGTGTGGCTATTACAATAGGTAAGTATATTTGAACTTATAATGTACACTTAATAGTCTCTACACTTTCCCTTCCACATGCAATGGACAGATCCGTGGAAAGGCCCTCTTCAGGATCCCCTTTGAAGTTCGTATGGTGGCTACCCTAGGAATGCCATCTTTTCCTGGGTGCAGTTCAACAATTCTACCCAAATGCCAATACAGTGGAGGTAAATGATCGTCTTTGATTACGACTATATCTCCAACATGTAAGTTGCTTTGATTGGATTTCCACTTCTGTCTTTGCTGTAGTTCCGAGATGTACTCTTTTGACCATCTGGACCAAAAGTGTTGTTGTGCATTCTGAATCTGCTGATAATTCGACAGTCTTCTCTCTGGTATGTGTGTGACGTCATTATCCGGAAGGGCAATCAGTGGCTTGCCAATTAGGAAGTGTGACGGTGTCAATGCAGAAAAATCATTTGGATCACAGGAAAGCGGAGTCAAAGGTCGAGAGTTTAGGATTGCTTCTATTTGTGTGAGTATAGTATAAAAACCTTCATATGTGAGTATTGTTTTCCCTAACACTCGTTTTAAATGGTGTTTTGTTGCCTTAACTCCCGCTTCCCACAGCCCCCCAAAATGAGCTGCGTGTGCCGGAATAAAATGCCAAGCTATCCCGTCGTTAGTCAATTTGTCTGATAATGTGTTATGATTTATTTTCAAAAAATTAGCCAATTCTTTTAGCTCCGAGTTCGCCCCAACAAAATTGGTGCCGTTATCTGAAAAGATATCTCGAGGTTTACCTCTTCGAGAAATAAAACGTCTTAAAGCTAACATAAACGCGTCTGTGCTAAGATCTGTAACGAGCTCTAGGTGAATGGCCTATGTAGTGAAGCACACGAATAAGCAAATGTAACATTTCATATGCCTGCAACCCCGGCCCTTTCTATCCTTAATTATGAATGCTCCTGCGTAATCAACGCCAACCGAAGTAAAAGGTAACGCAGGTGATACGCGCTGCTGAGGTAATGCACCCATTAGAGGTAGTGTATGTTTTGGTTTTGCTCTAAAGCATTTGACACACTGATTTACTGTTTTTTTTGCAAGATTTCTACCTGAGATAGGCCAATATTTTGTTCTTATGGAAGCCAGCAAAAGTGAAGGTCCTCCATGTAGTGATTCGATGTGCTGTTTTCTGAACAGAAGTTTGGTAAAATGATGTGAGGTAGATAAAACTATTGGATGTTTCTGGTTATAATCAAATGTTGACAATTGTAGTCTTCCACCCACTCTGAGCACGTCATTGTCATCCAAGAATGGGTTTAGTGCATGTAAACGACTGTTCGGAAGGAGTTTCCGCCCCTTCTTTAAATTTTGAATATCTTCAGAGAAACAATCATGTTGACTAAACTTCACTAATGTTTCTGTGGCTCTAGTCAATTCCATAGTTGTTAAGACACCTGTTTGTCTTTGTCCGATCTGTGGTTTGCAATTGGAAATAAATCTGAAGCAATAAGCTAGTGTTCTTTCGAGACGATGTAAATTGGAAAACCTTTCAAATTGTATGATTGGTTTAAGCTTTGTTGTGAAGTTTACATTTACATTTTGTTTCACTTCTGGTGGATCTCCATCAAATTGTACTGATGAGATTGGCCAACTCTCATGCTTGTCTGATAACCATTCTGGTCCAGTCCACCAAAGTGTACTTTTTATCAGTTCGTGTGGTGTAAGCCCACGTGATAAAAGATCTGCTGGATTGTGAATAGTATTTATATGATGCCATTCGTCTTGCTGTGTGAGCGTTTGAATTTGAGATACTCGATTGGCTACGAATGTATGTAACCTGTTAGATGATGTTCTAATCCAATGAAGAGCTACCGAGGAGTCTGACCATAAGTAGCATTTGTGAAACCCTTTGTTGAAAGCGACTTTCACCTTGTGTGCCAACTGCGCTAAAATCAATGCCCCACACAATTCGAGCCTTGGAATCGTAATGACCTTTACGGGGGCTACCTTTGTTTTAGCACATAATAATTTCACGCAAATCTTGCCCTGCGCATCTGTTGTTCTAATGTATATACATGCACCATAGGCTGCTTGAGAAGCGTCGGCAAACCCATGGATCTCCATGTTCCATATTTCCTGACTTGCTATGTATCTTGGTATTCTGAGTTGGTTTAACTGAATGAGTTCTTGTCTAAATGTTTTCCATTGTGAAAGGATTGGTTGAGGAAGTACTTGATCCCATGATAATTTTTGTATCCAAAGTTGTTGCATCATCATTTTTGCTGTAACTACACACGGGCTCAACAACCCTAAAGGATCGAAAACTTGTGCGATATCCGATAATATGGTTCTCTTGGTTATGTTTTCCTGGTGTGGATTGCTAATTTTGAAAAATAAACTGTCAGTATCACATGACCAATAAAGACCAAGAGTTTTTGTGTTGTCATGAGTTCCAAAATTGAGAATGGTTTCTCTTGTATTTGAAAAATGAATTCCATTTAGAATTTGTTGGTTGTTTGATGTCCATTTATGTAATTCGAATTTTGCACTCATTAAGATAGATATGATCTGTCGAATTACTTGTTGTACCGAATCGATGTTGTCGCCTCCGGTAAACATATCATCTACGTAAAAATCTGACTTTATTATTCTTGATGCTTCTGGGTATTCGTTTTCATTTTCCAGTGCTAATTGTTGTAAACATCTGACTGCTAGAAATGGTGCACTTGCGGTTCCATATGTGACTGTGTTTAATGTATAGCTTTCGAGTGGTTCTTCTGCCTGCTTTCTCCAAACAATACGTTGTAAATGTCTTTGCGATGGATGAATCCAAATTTGTCTATACATCTTCTTAATGTCAGCACACACTGTATATCTGTGTTCTCTGAATCGTAAAATAATTGCAAATAAATCATCTTGTATAGTAGGACCTACCAGTTGGAGATGATTAAGTGACCACCCGGTATCAGAAGCTGCTGAACCATCGAAGACTACTCTAAGTTTAGTAGTAGAGCTATTTTCGTTGTATACTCCATGATGTGGTAGGTAATACGCGAATACTTCTTTGTTAGAATCTTCTCGTGTCATATGACCCATTTCCTCATATTCGTTCATGAAGTTTATATATTGTGCTTTAAGTTGAGGCCTTGCTTTGAATTTTCTTTCTAAAGCCGCAAATCTTGAAATAGCGTTTTGTTTCGAATCACCTAAATTTGTTATAGATTCCTTTAATGGCATTTGCACAACAAATCGACCGTCACTGTGGCGTGTTGTCGTTTCTTGAAATATTTCCTCACATTTGATGTCATCCTTAGAAATGAAGCTTTCTGTTGGACTTTCTTCTATGCGCCAGAATTTTTCTAATTGTTGTTGGATATTTGTGGTTTTTGTAAAATGGCAATGTGAACCTTTTGCAGATTGGATATGTGGTATTGTGCCTATCATCACCCAACCTAGTTTGGTTTTTTGCAATTTTAAATTTTGTGATACGGAATGCTGACCTATACACAACAAGTTCCAAAAAATGCTTGCTCCAATTAAAATGTCTATAGGACCTGGTGTATGAAATCTTGGATCTGCTAATTTGATATGATTTGGTATTTTTTCCTTTTCTAATTCAAATTTCTGACTAGGTAAGTCGTCGCTGATTTTGTCTATAACTAAAGCCGATGTTGTAAATTCACTTGTGTTGTGCATTGACTGAAGTCGTATAGTGCACTGAGAATTAATAGTTTTTGTTAACTGATTAATTCCGATGATTGTTGTATTGATTTTTGAGCGTTGTAGCTCTAACTTGTTACACATTTCCTTAGAAATGAAATTAGATTGAGATCCAGAATCCATGATTGCCCGACATTCGTATGGTATCCAAAATATGAACTAAAGCGGTCGCTATGAAAACGTGTGATGGTTCTATGGGATTTTGACTTGATAGTGTTACCCCTTCATTTGCCTTTGAATTCCGTTCAAAGTGTAAAAGTGTATTATGTTGTGCATTACAACGCTTACACCTACCTGACCAACAATCCCTTGCTACATGTCCGCTTTTCATACAATTTATGCACAACTGCAATTTTTTGATTGAATCTAATCGTGTATTTGTTGGTAAATCAAGAAAATCTTTGCAATTGTATATTTGATGTGACCCTTTGCAAAATACACAGGTGATCTTTTGAGTGTTGAATGTATGTGTTCTATATGCCCTTTGTTCTCTTTGTGATGATTTAGAGTTGTCAAATTTGCTTGTATGATTTTTGCCTAATTCGAATGTTTCTAGTAGGTCAGCTTAAGATCTTAAAAATGTTTTTAATTCATTTAATGTTGGTAATGAATCTGAGTTTCTCTTTTCTTCCCATTCTCTTAAAGTGTGCTTATCTAACTTGCTCGTTGCTATATATATATATCACTAGTGTATCCCAATGTGTTGTAGGTTGACCCAAAATTTCTAGAGAACGAAGATGTTTTGAAAGACCATCAATCAACGCTCGCAAATCGGAAGGTGATTCTTTTGTTAAATTTGGTAAATCAAATAGCGCTTTCACATGATTGTGTACAAGCAAAGTTTCATTGTCAAAACGTTGGCATAATAATTCCCATGCTAAATTGTAATTTTCTGCTGAAAATTCTATTGAGTGAATTACCTGAACCGCACCACCCTCTAACGACGCGCGAAGATAATGAAATCTTTGAACTTCACCTATAGCTTCGTTACTATGAATCAGTGATTTAAATGTGTCGCGAAATTCAAGCCATCTCTCATAATTCCCATCAAACTTTGGCAAGCTTATCTGTGGTAATTTAATATTGTTTTTAAATTGTTCTGAATTGTGAGATTTGGCTGAACCTATAGAATCTTTAGATCTTATTGAATTTACTTCTAAAATTTTATGTTTAGCTAAAATCTGTTTGGCCATAGCTATGTATTTATAATAATTGTTTTCAAAATTCTCTCGTTCTTTTAACTGTTCGTCTTGATTTTCGTGTATCGATTCAATTTCATATTGTATTTCATCAAATTCCCCCAATAATGTTTCAATTTTATCTAACCGACCCTGTATTTCAAGTATGCAACTATCTCTTTCGTTTTCGCCTTTTTCTGTATCTAAAATTTGCTTTACATTATTTAAATAATTTTGAAATAACGTTAACTTTGCTTTTAAAATACCACGTTTGTTCTTGCATTTCTGGCATTTTAAATTACGATACTCACACAAATAAATGTATTCAAATAAAGGATATATTATAGAAAGGAATTGCCACTTGCCTTTTTTTTGTTCCAGCTGCACACGTGTTCGTCTGGTTCCCATGCAAGCGTACTGTTTTTCTCGCCTGGCGGCTGGTATTGTGAAATAGATAAGCCAATGTATATTGTTTTTGACTTATCCGGCTGTCGAAGGACCAAATTTTATGTAGAAATGATATCACTTCTTCGTCTTTGATGTTTGTTTATTTAAATTTGAACTTACAATTGTGTGGTTAAACATGCACTGATTTAATAACGAAAATGTCTGTGGGCGATCTACGATCTACCTTTGTTCGTGGTTGACTTGACACTGTTTCGAAATGATGCTGAAGTGGAGTGGAGCGTGCGGGTGCGCGCAAGCGCAAACACATGCTTGTCCAAACAGCATTTTATCCGCGCGACATCTATGATTTTATATTTAAACTATTATGTTTTCATTGTATCCTAATTCCTAATATGATAATAATATGCACTGTTATGTTACAACACAAAAGTGTTACAATTAAAAGGCTTCATTATCCATCAAGAGTATATATTAATTCGGAATCGCAGTCAGGGGTACATTAATTAAAATTACCTTCTAAATTTTACAGTATTTTAAGAACTATTCTTAAAATATTGTAAAATTTAAAAAGTAATTTTAATTAATGTACCCCTGACTGCCCTATTAACAATAATCATCTTCAAACATTCTTTCTCGCCGTTGAAAGCGATCGGGATATTGAGAAACAGCAAAAAGAATTCTTTCTAATCAAGGAGACGCATCATGCAATAAATCATATATGAAGACATATATTTGAAATATATATGGTTGTATATGCCAGATGTATTTTCTTAATTAACTTAATATACAGGGTTACCGCTAAATAGGTACCAGGCTATGCGAATCTGAAGAATACGTATAAACGCCTAACTGGAAATCAAAAAAGAAATTTATTTGTAACTCATCAAAAATTTCTAAATTTTTAGGGCCAAAATGTAGTTAAAGTCGGTCCATTAGTTTGTTTATCCTATCCGCATTTACGTAAATACCACTGTAATTCCAGTTTAAGGTTCTTCCAAAAAAACGATAAAATGCAAATAGTTACAAACTTTGTTAGAGAATGAATGTCAATTGAAAAGATTTTCTATGCCAATGTTTTTTTTTTTTGTGAATAGCACGCCTTTATGTGGGAAAGGTTGACAACCTCAGTGCATTACCATGTTTTTTTGTTTGTTAAATAGAAGTATATTAATTTGAAACTTAAATTCCTCTATATGAAAATTATTATGTTCGTATATTAACTGCGACAGGCCCGGACTTGAGGAAAGAAAAATCAATTTCTCGTCACTGCGTGCACTTTGGACTGCGATTTTTTTTTGTACGGGCGTTACTTATATTTTTCTTTCACCCCCTCTTTTTAATGACTCTATTGAAAACTAACCCTGTATGCGCAAATATAGGTCGCAGGATCCCCCAAACTTTTTGCGGCAACTATACTTCTGTTAATTCGCTCAAACCTACTCTGGCTCCCAGATCGTCGTTAAGTCGTTAAGTATGGATCAAAGACAAATAAAGAACCACAGAATAAACAGCAAACACAAATTAATTTTATTTTGCACATTTGATCTGTATGTGTCGTGTTTGATTATTTGGATTTCTTTGTCTATATTTTTCTTTTTACTGTTAATACATGCATATATTGAGGTATAATGTACCATAAATCTATCTTAAATTGCTGCAAATTATCAATAAATTATTATTATTATAATTAGTTCAATGTTTCTGCATAAATAATTTCATGGTATTCTAGAGTATAAAAGATTAATACCATATTAACGGAAAATTGCCTGGCAGTCTGGAAATAGAAAACCAACCTTTTATCGATTTATTGCAAGAAAGTATGGCAGCTAGACATGCCCTACTCACCAATATAATTTTCAAGATAACATAGGGTAACAAGGGTCACCCATAGACTTTTGTGAAATAACATCCATCTTAAAGTCACGTCGAAAGAATTACGAACTCTTACTTAACAATCGGTACTAGTGGTCGCCCAGTGGTCGAAATTTGACATTCAACAATAAATGTTTTGTTTTATTTAATTTAATGTATTTGTAACACATATTGTAATTATACATAGATTTTATCTTTCTGCACTTCTCCATATGAACTTTAATTATGCCAAATCTCACACTCCTCCGTGTGCGCAATTTATGCTTAAAAATGAGGTGTGGCCACCACATGACTTTCTTATACGTATGAGTGTTTCAAATTATAGAGTTTTAAAAATGTTTTATATAAAAATTATTTAAAATCCTATTGTAACTACTTCTATTTTCTTAATAAATCTCTATAAAATGCATACTTTGCGAGATATTCGATAGAAAGTGCTACTCGCTAAGAGTAAAAGTGTTACTTCCGGTCCGAATTTTGAAATTTTTTTTATACAAAAGATATTGAAAATTAAGTTCTAAATACTTTTATATTCGTAGCGTACCTGTCTAAAAAGCATGGCTTGCGAAGTATTTGCAAAAAACTGATTTTTGATAAGAGTAAAAGACCTACTTCCGGTATCAATTTCGAAAAACTTTCATAATAAAATTCTTCTCAAATTCAATTTTGTGTACCTATGAATTCTTTATAAATTAGTTTAAACTTAGTAGTTGACGAAATATTGGCAAAATTCGACTTTTTCATTGAAGTAAACTACTACTTCCGATCTGTCGATTTTACTCAAAATCTAATCAGATCTCAAAAGGGAGATTATACTCGTAAATATAAAATTTGGAATTGATACCAATAGCGGTTTGACCGCTATCGTGGTCACAGACACACAGAGAAAGACATTTTTTAAAAAATGAGGTGTGCCCACCACACGACTTTCTTATACGTATGAGCGTTTCAAATATACAATTTTAAAAATTATTTATACAAAAATTATTCAAAATCCTATTCTAAGTACTTCCAGTCTCTTAATAAATCTCTATAGGATACATACATTATAAGATATTTGCCAAAAAATGCTACTCGATAAGAGTAAAAGTATTACTTCCGGTCCGAATTTTGAAATTTCACTTATACAAAAAATATTTCAAATCCAAATCTAAATGCTTTTGTACTCTTGACAAATATATATAGAATGTATAATTTGCGAAATACTTGCAAGAATCGCTATTCGATAAGAGTAAAAGTGTCACTTCCGGGCCGAATTTTGAAATTTATTTTATGCAAAAGGTATTGAAAATTAAGTTCTAAATGCTTTTATACTCGTAACGTACCAGTCTAAAATGCATGACTTGCGAAATATTCGCAAAAAACTGATTTTCGGTAAGAGTAAAAGACCTACTTCCGGTAGGAATTTCGAAAAACTTTTTTAATAAAACTCTTCTCAAATTTAATTTTGAGTATATATGAATTCTTTACAAATTTGTTTAAACTTAGTAGTTGACGAATAATTGGCAAAATACGATTTTTTCACTGAGGTAAACTACTTCCGGTCTGCCGATTTTACTGAAAATCTAATCAGATCTCAAGAGGGAGATATATTCATTCGTAAATATAAAATTTGGAATTGATGCCACACACACAGAGAGAGACATTTTTAAAAACCAGTTTTTCGGTACAGGGGACTTCAAAACGTGGACATCTGCAAAAATCTCCAGGTCGAAAATTTTCATCATCACAATACTTCCTTATACTACGTATAAGAAAGTAAAAGGAGTACCAAGTTTTTACTTTCTTACATTTCTCATCTGCATAATGGAATGTACGAGGTAGGCGCCATAAATTCTCGGCCTAATATACAAAAAAGAAACTTGGAACAATATAAGAATTTTTATTTTTCAATGTAATCTCCCCTAACTTCTATACATTTATTACAACGATTAATTAATAATTCGATACCCTTGTAAAAATAATCTGAAGTTTTTCCGTCAAAATGTTCTATAACAGCTACTTGCAACTCACTGTCATCCTTAAAACTACGTCCCCTATGATCTTCTTTTAAATTGGAAAACAAAAAAAAAATTACAAGGAGCATATCCGCACTAAACGCGGATGGCAGCTTGTGAAATGGCGGCAGTATAGACGGGCGCATTGTCGTGCACAATCCCAGAATATTGTGGCCATCACCTTTTTCGTTGATTGAACGATTTTCGCCTTTCTAGGACGAGGTACATCAGGTCGCTGCCATTTCATGGACTCCCTTTTCAATAGAGGATCGTAAAACAGAACCATTGTTTCATCCCCTGTGATAATGGACTCCAAAATCGGTTTTGGGTCTTCTCCACACATGTTTAAAGCCGACTGCGCACATTCGACTCGACGTTCACGTTGGAGAGCAGAAAGAAGTCGCGGAACCCATCTAGCACTAATTTTATTCATACCCAAATGGTCATGGAAAATTCGGCGAACACTTGTTTCGCAAATGTTTGTTATCACTGCTAATTAATTCACTTTCAAACGGCGATCTTCTAGCACTAAATGTTCAATAACTAAAATTTATTGAGGCGTTATCACTTCAATTGGTCGCCCGACCGATCTACATCTTCCAGGGATTCTTGTCCCAAACGGAAACATTTTCCCCACTTTTTTACAGTTGAATACGAAGGAGATGAATCACCGTAAACGCCGTCTAAACGTTGTTTAATGTGATAAGGTGTATGCCCTTCTTTTGTTAAAAATTTGATGACCGCGCGGTACTCAATTTTCGTTACTTCAAACATTTCCGTGCGCTCTTCACGTTGGTTGGCTGGTTACTAAAAACTACTAGGCTTCCAACCGTCATGGCGCCTACCTCGTACTTTATCTGACGTTGTTTTCCACCGGTTTCTATTTTATTCCTCAAGTTTGAGGTCCAAGAGAGAGAAGATTGAATTTCTTAAATCATTAGCAACTCTCTTGATAAGGTTTTGATTTTTTAAACAAGTAATTAATTTTTCCATCTGAAAACGCGGCTGTATTTCATTTTAAATTGCTTTCACTAGTGTTGTCATTATTAAAGTTTAGGATCCATATACCAGCACTAGAGGAATGAATTTCTATCAAGAAATTAAGAATTAATTCGCTTTTTATTAGCAACGATCCTATTGACTTAACCTTATGTTATTTTTATCGATTATTTGTCTTTACCTAAGTCTGTAATCCGTATAGCACCATTGCAGTAAGGGTTTTTGAAATCATTAGTTTGTTTTTTTACTATCCTTCACTTTCTTGGATACTCACTCACTCTTTCGCTCGCAGAATCTGTCTCAGCACAAGAAGAATTAATTTTTTGAATCAATAGCTACCTACGAACTTTATAAACAGCTTTTGTCATTGTACAAGTTTAGTTTCTGTATAAAAGCATAAGAAAAATGAGTTTATTAACCAAGTTTTTTAGCACGTTCCAGTTTCTTAAATATATAATTAATTTTTTCACTTGCAAATTCCGATTCACGATTAAACACCTTAAGATTAAAGTTGTACATATTTCACCGTTTCTTGTCATTACCCAAGTATATGATTCCTATATCATAAATCATTATCAACGTTTCTTTCACATTTTGATTTCTTATAATAAGGGCAGATAAAAATGAAATAATAATATTTGAAGAAGCCGCATTGTTGACGAAACAATTGTCAAAATCTTTTTATTAAATTGCGAAAATCATAACAGCTGTGTTATTGTAGTAATTGATACTATGGATCTCCATAAAGAAAAGGCCGAATGCTTTTTGCACCAGCATATTTCTATTTATTTCCGTTTACGTCATTTCATATATAAACCTATGTCATCTATATCTCAACACTGGAAAAATAAGAATAATAATACAATAATTCCTTTGAATGACAAATATAAATATACTAGCAATATTCGGTGCACGTTGCTACGCCTAAAAAAATCCAGTTTTTATCGGCACCAAACTTCACAGGAACACTCTCCAGATTATCTGAAAATTTCATCAAAATTGGTTTAGCGATTTCGGATTCTATAGGGAACATACACACCCATCACCACCCAACCACTGAATAATCACCGGTGATCCAATGTAAATAAGATCATTAGTGCAACTTCATGGGTTATTAAAAATCTAAACACTGAATAATCGCAAGTGATCCGATACCAGTAAGATTAAGTGATAGAAAATGTTTTTATTTTTAGTCCGATCGGCACCAACCTTCACAGGAACACGCTCCAGACTATGCTAGAGTTTTCCTGAAAATTTCATCAAAATCGGTTAGGCGGGTTCGGAGTCTATAGGGAACATACACACCCACACAAATACATCCATTTATAAATATAAGAAAATTTTATGCAAGTTTTTAAATACAAAAATAAGATAATTATAAAATACGATCAAATTATACACTGTAAAAAGATGTTATTTGATTCCATATTCTACGTTTTGATGTCATTTAACACAATAAAGCTACTTTATTGTTTTTGCATTAACACAATTAATAATATTGATATCATTGTCGTAGTCCCAACAAAACACATTTATAAAATTATGAATATAAATTATAAACTACGTTGACCTCAAAACCTGACCCTTAAGGCAGTGGTTCCCAAATTTTTCCATAGCGCCCTACCATAAGTAAAAGTATGACTGGCCGTGAGTAAAAATAAATATAAATAAAGCTCGTGTATCTTCATTGTTTAACATTCTTTTTACTTTATTAATATTAAACTAATAATAATTAATGTGATGAATGCACCATTTTCACAAATCGTGGAATTAAACTCGACACTTTTTTTTTCGGGTTAATTTTTGCTCTATACTTGCTTTTTATCAGAGCGACCGCCGAAAACCCAGCTTCGCACATATACGACGTCGAAAATGGAATCTGCAGAGCCTTATGATCTAGAAGGGTATATTCATCTTTTATTGAAATCCAACATTTTGTCAATTCCATACTGCCACATTTTGCTTTGAAACTGTTGTCGCAAGATAACTCCATAAAATTGTCTTCTTCCGCAGAAGTAAATTCAGATTGGAGTGTTAAATGGGTCTTGAATCCATGCAAACCTACCGAAATTTTCATTTTGAAAGTATTTCTCAAACCACATAATTAGCTGTGATAAGTGCCCTTCAAACATGTTTTTTTATATCTTGAGAAAGATCAAATTCACTTGACCTTAAAAAAAACTGCTAAATTAAAAAACAATCTTTGCCTGCATTTTCATTCAATTTTCTTCTCCATAGTTTGAGTTTCTTATAAAAGCTGATATTTTTTCCGTTGACTTCAAAAGGTGTATGCTTTTTCCTTGCAGAGAGAGATTAAAAGAATTCAGCTTTTCAAAAATGTCGCATATATACGACAGTTTTATTAAAAAATCGGCATCAACAAAATCTTCTGCATCTCTGTATCCTTGCTCTTTAAGGAAAATAAAAATTTCTTGCCGCAATTTAAAGTTACGTAATAAAACATTACCACGAGAGAGCCATCGTGCACTGCTATAGAACAACAAAGACGAGTGTTCGGCTCCCGTATCCTCACACAGCTTTTTAAAAAACCTTGCTTCCAATAGACTAGATTTTATAAAATTTACCACATTCACCACACGTTCTAACAACTGATTCAGTACAGGACTCAGATGCTTTGACGCAAGCGCTTCTCTATAAATACAATGGGCTCACAGTGGATTTGATTTGCTTCGAATATGTGCCTGTAATCCTCCATAGCAACCAGACATGGAGATCAGACACCAACGCTTAGGCCAATTCAAATTATTTTCAGATATGAATGTATCAAGAATCACGAACAGGTCCTGAGCCTCCGCTCCTGCAGTGATATTTTTACTAAACAGATGGTCTTCTTTAATGTTATTACCATCTATAAACCGTACATATCATATTGTAGCGATTTCGGGGTCGAAATAAACAACTCGTGCAAATGTTTTGAAACAGACTGTATATTTACACACTTAAAACTAATCACAATATAAAAATATAAAATAAATGTATCGCACTTAAAACTATTACAAACAAATTAACACACGTATTTATATCTATCACTACTATTTATGTCTGTAATATTTATTTACTTCTTGAATTGCACTACTCACTTTATTTATGTTTATTTGAACTGTACGAATACTATTCAATGAATGAATTCCTTATCCCAGCGGCGGCATTTATATGTGCAGACAAAAGGTCTAAAGACACACCAGCAAATTCTAGCTCTCTTCTACCATATTCCAGACTTTTAGTCGCTGACGCAGTACATGAGTGCAGTTGATTTACGACTTGTTTACCGGTACGTTTTTTTGTCGTCGCCCGGAAGTCTGCTTCTTTTGTAGGCTTGTTTCGTTACAATATTACATGAGCATCTTTATTATTATCCGTAGCTTCATCTAGCTGTAATCCCAATTCCCCTCCTTAAATTTTTTCAATCAATTGATGGTTGATATCTTCCGCCATATGTTGTATTCATCGACCAATTATGTTATTGGACAAAAGCACTTTTAAAAACAGCTTCCCGGCAGGTTCACCATATTTACAGCAGCCCGAAAAATAAGTTTTCTGCGATGGTATGAGCCCTCTTACATTTTGCGATTTTGTAAGCCACCTTGTAAGATGCTGGTAAAGCGTTTTTTAGTATAGATGCAGTCTTCCAAAATGTATTTTGTTGTTGTTTCTGTTTTTTTAACTTCTTAAAAAAAATAGTGAGGTTCGCTAATCTAGACAATTTTAGTTTCTTATTTTGTTTTTTGTTTAGTTAGATTGGTTCAATTAATTATGAAGCTTTTACAGTATTTCGCGGCGCTCCTGTGAAGAGGTCACGGCGCCCAGTTTGGGAACCACTGCCTTAAGGTATTTCAAAATTTAAAGGTTGCGTAAGTACGTACAATTGGTTTCTTTAGGAATGGCCGGTGTGAGTTTAAAAACGCTGCGCGTATCTGTCGATAGTCACATTCTAATTGTATGGATGTCTGGTCTTGAAAACACACTAAATAAATATCTCCAAAGAGTATTTATATTTGTTGAATGCTGCTCATTGTATAATTTCTTATTTACATTCCTTTCCTCTACTTCCATAATAATATATTCTGGATTATAAAACGAACCGGTTTAGCTTCCTAAAATAATTTAAATAACAGGTGACCCTGATTTACTAAATTTATTTCTATTTGCTTAGTTCAACAGATAATATACCCAAATGCTTTTGAAAAATATCTTTAGTTTTGTTATTATAACTCATACCTTATTTTTAAATTAATTCAAATAAAAAAAATGAGGTGTGGCCACCACACGACTTTCTTATACGTATGAGCGTTTCAAATCATACAATTTTAAAAATTATTTTATACAAAAATTATTCAAAATCCTATTCTAAGAACTTCCAGTCTCTTAGTAAATCTCTACAGGATACATACTTTGTGAGATATTTGCAAAAAAATGCTACTCGCCAAGAGTAAACGTATTATTTCCGGTCGGAATTTTGAATTTTCTTTTATACAAAAAATATTCCAAATCCAACTCTAAATACTTTTATGCTCTTGATAAATATATATAGAATGCATAATTTACGAAATATTTGCAATAATCGCTATTCGATAAGAGTAAAAGTGTTACTTCCGGTCCGAATTTAAAATTTTTTTTTATACAAAAGGTATTGAAAATTAAGTTCTAAATACTTTTATAATAGTAACGTACCTGTCTAAAAAGCATGACTTGCGAAATATTCGCAAAAAACTGATTTTCGATAAGAGTAAAAGACCTACTTCCGGTAGGAATTTCGAAAAACCTTTTTAATAAAATTCTTCTCAAATTTAATTTTGAGTATATATGAATTCTTTATAAATTTGTTTAAACTTAGTAATTTACAAAATATTGGTAAGAGTGGATTTTTTCACTGAAGTAAACTACTACTTCCGGTCTGCCGATTTTACTGAAAATCTAATCAGATCTCAAGAGGGAGATAATATTGAAATTTTCATCATCACAATACTTCCTTATCCTACGTATAAGAAAATAAAAATAATGAGTTTAACCGTTGATTGAAGGAATACATAAAGATGCGCCACTATAGCACTGAGCGTAGCCAAAACTGGAACCGAGATCTATACGACTGCATCAGTCGTTTGGATCCGAGATTCGAAACAGCCCGAGACAGCGATGATGTTTCTCGACAAGGGGTTTGTGGGACGACTTAACGGAAAGACGCGCTGTTTTACTATAGCGTTGCGCATCTTTTATATTCCTTCAATCAACGATTTAACACCTTGTCTTGTGGTTTATTAATTAAAGCAATATTTGCCTTTATACTTTCTTATACGTAGTAAGGAATTATGATGCAGATGTCCACGTTTTAAGGTCGCCTGATACCGAAAAAGTGGCTTTTGGCAAACGTCTCTCTCTCGCCCTCCTTCCCTCTCTCTCTCTCTCGCCCTCTCTCACTCTCTCTCCCTCTCCCCCTCTCTCCCTCTCTCTCTCTCTCTCTCTCTCTCTGTCTGTCTGTCTGTGTCTCAGTCTCCAAACGGCTACAGCTATCAATACCAAACTTTAATAATCTTCCTCTTGAGATCAGATTAGATTTTGAGTAAAATCGGTAGACCGGAAGCAGTAGTTTACTTCACTAAAAAAATCAAAATTTACTAATACGTCGTCACGTTTAAACTAATTTCTAAAGAATACAAAAGTACTAAGATGTGAATTTTAGAAAGACTTTTTTGGGCATTTCTAGTGGAAGTAGGTCTTTCTACCTACCGCGAAAAGCGGTTTTTAGCAAATTTCTTACAAATTATTCATTTTGTACAGACTTATTTAGAATACAAAAATATGTATATAATGATGTATATATAATGTATAAAAGAAATTTCAAAATTCGGACCGGAAGTAACACTCTTGCTTTTATCGAATAGCAGTATTTTGCAAATATTTCGCAATTATGCATTCCATAGAGATTTATTAAGAGAATAAAAATATTTTGAGTTGGATTTGCAATAATTTCTGTATAAAAAAATTGTCCAAAATTCGGACCGGAAGATACACTTTTAATCAGAGGTTTATTTTATAAAGAGGCAACTTAAAATTTGATTTGGAACAAATTTTGTATACACATTTCGGATGTCACATACGTATAAAAAAGTCGTATGGTGACTACACCTCATTTTTAGATATAGCTCTCTAAAAAAATTAAAACATATTCTAAAACAGCAAAATTTTGCATTTCGTATTAATTATTACATTATAACATAATTTAATTGTATGTAGTGATATTATAAACTTATTCTTACAAGTTTATAACAAAAAATAATACATATATACATACAAGGTCCCATATTTGAACTTCTGTGCAATTAATGGGTAATCATGTAATAAAATTTAATTAGGATTGTAAAATTAATTTCTCTAACCTTTACCAGAATAAATTAAAACAAAAATTGTAGCAGATATCAAGTTTTTAGTAATTAATATACAGGGTGAGTCATTAGTAGCCGCTTCTTCGATTGCTCTTTTGTGTTTTAAATAAGAGAAAAACAATTAGTGGAAGATCCATGGTTGCTTGTGGCGCATATTGTAAAAATACTTTAAGCTCTGGCGCATTTCCGGTTTTACAGGAAGTGCACGGGGCTTAATTTTTTTTAATGACTCACCCTATATATTTTTGTATTTTCTTGTACTGCTTTAAATTGTCTGTTCGATTGCTTTTTCTTTTTCAAAATTGAGCCAATAGTTCTTGAATTATTAATTTTTTTTGAAAATATTTGACCAAAACACGTGTTCAGAAAAAAATCATTTGCACATTGTTTTTAAAAGTAAAAACATTAACTTTGTTGTTGCTTGTAGCCAAGAAAATTCTGCATCATTTGGTAAAGTTGCACTCGACAATACCTCACTGAACTTTGTTTTTTCAAAGCCTACTTCCTGAAATTTTCACATACCAAAAACTTATATTTTTTAAATGGAACACCCAGTATTTTATTGAGTCATTTTGTTCCTTTTTTTATTCTCTTTCATTTTTGTTAACAATGTCCTATACTTATCTTTTGTAATTTCTGAGATAATCACTATAGGAGCTATTAGCGATCAATTAAAGAACTACGAGCGCTGTTGTTCTATGCACCAAAATATTCGTTCAACCAATGGAGGGCAGGGATGGCGCCCTACATCCTTAGTCAACTGTCAAACAATATAAATGTTATATCCAACTATCCCAAAAGTAATAATTTTATAGAATGAAGAGCATCGCATTTAATTTTTTTAATTCCGGCAATGTCCAGTTGCATTTTTGACACTGTTGGTTAACATCGAAATAAAATAAAGGTTATGTTTACTAACATATTTGAAGAGGTCTTCAAAAAGTTTTGAAAATCCGTCCGTAGATAGCGAAGATACTCTTCACCATTAACATTTTCATCAAAGAAATAAGGTCCAATTATGTAACTACCCACTATTCCTCCCCACAGTTTTAATGACCAACGATTTTGAAAGTTTACAGGTGTGATAAAATGGGGGATTTTAAGTGTTATAATAATGGAAATTGTGACGATGAACGTATTCACTTTAATAGAGGGTGGCTTCGTTGGTAGACAACAAAAAGTTGAGAAAGCCAGGATAATTTATCTGCTGCCAATTTTGAGGTATTGTCGAGTGCAACTTTACCAAATGATGTAGAATTTTCTTGGCTACAAGCACCACCAAAGTTAATGTTTTTACTTTTAAAAACAATGTGAAAATGATTTTTTTCTGAACACGTGTTTTGGTCAAATATTTTCAAAAAAAATTAATAACTCAAAAACTATTGGCCCAGTTTTGAAAAAGAAAAAACAGTCAAACAGACAATTTAAAGCAGTACAAGAAAATCCAAAAATATATAGTGTGAATCATTTAAAAAAATTAAGTTCCGTACATTTCCGTCGAAACCGGAAGTGCGCCAGAGCTTAAAGTATTGTTACAATATGCGCCACAAGCAACCATGGATCTTCCACTAATTGTTTTTTCTTTTATTTAAAACACAAAAGAGCAATCGAAGAAGCGGCTACTAATGACTCACCCTGTATAATAGTAATTAATTAATAAAGAAATTAAAGAAAATGGTTATGTGATTTTGGTCTTATAGTTTGTTTCCTTTTCGCAATAATAAAAACCTTAGTACGACATATAAAATCCATTATCGTCCATATACTCTTGCATTCTTGATTGCATAGAATTTATTAAAGTTACACATAAGTTTCTTCCTCTGAAATGCTCCCATACAGATTGTGCATATTGAGTAATATTTTCTATATTAAGTTGAACTCTATCATTATTAGCATTCCTATTCGGCACCATAGCACTCCACATATTTCAATGGGATTCGGATATGGAGATTTTGCCGCCCAATCAAATACTTCTACGTTATTTTCGTTAAATAATTAAAAAAAAATAAAAGAAAGTAAGAGTGTTACTTCTGGTCCGAATTTTGATTTTTTTTTATATAAAGATTATTCCAAATGTGGCTCAAACAATTTTGTGTTCTTAATACATCTGACTAGAATGCAAAATTTGTGAGATTTTCCAAAAAAAACAGATATTTGATGAGTAGAAGCATTACTTCCGGTCCAAATTTTAAACTTTCTTTTATAGAAAAATTGTTCCAAATGTAGTTCTAATTACTTTTGCACTTATAATACATGTATATAGATTGTATAAAAAAAACTGCTATTCGATAAGAGTAAAGTCTTACGTCTGGTCCGAATTTTCAAATTTCTTTTATACAAAAGTTGTTCCAATTCGGGCTCTAAATATTTTTGTATTCTAGATAAATCTGTAAAGAATCAATAATTTGTAAGATATTTGCTAAAAACCCGTTTTTGGTAAGATATGAAGGCCTCCTTCCGGTAGAAATTTCAAAAAAAGTCTTTCTAAAATTCACATTTTAATGCTTTTGTATTCTTTAGAAATTTCTCTAAACTTAGTAGTTGACGACGTATTAGTAAATTTCGATTTTTTTAGTGAAGTAAACTAATTCAAAATATCAGTGTTGATCGGGAAAAATATAATTTTTAATAATTTTAAACATTCCCTTATTAGAGAATATAACAATTTTTACTTTTTATTAGAAAAACATGGGTTGTTATAATACTAAATTGTTTAAGTATTATTTTAATTTTCAGTTAAACATTGTTATTTTAAATAAAAAGCTTCAACATCTAAAATAAATACAAATCACTTCCAGAAAGAATAGTAACAAGTCCAAAATTCCATAAAACCAAGATTTAATGAAAAATAGTGGATCTCCCTGTAGAAATCAAAATAAAAGACTATAGAATAAAATAAAAGCCAGAAAGATATTGAGGAAGATAAAAATGATTTTTTCTAATAAAGTACCTAGCATGAACGTTATCCCTATCAGACAATAAATTATTATGAATAAACACAAATATTTCAAATATATTGGCTTATAGTATATGGCCGATGTAGTTTCTTTTACAAAGCAATTTAATTCATAACGTAATACAATCTTTTTCTTTTAATTGTATTTAATATTTAATTATATATAATTTTAAAAGCAAGGCATTCAAAATATGTGTTTCATTCGTTACTATATATATGACATGTATATTTCGTGCAGATTGTGGAAAATAAAGTATTTAAAAACTTCAGAAAATATAAACCATACTCATATTAAGTACAATGGCTTATTCATGCTATACATATAAGATTTACGATGCATGTTTTTTGCTTGTCCCGTTCTTAACTCGACCATTAGAATGTTACTATCGTAGAATTTGGGGATCTATTTTCAATTTACACCGGCCATTTGAAAAGAAACCAATTGTACATACAGTGTATTGAATTATATTCAATTGTTCTCGGCATTCTGTGTTTCAAACATTTTTATTTGTTTAGCCTCACAATTTTTTATTGGCTAATGACTTAAAGGATATCAGCTTATAAAAGTGGCTTCTTCAATTCCCATAATCTAATATGTTCCACTGCGCCGTCGGACTTTTCACAAAGAAATTACATCTTTGTTTATATTCACCAGATGAAGGAGAGAGAAAAAAATAAAAGTTTATATTAATGTCATTAAATACAACTTCATGAAATACGTAATTAAAAATAATTATCTGACAGAATCATTAATCCCTGCTATAAATATAAATGACATAATATCGGTAAGGTTGTTTTTAATAAAAGTATGTATGTATATGTATGTACTACATGATTACGTATGTGTTGAACATACAGTACCATTAAGTGCATTTCTAACATCGCCTTGAGATTGTAAATTTTATTGCCGTATCGCATACCTCTTTAATAATAGAAAACCATAGAAAACATTTTTGTTATGCATAGATCGTCTGCATGTTTAAATCCACATTTAACTCCTCATGTGTCAACAGTAAATATTGTTTACATGTTGTAAAACAGTGGCAAACATATAATGTAAAATATTACGTCCATACTTATGTACTTACATATTGTACATCTGTAATATATTTGTCTCAGACAAACACTTGCGCTAAGACACCTTGGCGCCTGAATACATACCAGCTATTTTTATCGATACTATGCTTACTACATATACGATTAAACAAAAATACGCTCAATCTTGGGTGACTAAAATTTAATTTTGGTAGAGTGGAACAAAATTGGCCGACAAAACGAAGGGGGGAGGGTGAAATATTCTGAATGAAAGTAAAGAGAAATATGTAGTTTCAAAAACTAAACATATTTCATTTTAATAATCTAATCTACCGGTAAACATGTGAACATATTGTTGCGTTTTCGGGTTCGAAATAAACAACTCGTGCAATTTATTTATTTAAAACAGTCTGTATATTCACACACGTAAAATTAATTACAATATAAAAATATAAAACTAATCAAAATATAAAAATGTAAAATAAATGTAACGCACTTAAAACTACTACTATAAATAAATTAACACATGTATTTATTTCACTTCTATTTATATTCCGTAATATTTATGTAACTACTACACTCACTTATTTATGCATACTCTTCGACTACCACTCAAGGAACTATTTATTTATGTTTATTTATTTATCTGCCTGTTCCACACGAGACTATTGAATGAATCTCTTATTCCGGAATGACTCGTCCATCGGTTCAACTGCTTTTATATACACATACGAAACATCTGGAAACATTCGCGAAAACTCCATCTTTCTCTCGATGTTTGTAGAACATACGACAGACCCTCCGTCGCACACACATTATACACATGTGGATGATTTATGATGCGTCGCGCCAATGTTTACTCTCCTTTTGTCGTCGCCCGGATGTCTGCTTCTTTGTGGGATCGTTTCGTTACAATTAAAAAGAAGACTTTTTAAGATTCTATCTGCAGATATATGAAAAAAATAGAATTATATTATGAACTGATTTTGGAAAATATATTCGAATTGGGAATAAACACCTTCAATATAAAACTAAACATATTCTAATTGAGATTAAGCATTTGAAAATAGCGAAGCAACATGGTTTTTAGAATGTATGCTAAATATGTGGCACAACCGTACATATTTATCGTATGCGTTCTATTAATTAAAATGTTTTGTAACTGACGAAGACGAAGTTCGGTTTGGAGTATATTGGTCCTGTCTTTGCCAGCTAAAACTAGTGGCTACTGCACAGGTAAATCTTGCTTGACAACATTATCCTTCTCTGAATATGGCTTCTAAATCTACATGATAAGGAATATTATCAGCTACAAGCACCACGGGCGAATGGTATAGATACTAAGCACTAGGTAATCAATTACGTATAAATTCGTTTGCGTCTTGTTTTTTGAATGCACCCCTTCTTATTTTGTGGTGAATCAATAACATATTACTTATACCACGAATAACATGAATATTGCCTCCATAGCGTGCTGTCGAAATGTATCTGCATCGGTTTTGCTCTTTAGAGTGTCGAAGAAAAACTATACAATATATTATGAATTTCATTGATTGTATATATAGCTAAGTGTATTTAGAAATGATACAACGTTTTACTTTTTTTTTTATATTTTATTCTATAAAAAAATATATTTAACAACTTCCAAAAAAAACAGACAAAAAGAAAATTCGAGAAAGGGCGACGTTGTAAAGTTAATTTTCATGTACTTCAGTGTTTTTATTGTTTTTGTACGATGAATATTAACGTCCGAAACGCATATTTTCATAATTTTTCCGTCCCTTTACACCCCTCACCACTTCCCATCCCGAACGCGCGAGATCACGATGATCGATCGTGACCACATGTCTTGATTCAAAACTGTCACGCACCTGATGCAGTACAAGTTATCAATTCAAAGTTTTCGCATTTGTGAGTTCAGTTCTGTTGTGATAAAACAGACAGGAATAACATGGATAAAAGATACTCGACTTAGGGAAGAAACCATCTTCGACGTAATAATGAGGTTCTTCTTATACATATGAGCGTTCCATATTATACAAAATTGTTCTAAATTGTTTTAAATAGTTTTATCTTCGTAGAAAAATAAGCCAAATTCTAAGAATTTTTTTTATATAAAAATTTTTGAAAATCCTATTATAAGTACTTCTATTCTCTTAACAAATGAAATACGTAATTAAAAATAATTATCTGACAGAATCATTAATCCCTGCTATAAATATAAATGACATAATATCGGTAAGGTTGTTTTTAAGAAAAGTATGTATGTATGTATGTACTACATGATTACGTATGTGTTGAACATACAGTACCATTAAGTGCATTTCCAACATCGCCAAATTTTAAGAATTTTTTTATATAAAAATTATTCAAAATCCTATTATAAGTACTTCTATTCTCTTAACAAATCTTTATAGAATGCATACTTTGCGAGATATTAAAAAAAAAATTGCTACTCGCTAAGAGTAAAAGTGTTACTTTCGGGCCGAATTTTGAAATTTCACTTATATAAAAAATATTCCAAAGTCAGCTCTAAATGCTTTTGTACTCTTGATAAATATATATAGAATGCATAATTTACGACATTTTTGCAAAAAATCGCTATTCGCTAAGAGTAAAAGTGTTACTTCCGGTCCGAATTTTGAAACTTTTTTTATACAAAAGGTATTTAAAATTAAGTTTTAAATACTTTTATACTCGTAACGTACCTGTTTATTTATTATCACCAGGTACAGGGGCAACTTCATGTAACAAAACAAAAATTCTGTGAATTTGTTGTGTGGATCCCGAAAGACATACATGTTGATAGAACTTTTCCAGACAAGGAACTATGGGAAAACAAGATGCTTCCAAAATATTTTTTTTTGAAAAAGCTCTCTTGCCCGAAATTTTAAATCCCAGAAAATGCAGGAGAATGAATATAAGGAAACCACACAATTGATTGCTTCCAATTTTCCACCAACGTTGATATTTTTTGTCAATGTTGTTTATTCGAAATGTAGTTTTCGTCAAAGTCTTTACCGATGAGGATAGTAAACAAGTGTTGTTTTTTATTTTGCGAATATTTTCTGGTTCATAATTCAATAGATGCTGGAAATAAAACTAGCTAACTAAAATAAAAAAAAGAATTAAAATTACAGGAACTGTAAGAATGTGAAAGGAACTTTTATGTCGAATTGTAATACAAGATTTTTGGATTAAAATTATTTGACAGCACTGAGGACTTGTATATTTTAAATTGAACTTATCTTTTGACTGACAGGCTCTTATCCATTTATTTGCCAATTCCACATCTTTCAGGAAACTAAAATATTATGTACTAGTTCCCTTAATTTTCCGGTTGTAATTTGAGCACCTAAAAACTGCACAACATCGCATTCTTAGATGATAATAACTATAAGAGACGATCGCAATAACTGATAAATTACCAGTACAAACACACCTATAAGTAACACACGTAGTACATAAATACCCAAACATGAAAGCAAACCATACTTGCTGCTTCGAAGATGACGTCATGACAATAAGTCAGATTTCTGACACGCCCTTATATCACGGTGTTTTTGTCATTTAATTTAAAAATTACCCACCCATCTAAAAAATGTACTATACAACACGCTTTGAAAATCAACTCTTATAAAACACGGCATAGTTACTAGTCTTGAAAACCCGATTGCGAAACAAACGAAGGATTTTCAAAGCCGGTAATTGGTCTGACTATAGCCTTTTTGGACTTCTATCATATAACCTATTTTTGTTCACTATTTATTTAATTAATTAATTAAAATTAATTCCATTAGTGTCAAGTTATACTGTTCTATTTTAGTAACTTAAAATAGTTGTCCCAATTTGCTTCTTTTACTATTGTATAATATTAAAAATATTGAAACGATCCATCCGCTAAACATTTACGTAGACATTTCCACACCTCCGTGTCTCATAATCACGCATAATAGAATAGAACCACAACGTTCGCTGTAAAAAAACTATATGAACAAAAAAGCATGAGAGAAAATTACTTAATTTTCATCAGGTTTTTTTTCTTTTTTAGATAATATTTAATAATATTTTCTTCACATGCGCCCTTCTCTTAAATACCGAAATTAAATAAGTAGTATTATAAAAAAAGTAATATGTTGCATCTCTTTAGAAGAGCATTTTAAGTCGTATACTACTTTAAAATAGGAAATAGGTTTTGTAATTTGTTTATAAGAACAGGAATAATTTTTCGATACTTTTATCTCTCTTGCACACTTGGCCACCACCTTTCGCCTTAATGTTTCGTATGTAGCGAAATGTATGCATGTCTGCCTCGTTTCATGGTGCGTTCTCCTTTTCGGTCTTAAAATTGTCTTCTGAGCAGGTGCCATCAGTTCTTAACCGAACTATATGTATCGACCTGATAATTAAAGAGGTATCGCCATGCTTTATTATCTTAGCTATTAGTTCTTTCTGGTTCTCTAGGAATATTTTTTAATATATACCTCGTTGTTTTGGCATCTCATCTCCACGATGTTTTTTTTATGAAAAATTATGTATGTACTTCTTAATTAAAGTAAAAAAGTTATTTCTTATAGCATAATCTACATACTGATTCATGTTTGAAAGTAATCCATATTGTGCCATTTATTTGCACAGAATATACAGGGTGAGTCATCTCCGCGGGTAAGGCCGATTATACCTTCATGAGTAAAGATATTTCGAAGCGATTTTTTTTTCTTCCGATAGCTGCTCATTAGGAGCACATTTAAAAAATATTTTGTATTATTCAGAGTGTTCCATAACCTGGTGGCTGACCATAGTTATAGTTTTTTAATTGGAACACCCTATATATTATTACATTTTTGTATTTCCCGTATACTTTTTAGTCAAAAGGTAATAAGATAGTATAGGCCTAAAGTACAAAATGTTCGCATTATTCTTATTTTACTGAAAAATTCAATGTTTGTATAAAATTATATTTCTCGAAAACGACGTAATAGATGGATACATTTTTTTGCAGTATTGTTCACAATAAGAGGTCGTAATAAAAGCTTGTTTTATTTTTTTACAGTTGCTAACTGCATGTATAGAAAACTGGAATAAAATTACACGACCCGTTTTTGTATAAAAGTCATTTTCTTCAAATGGAACACCCTATACAACAGTACATTTTTGAATTGCTTATTAAATTTCATATCAAAAATACATATTGCTGTGGTATTTTTCTGTATATTAAAAAAATATAAAAAAAATAAAAAAATAATGAGAAACTGGCTATAACCAGATTTAAATATTAAAAATTTTATACATGTAAAAACATTGATAAAACCAGATATAAGTGGTTATTACTGTATAAATGTGGATATAACCAGATATCACTGAATGTGGTTAACACATTGTATATAAATAAATAAAGAATTAAACAAATAAAACGCCAACAAAAATAAATTTCAGCACAATTTAATTTAAATAAATATAGATTTACATATTTGATATATTAATTATAATTTAACATTTCATCAGATATAAATATATAGAATAATCAATTAACTTATATAAATATATATTATTTAAATTATTGCATGACAATAAATGTTCGAACTGATGAACATGCAATAGAATACACATCAATGCAATGTGGGTTGCATACCCGTAAAAATGAAAGCATTAGCAATCCAAATAAAAATTGTATTGAATATTGTATAAAACAACGTTAAATAAATAAAAACTAACCTTAATAAGAAAACATAAAAGGATACAACTTGAATAACAATTCAATTTCCGTTACAGGCAGGAAAATCCTGACATAGTTTTTAAATATAAAAAGGAAGAGCCTGATTACAAAGTCGCAGTGCACATAGCACTACAAATACTCACAAGAAGGCAACAAATCCAGCTGAAGAAAAAGATGAATGCTAAAAACAGAGAAAGGATTATGTTAAGGGATGGCTCCATCACAAGAGTAAATCACTTACAAGCAATAAGATTGCACGAAGAAGGAAACACTAGGTTCCATAGGGGTGAAACGCAATGAACAGAAGCCTGCATTTCAATATATTGCAATAATAATAAACACTACTGTAAAAACAAAGGTCTTTATACGTAAATAAATATATTCCACTTATTTCTCAATCACTATATAAAAATCAATTGTATTTTCTTCCGTATGGGACATAGAAATGCATATAAAGGTATAGGATTTATTTGTCTTCTATACACCAACACACCCAGAATGTAAATATTGTAGCCACCAATATTAAAAATAAAACGTTATGTTAAGTATGCATTTTCGCTGGTATCTCCCGAATAAAACGATATTATTGAATGAACACTTAAATATGCGATTGGTACATTTTCCTTCACATAAAAATGCTCTAAGAGATTCCAAGCTAAAAACAAATAAAACATTAGTCAGTATATAATGTAGATTAGAAAAAAGAAAAAAACTTACACCAATAAAAATTTGATTAAAGGTTAACGGATTTAGAAAACTCTCCGAATACAAAGAAATGGTTCAATGACCTCGAGGAAGAAGAGCCGAAACACCAAAAGGAAAAGGAGTATCTAAACCAAAATAAAGGAATAAAGGTGATATGTAACGTGTATCATATATTACCTATTCCTAAAAACAAGAAAAAGAATGTTAGAATTAAATTAATCAACGAGAAGAGAATATATATCAAAAACAACAAAGAAAGCAATGAATATATTGTGGTAGTTCACCAACATGAATTAGTAATGATATGTGAGAGGTACTAGTATTAATAGAATATACTGTATATGTTTTTGAAATGAGTATTAAAAAAAATGAAAGTTGATAAAATTTATTAGACCGAACTATAATAAAGTAAATAGCTGTGGGAATATTTGATTCATACTTAAAATAAGTGTGCGAATATTAAATAGATATATTCCTATGTTATTGGGCATCGTGTAAAGTTGGTTGCATATCGGGGTATGTTGAAGTTTTTCTTGCATCGAGTGGTTGGTTGCCTATCAGGTTTCTTTGTTGCATTAATTTTACCCATAACTGAAAATAGAATTTTAAATATTACTTGATGTATTTTTATATGTAATATTATTTTGTAAAAGCTTGTTTAATTAACACTATTGAAAAATAGAGATAATTAGTATGGATTTTGAATCATAAAGGTTGAAAAATGATGTATAGTTGCGCGCTTAAATTCAAATATGAGAAGTGTCAGATTTTGACATTTAAAAATAACAACGGTATAATATTGAGTATTTGGTTTGCCGAAGTATGTTAAAGTTTGAAAAAAATAAAGTAATGAATTAAATTGATAAATTTTTGGAATTACAAAAAGGTATTTTAAATATTCAATTTCAAATAAAATATGTTTTGAATTATCACAATGTGTGTACAAAGATGATTGGATATAAAAAATTTAAGGATTTATTGCCAGGGATATGAGGGATAAATAAAAGAGGATTCTAAAATAATTTTAGAAAGAAGTAGATGTGTTTTCGGAAAAACGAAGTTTTTCTCCGAAAAACACATAATAAAGTTATCAATTATTGCATAAAAGTGTAGAAGAAGTGATAAAAATAGAGTGGAATAGAAAACAGATAATTTTTAGGTGATTTAAATATTCTCAGGAATAGTATTTTTTATTATCATATAAATAGACTTTAAATAATACAAGAAGAAAGGATTTAATTTACTAAAAACGAAATTAATGAAGAGAATTTAAATTTGAGAAGGAAGCGAATAATTATATGATTATAATTTAAAAATAAACTTACGGCACAGGAGAGTTGTTCGAGTTCCAGTAATTGTACTAGTATATCAATCCAGAAATAGAAGATTTCGAGAACTTTCAAATAATAGGCGATCACAGGTATTCCAGTCCGGTGGAGATATAATTAGTGGAAGGACTAGTATCAAGGAATATTACACAAGCGTTTGACGGTTCGAGATTCCAGATAATAGCAGATTTGAAGGTATAACAGGATAGCAGTCATCACAGTCCATATCCCGAGTATTTCAGTCAATTAGGCAACGGAAAGGATCTACATCTTTGGAACCAGTACATGTCATCTTCGAACTTTAAAGAAATCGGTTGGATTACAAGAAAGAATACCAGTTCAATATATTGTGACAGGTCGTATAATTATTTGGAATTATCTGAGTTTAACAGTTTCAAAGATAGTAAAAGTATATCAGAATTTAGACAATTTGAAAAATAAATCGTACCTAATAACATTGTAGATAACTAAGAAAAGATATTTTGTATTTTTCTTTCACAACATTAATTTGTGACTGAATTTAATAACTTTATAAAATCAAAGAATCTGATTGGCAAACCCAAAACTAAGTAAATTGTATGGGAAATTAAAAATTCAAACGAGAACTATACAGTATATTTTATAATAGTATGATAAAAATACTTACTTGCTTGCATTTCAATTCACGAAAGATATAGTTTCGTGCACCTATAAATTTTATAGGAGTTTTTTTTAAACAAGCTTAATACTTCCATGTATGTAAATTTGTTGGAGATTGTGTTGGAAACTACCATATGATTTAATATTTGCCTAGTTTATTAAACAAATTAGTTTTGATATATTTGTTTTTATTTGGTATATGTGGAGAAGGATCTTGAATTATATAGATGAAACAGATAGGACGCTAAGAACCTTAACCTATGAATAGAAAAACAACTGTCAGTGAATTTTTTATTTATTTGAATAGTATGCTAATACATACCTTGATATTGAGTTTATAGTAAATATAAATTGAAGATAAATTTGTAACACATATTATTATTCACTTGAGAATAACTGTTTAGTTAAATTTGATTGATAAAATAAAGAATTATAAAACGTAAAGAAATTATGATCTGTACGGGTATTTAAGAAATTACATATAGGCAACTGTTTGACTTTGAGGAATCAAGTGAAGTTAGTTACATATAAAAATAATTTGTTTAAATTTTTAAAACAAGAACTGAGTTAGTGAGGGCATAAATAAATAATATACCTGAGAGAATTTGAAAAATAGATATAAATAGTATATAAAAGATTTAATTTTTTTATTGACAAGAATAAATACAGGTTTTCAAGATTATAAAATTTACCTGAATGTAACAGTATCTTTTATTAATATAAGGTATTGTTGCATTTTATGGCTGACCCAACGAGTGGCATTTATAATATAAAGAGTAAATGTTAATGTTGCTATGTGAATTTATTTGAATGACTAGATAAGTGTGGAGGTTATTCAAGTTGCAAATATTGAATTTACATATACATATTGGTGAAGATTTAAGAATTGGTGTTTAAAAACGAATTACCCCCACCACTAGTACATTTTATGGCGCCCAACGTGGGGCGATCAAAATAAGACTCACAATATAGTATTTTGAATATTTTATTTATATTATTATATGTGGAAATCGAAATAAACAATTTATAAAGGTGATAAGTATAGTAAAACTTATATTGATAAAAATAGAAATTATATTTGAATTGTTTTCACTCACTATTTAGTAAAAATGAATACCAGGTCAAAGAGTAGTTCTGGAATAAATAGGCCCGAGTCTTCAAGTGATAGCGAAGAAGAAACACAACAGATAGGCAGTATACAAGATGGAGGGGAAATACCACAGGTACGGGAAGAGACACGACAGTTAGAAGAAGGTCAAGATAGAGGTGATAAAACGCAAATACAAGGAGAGACTTCGAAAACAGAGATGTCGAATTCAGCAATAGACATGAGATTATTTCAGCAAATGTTTGAAGGGTTGAAGGAAGTATTAAGTGGTAAAATTGATAAGACGAGTGAGGATGCTAAGAAAAATAGAGAGGAGGATAATAGGAAAAGTGAGAAAAATAGCGAGGAGGTTAAAAAAAGTATGGAATTATTGAGTGGTAAATTAGAGAAATATAGGGAGGAAGATAAGAGAGAATTAAGTGGAAAGTTGGATAAGTTAACCGATGAATTAAAGAAAAATAGAGAGGAAGATAAAATTGAAATTAATAAAAATTTAGCAGATATGAAGGAAGAATTAAGTGGAAAACTAGATAAGACATGTGAAGAATTTACCAGGAATTTAAATAGTTTAAAAGAAGAAAATAAAGTTATAAGAGAAGAGAATAATAAGAAGCTTGAAGAATTGAAGGTATCATTACTGAATAATACTCAAGATAGTATTGACAAAGTTGTAATAGATATGAACGAGAAATTTGTTACCAAAGAATCAGAAGCTATAATTTTTGTTACTACTGAAGTTCAAAGGGTAGAAAAAGATGTAAAAGAAATTAAAGGAAATTTAAGTCAGTTGGAAGTAGATAATATTTCAAAACATAAAGAGATGGCTGAGAATTTAAAACAAGGATTGGAAAAGGTAAATAAAGAAACTACTGATCAGGTAGTAAGAATGGAAGAAAATTTGAATAAGAAAATAGAATCAACGGAAATTAACTGTATAAAAGAAATACAAGCAACTACATCGACTACTGATGCGCAGAAGTCTAGTATGGAAGTTATTTTAAAGGAATGTGAAGAGCAGAAGAAAAAAATACAAGATTTGTTAGTAAAGGCACAGAATGTTAGGATACCGAATGTTAATTGTACTCCAGTGTATAGTAATTTGAATACAGGTATTAAGATTGAAAATATAACACACTTTAGTGGTGACAAATTATCTACACATCCTATGGCTTATTTGACGAATATTTTGAAATATGTAGATGACTTTCCAGATTTCAAAAGTCAAATGAATGTCATAAGGGCATGGCGGTACTGAAGGGCCAGTAACCGTTGGTAAATAGCGCTACCACCCACCAGAGCTACATTGTATATAATAAAGCCCAAAATATAGGGGCATGGCGGTTGAATTTCATAGGGCGACAACCGTTGGTAAGTAGCGATACCACCTGACCAGAGCTACATCAAAATTAATAGAACAAAATTTAGGGGCATGGTTAATGTATTTTGTTTCTATAAAAGTATGTCATACAGAAGAGAAATATAAATATGTGCATTTAATTTTTTTTTATGATTGAGTTAATTATGAAGAAATTTTAGCCAAGTTGATCTAACAAAGGTTTATGTATTTTATTTCTTTACTCAGAAATAATTGAATCAGGATAGAATTATTTAGACAAATAAGAGTTGAAAATGTTAGTTAGTATAAAGAATTTAGTAATAATTAATTTTCCCTTATTCCGTACATTATAAAATTTGTTAATATAAATAATAGAGAAGTATATAAGTAACTTTACAGTTAGTAAAATGTGCACAAGTACAAAAATGTGAAGAAATGTATAAAATAGATATATGAAAGAATAACTAGAAGGAACCTTATAAAAAATTTTAAAGGAAATATATCGGAGAAATAAAAGCATTTAAAGGTAAAAAAATATTAAAGACATTAAGAATTATTAAAAAAAAATATGTGATATACAAATGGAAGAATATGATGATAGAAGAAGCCTTTACAATGAAATATGTTTAGAAAAGATGATAATGAATGCTTGCTATGTATAATAAATAATAAAAGGTACCATAAAAAAAATATGGAATAATTTATAGAGATTATGTATGAAAGGGTAAATAAAACCCAAAATGATAATAAATATATATAATGATAATGTATGAAAAGAAATATGTAGGTCACGTACGCCTTAAAAAACGAAAATATAATTTGTGTACTTTCCAAAAGTGAAAGTTTTAAAAAAGGTAGACGAAAATGTCTATTATAGGTATAGGGATATTGTTCAGCTAAGAACAGTTTATATAAAATAAAATAATAAAGAATAAGTGAGCATATGTAAAGCATATTTTTTAGAGGCTATGAAATATCTGAAGAAATAACAGATACAACTTTATAATAATCACCAATGAATGTTAAAAGTAGTTTCGATTAAAATGTTGATAAGAATTTTTAGAAGGTTCAAAATCATGAATAGGATAAAACAAAGAAGGTTTAAGATAGGATAAGAAAAGGAATAAAGTTACTTATATAGAAAGCATAAAAATATTGAAAGATACATTTTATGACATTTTTGATGAATATCAATGGATAAAGATGTAAATTTTGAATATAATAGTATAAATTAGTATATTTATGAAGATTAGTTTAGTTAAAATGGTTGTTTGTAGATAATTGAGATTTAGAATGAAAATAGATACAGAGAGATAAATAATGGAAGGTTTTCTTATGTACCAAATATTAAGAAATACATATGGGTGTATATGAGATTATATTGTTATGCTACGGAAGTAGTACAAATTGTATTACATTATTTTAGTTCAAATTGTTGAATAAGTATAAATTTATATATTCTATAGAAATTTAGATTTATTAAAAAAGGGGCATATGTGGTAGTTCACCAACATGAATTAGTAATGATATGTGAGAGGTACTAGTATTAATAGAATATACTGTATATGTTTTTGAAATGAGTATTAAAAAAAATGAAAGTTGATAAAATTTATTAGACCGAACTATAATAAAGTAAATAGCTGTGGGAATATTTGATTCATACTTAAAATAAGTGTGCGAATATTAAATAGATATATTCCTATGTTATTGGGCATCGTGTAAAGTTGGTTGCATATCGGGGTATGTTGAAGTTTTTCTTGCATCGAGTGGTTGGTTGCCTATCAGGTTTCTTTGTTGCATTAATTTTACCCATAACTGAAAATAGAATTTTAAATATTACTTGATGTATTTTTATATGTAATATTATTTTGTAAAAGCTTGTTTAATTAACACTATTGAAAAATAGAGATAATTAGTATGGATTTTGAATCATAAAGGTTGAAAAATGATGTATAGTTGCGCGCTTAAATTCAAATATGAGAAGTGTCAGATTTTGACATTTAAAAATAACAACGGTATAATATTGAGTATTTGGTTTGCCGAAGTATGTTAAAGTTTGAAAAAAATAAAGTAATGAATTAAATTGATAAATTTTTGGAATTACAAAAAGGTATTTTAAATATTCAATTTCAAATAAAATATGTTTTGAATTATCACAATGTGTGTACAAAGATGATTGGATATAAAAAATTTAAGGATTTATTGCCAGGGATATGAGGGATAAATAAAAGAGGATTCTAAAATAATTTTAGAAAGAAGTAGATGTGTTTTCGGAAAAACGAAGTTTTTCTCCGAAAAACACATAATAAAGTTATCAATTATTGCATAAAAGTGTAGAAGAAGTGATAAAAATAGAGTGGAATAGAAAACAGATAATTTTTAGGTGATTTAAATATTCTCAGGAATAGTATTTTTTATTATCATATAAATAGACTTTAAATAATACAAGAAGAAAGGATTTAATTTACTAAAAACGAAATTAATGAAGAGAATTTAAATTTGAGAAGGAAGCGAATAATTATATGATTATAATTTAAAAATAAACTTACGGCACAGGAGAGTTGTTCGAGTTCCAGTAATTGTACTAGTATATCAATCCAGAAATAGAAGATTTCGAGAACTTTCAAATAATAGGCGATCACAGGTATTCCAGTCCGGTGGAGATATAATTAGTGGAAGGACTAGTATCAAGGAATATTACACAAGCGTTTGACGGTTCGAGATTCCAGATGATAGCAGATTTGAAGGTATAACAGGATAGCAGTCATCACAGTCCATATCCCGAGTATTTCAGTCAATTAGGCAACGGAAAGGATCTACATCTTTGGAACCAGTACATGTCATCTTCGAACTTTAAAGAAATCGGTTGGATTACAAGAAAGAATACCAGTTCAATATATTGTGACAGGTCGTATAATTATTTGGAATTATCTGAGTTTAACAGTTTCAAAGATAGTAAAAGTATATCAGAATTTAGACAATTTGAAAAATAAATCGTACCTAATAACATTGTAGATAACTAAGAAAAGATATTTTGTATTTTTCTTTCACAACATTAATTTGTGACTGAATTTAATAACTTTATAAAATCAAAGAATCTGATTGGCAAACCCAAAACTAAGTAAATTGTATGGGAAATTAAAAATTCAAACGAGAACTATACAGTATATTTTATAATAGTATGATAAAAATACTTACTTGCTTGCATTTCAATTCACGAAAGATATAGTTTCGTGCACCTATAAATTTTATAGGAGTTTTTTTTAAACAAGCTTAATACTTCCATGTATGTAAATTTGTTGGAGATTGTGTTGGAAACTACCATATGATTTAATATTTGCCTAGTTTATTAAACAAATTAGTTTTGATATATTTGTTTTTATTTGGTATATGTGGAGAAGGATCTTGAATTATATAGATGAAACAGATAGGACGCTAAGAACCTTAACCTATGAATAGAAAAACAACTGTCAGTGAATTTTTTATTTATTTGAATAGTATGCTAATACATACCTTGATATTGAGTTTATAGTAAATATAAATTGAAGATAAATTTGTAACACATATTATTATTCACTTGAGAATAACTGTTTAGTTAAATTTGATTGATAAAATAAAGAATTATAAAACGTAAAGAAATTATGATCTGTACGGGTATTTAAGAAATTACATATAGGCAACTGTTTGACTTTGAGGAATCAAGTGAAGTTAGTTACATATAAAAATAATTTGTTTAAATTTTTAAAACAAGAACTGAGTTAGTGAGGGCATAAATAAATAATATACCTGAGAGAATTTGAAAAATAGATATAAATAGTATATAAAAGATTTAATTTTTTTATTGACAAGAATAAATACAGGTTTTCAAGATTATAAAATTTACCTGAATGTAACAGTATCTTTTATTAATATAAGGTATTGTTGCATTTTATGGCTGACCCAACGAGTGGCATTTATAATATAAAGAGTAAATGTTAATGTTGCTATGTGAATTTATTTGAATGACTAGATAAGTGTGGAGGTTATTCAAGTTGCAAATATTGAATTTACATATACATATTGGTGAAGATTTAAGAATAGGTGTTTAAAAACGAATTACCCCCACCACTAGTACAATATATATAAATACAACGCAAATTGGAGGTAACGTGAACACAATAAAAACAAACGATAATTTAGAAATGAAAGCAGCGTAAAATACCTACCAGATATGCAAATACATGATATGTAAACAACAACAACAGTAACATGGCGGATGAAAAATCATGTGATCACATGACATCGATAATTACCAAAACAAACACGGAGGGCGCAGTCGAAGAAAATTCAAATTGAACTAAAATAATTTGAAACAAAATAAGCCGTTTGTCAATTGTTGAAGGGTATATAAACACGTGCATTTGCGAAAAAGAGGAGTTCATTTGAAGATCTTGAATACTTAAGAAGAAGAAAAGTTGATCAGCAGTCCCTTAAACTTTAATCAGTGCTCCAGGTGCTTTCCAGTTAAATAAAATTTAAAAAGGCATAAACGCCTTTAAGATTGAAACACGTAGTGAAACAAAACGTGTAATTCGTTTCTCATACAATAAGTGCGCGCTAAATACAGTAAAGTGCGGGATATTATTATTCGATTTTATAAAACCCGCCATCATAAATTTCAAAGGAATAGAAGACAAGAATTATCAAGGAGAATTCGAAATGATGTACAGTCAAGAAAAGTAAGTACAAGCACTATTTAATAAAGCTTCATCTTGCAATCTTACAATACATAAATAAAGGAACCTTCATGTGTGTTATATAAAATTACTAGATAACAACAATTTTAAGAATATTATTTAAACATTTAATAAATTCTTCTTTGAGTAAGTCTTAGCTTGACGTGAAAATCTCAAGTTAAGGCGATTCAACGGAGTATCAACAATTTTACCTGGATAACAACAATTTTAAGAATATTATTTAAACATTTAATAAATTCTTCTTTGAGTAAGTCTTGGCTTGACGTGAAAATCTCAAGTTAAGGCGATTCAACGGAGTATCAACAATTTTACCTGGATAACAACAATTTTAAGAATATTATTTAAACATTTAATAAATTCTTCTTTGAGTAAGTCTTGGCTTGACGTGAGAATCTCAAGTTAGGGCGATTCAACGAAGTATTAACGCTTTTCACTTGAATAACAATAGTTTCAAAATATTATGGGAAATATCTAATAGGTTCTTCATTGTTTAAATCTCGATTTTGACGTGAAAATCTCAGGTCGAGATGATCCAATGGGGATACGTCGGTAAAAGGTAAAGAAAGTAAATTTAGTAATTTCCTTTGAATTGTAAACATACATGAAGAGGTAATTTAGTAGACTCCTACAATTTTTTTTCAAAAGGAATAAAAGATTTGCAAGGTGCTTGTACCATAACTGAGAAGATAATATACCTAAATAAAATAAACGATTGTATTGTATAATAATCAATATATTTTATGTTTTTGTAAATCTTTATACTGTAAATAAATATAAGTTGTGCTGACATTCATTATTTACTTATTTATACCCATCCCAAAGGAGAACATTAGGAAAGTAAACATCACAATCACAGCTAGAACTCACAATAAGGAAAAGCTGTGACATATTCCTTTTATAAAAAAACAAAGGAGAACATTAGGAAAGTAAACATCACAATCACAGCTAGAACTCACAATAAGGAAAAGCTGTGACATATTTCCTATATAAAAAAACAAAGAAATTTACCTTTTTAGACCCTGAGATTATTTAAGAATATTAGCTTATTAAATTGACTATTGGTTATAAACCATAATACAGCAGATCACCGCAATATGTAAGACTTTAATACTTTAAATGTGACTATTACTGAGCTATTATCGTTTTTTGCATAATTTTGTTAGTTTTTGTATAAAATTATTTTTTCAATTGGAACACACTATATATTAACCTCATTTTTGAATTTCTTATTAAATTTCACATCAAAAACTTGTCAGACTTTAATACTTTAAGAGTGACTATTATTGAGCTATTATCGCTTTTTGATATAATTTTGTCAGTTCTATGGTTTTATACTAATATAGCAAAGCATGCCGTGCAATTTGCTGTGATGTTGATGGATAACTTTTAATAAGTTACTTTTTAGTTGACAATTGTAATTTGTTGATGCTATTAATCTTAAAATAATTGAAGTGATTTTATAATGAAGTTTTCTAAAGAAGAGCTTGCAGATATGACATTTGTACTGAGGGAAAGTCAAAGAAATTATTTAGTATCTCAGAGAGTTTACCGGCAGCGTTAACTTGGAAGAAGGTGTCCCAGAACATATGCCTTTAGAAGAGTTATGGACACTTTTATTACTACTGGTAATTATTGGAAGATGTTCCACTAAATGTAAGAAGATGGCGCACCGCCACATTCTTCACTACAGGCACAGAATATTTTAAATGAAATGTTTCCAGGTCGTGGAGGCCCTATTCACCGGCTTGCTAGGTCTCTATAAGTTATTACAGAATTAGATTTTTTTATGGGGACACGTACAAGAGCAATAATTTATAAAATGAGTATTTTGAATAACTTGTCATATATCTGACATGCCTGATTATGTGTTCAGTGGCGTAACATACATATTCTAGGCATGTTTTTTTATATTTTCTTTAATACAGTTAGAATAAATGTTACCATATTAAAAAGAATAAAAGGATTAAAAAAATAATGCACTCACGATCTTTCTTTAATTATTATTGGACTAAGAACCTATTTTAAATGATTTTCGAGAACATACGAAGTGTACATATACCCTATACAAAATATTTATGCACGCCTATGCATTGCGGCGGCCATATTGAGTAACCACTTTGGACAAATATTATTTTCAAGGAGACTCTCTCCTGTTCTATTCTTTCCTCGTAGATCGTTTCAGAACCGTATTGAAAAATGTTTAGAAGTGAATGGAAACTCATTTGAATACTTGTTGAAATAATTTTTGCATATTTTAGTATACATATTTATTGTTATTTTGTAGTTTCTTTTTCACTGAATACAGATCCGTTGATACCTCCTAATTCCTGTTTCTGCACTTATATAATTAAGGTATTAATTTGTTTTGTTTTAAAATTTGGCATAGAGTGTATTGTAAGTACAATATATCCAATTTTTGTATAAATATGTAAATATAGAAATGAGACACTTACCAAGATTTAGAAGTACTAGAAAAAAGAAGAGTAATGATATATTATATATTTTTCGAATGCAGTTTTATAAACAACTCAAAATCTTAAGCGAGTAACATTTCTTTTGTCATTCCTCCAATACGTATAAAAATCATATCTTTTAGCTAATTTTTAGGAAAATGCATTATAAAATCATGGTTGTCAACTGAGTAACAACTTATTAAATGGCATCTATTCAATTATCGATGTTGCAACAAATATCATGGCTCACTATACCATATTCAAATAAAAAACAGAAAATTGTCAAAATTATATCAAAAAAAGACAATAGCTCAGTAATAGTTGGACTCCTTTAGTATTCCTTCGAGGCCACTTGAATGCTCAAATGTACTTTAACGAAATTCTGGAACCAATTGCTTTACCATATATCCGAGGGCTAAATAATGCCACATTCCAGCAAGACAATGCCCGTCCTCATGTAGCAGCAGTTACGTTACGATTCCTACAAGACGCCAACATCAATATTCTTCATTGGCCTGCACGATCACCAGATCTGTCGCCCTTAGAACATGTTTGGGATATGATCGTCGCAGGCTTTCGTATATTGCCTAACCCTCCTATGAACATACAACAGCTACATGATGCCCTACAATTTGCTTGGAATGAGCTTCCACAGGAATCCATAGATCAACTAATTCGAAGCATGCCTAGGTGAATAGCAGAATGTATTCGGTTACGTGGAGCATCAACTCATTATTGAATTTTCATTATAACAAGTGCGATTTCTGCAATGAAACTTTAATCGTTTGTTACTCTCAACACCCTAAATATCTGTACAAAATTTGGCTAAGAAATAAAAACGTTTACAAGGTGATTCGTTTTTTTATTGTCATACAGTATATTTTCTTTTCTAATTATTGTAAGCAGCCATTCTTCAAACGTATTCTGCTAAAACTACATTAAATTTTTGTTGTTGTTAGAATTTAGCTTTCGTATAAATTGTTCGTATTTTCTGTTTTCAGTAGTATAGTATTATTTACTATCAGAAGCGGGGTGTGTTGTCTGCCCATAAGGACAAGTTATGGATCCCCGCCGCGGGCCATTCCCACTGTAACCTGCCTGCAGTACATCAGATCACTTCCTTGCGATATAGGATTTAGTTGGTCTTCTATTTTTCTACTTCTTCGTCTTCGACGACCGTACAAGTCTAAGCAGATAGAAGATATCAGAACTCGGAGGATGGACGTCAGAGCCAATGAAGAGACGCTCCAACTAGTCCAGCAAAATAAAATATATTGCGGACCTAAACCAAGGAACGGATAACCCACCATCCCTCGTCGCGGCGTATAGAAAGGCATCGTGCATTGGGATGTGATGCATTTTATATGCTAATTTTCTGTACTATTTATATTATTAGATTATTATTACTTAATGCGTTTATAATTTTTTGTCCTGTTATTAGACTTTGTTTTGCTGGACAATAAATATTGTTATTATTAGTAGTAGTATTATTATTAAATACATAATTCATAAACCATCCTGCTTTGTCATTTGTGTATTTCACCAAGCAATTATACTTTGGTATTGTTAATAACTGATTACTTATCATTACACTAAGTTATAGGATATTATATAGCTATAGTTTAAGAAATTTTACTACATGATTTGAAAAGACTCTTTTTCGATTTCAGTGGCAATATGTACGGCTCATGGACCAACAACGACTCCAAGCGCAACACCTCCACCCCATCGAGGCGCAGCAAGACAAATGTACGGATCAGGGTCTCTTAGGCCACCGGGTACTAAACCTAATTACGGCACTAATCAAAAACATTCTAAAATACCAGTCACATCCCAACCATTTCCCGTACCCATAAGATTACAAGACTTGGGCTTAGACAAATTACCGGACGGATTTCCCATAATAGTACCAATGCCACCGGGTGTCATGATGACTTCGAGAAATCGAGGGGGCATGTACGGGGGCAGACCGGAATATTTTGGCATGAGAAGGCCTCCAAGCGGTGGTTTTATTCGCGGGCGATACCCAATAGATTTAGGTTTTATACCGGGTAGGGGATACGAAGGACCGGATGGTATTATTAGAAAACAGGGTATTATAAATAGAGGAGTACCCGGTCAAGTTGAACAGTACATGAGACAACCTGAAGAGGATCAAGTTTTCGAAGAGACCCAATATGATCACGGTTGTGGCGAAGATTGTCCAAGGGGAGAGTTCCTATGTATGGAGAGTTGTGTCTGTATAAAGGATAGTTTAAGGTAAGCTTTATTTACATTTTTATTTAAATAATGTAATGTAATAATAATATTTGCAATATTACATTAATTTGAAATTAACACAAATTAAGTATAACGAATCGTGTGGTTTTATTATTTTCTAAGTTATGGTACACATTACTTTTGATTGAAGAAGTTAGCCTAAGAAGAAAATCGTATTAGGTAAGTAGCGGAAAGAAAAAGACTTTCTTCAATCAAAGAAACTTGTATTGAAACAGTATTTGTTCGACTGGAAATTATTTGCGACATTTAAACAAATGAGCTTAGAAATTTTGTCTTGGTCTAAGAAAATTTCGTTTAGTCAAACAGCTCTTCTTAACTTTACATAATTTCCAATTAAAACTAAGAAGCTAGGGCAATACAAATGTATATTTCAGTATAGAAAAGGAATAGCACAAAAAATCAGGAATAAGCCATTTTTATTTAATCTTTTTTGAATAGTTTTATTTTTTATAAATTATAAGAAATGAATGAATATTGCTTGGCTTATCCTTGGTCGTAAAACTAAATTTAAAACCTCAATTACTGCTTTAGATGTTTGTTGTGGTCTACTAAATAGGGCATTTTGATCAATCAATCAATTTAAGAAACTGGCGCTGACGATTTCTTCTTCTCATTTCGCTTTTGGCACCATCTTAGACTATTTGTTGTTTTCCATTTTAGTATTTTAAGGAGTCTTCGTTCCTTCTTTGGATGTGGCCAAAACAACTCAGTCTTTGGGCTTTTATATACTCTACAACAGGGGTGTCAAACTCATGGACTAACTTGGGCCAAACAAACAAGGTTTAACTTTAGGTGGGCCGCAGAAAAATCAATATTCAAATAAACATAGGTTTATTTTGAATAATACATCATAATAAACATATTAAAAGAACAAGAAAAATTAATGTTTACGTCCTGACACTTGACATCTCTTCTCTGCTACTATCTTTCCTATTTCGGGAGAAATTTTATTCGCAGTGATGACTTTTAACACTGACCCAAGGTGAGCGTCATTAATACGGTTTCTAACAGGAGACTTATTACCTTTCAACACTGAAAATAACTGCTCGCACCGATAAGTACTACCAAACATGGAAATTATTTCATATGCGAATTTTCGAGTATTTTCAAACCTGGCTGGTAAATATTTGTAAAATCCAGGAATACCCACTTCAATGAATTTTGCCTTCAAATTTGAGTCGTACTGAATCTCGATCACCTCCATTTGCATATGGCTGGGTACTGCGTGTATATTTATTGAGAAAATCGAAGAAAACAAACAAAATTTGTCTTCCAGAGAATCAAAATCTTTAAATCTTGTTGTAAGATTTGAAATTTTTTCTGCGTATTTTTGATATGATGAAGTATCATCTAAAGTTGATTTGTTCATGTTGCACGTCGGAAAGTGCGTTAAATCTTCATTTTTAAGTTGCTTTTCCCAAAGAAGTAGCTTACATTTGAATGCTTTAATTATGTCAAACATGTTTGTAATGATCAGATCTTTTCCTTGTAACGATAAATTTAAATCGGTTAAGTGTTTGGTTATATCAACCATGAAAGATAAATCCTGCAACCATATTGGATCGGAAAACAAACTTGTGTCTTGATTTTTAGTTTTTAAAAACTGACATACTTCTTCTTTCAAATCCCAGAATTGTTTGAGAATCTTGGAGCAAGATAACGAACGTACCTCGGTATAGTAGGACAAACCTGAATATGCACTATCTAACTCACTTAAGAAAGCATTGAATTGACGCTGATTTAAGCCTCGAGATCTTATAAAATTTATAACTTTTTTTATATATGACAAAACATTCTCCATGTTTATTACCTTCGTGCACAGTACTTCTTGATGTATAATACAATGCGTATGATGAATTTTTGAATCGTGAATTTCACTTAGTTTTTTTCTTAGTAATGCTACGAAGCCGTTGTTTTTTCCGGTCATTGATGGAGCCCCATCTGTAGCTACAGAATTTAATTTTGACAAAGGTAGATTGTATTTCTGCAGAAGTGCAAAAACACAATTAAATATATCTTGTCCTGTAGTAGTACCAGGCATCGGTATTAGTTCCAATAATTCCTCAAAAATGTTAATATCCGTGTCGCAAGAACGAAGAAACACAGCCAATTGAGCTATGCCACCAATGTCCGTGCTCTCGTCACAGGCAATGGAAAAACTTTCGAAACTAGATGATTTTGCTTTGATCTGATCACTTAAATTGGCGGCCAAGTCAGTAACTCTCTCCGCAACTGTATTTCGAGACAAAGAAATTGTTTGGAAAGCCTTCACATTTCCAGGACAAACAATTTCTCCAGCTTTAATTAGGCATTCCTTGATGAAATCACCTTCAGTAAAAGGCTTCGAGTGTTTAGCTATCAACTCGGACAAGACGTAGCTTGCATGTACCGCCGCTTCACTTTCTTGCAATACTTTACTAATTATTAACTGTTGTTTTTTCAGACCTAACTTGAGCTCTTTCAACTTTTCTTGCCTCATTAATCCTTCGTAATTGTCATATTTTAATTGATGTTGTTCGTAATGACGTTTAATATTATATATCTTTGGTACATTAATAGCATTTTTACATATTAAGCAGATTATTTTATCTTTTACTTCACAGCAAAAATAGTCTAGTTCTCATTTTACTTGAAATATTCTATGTTCATCAGCAATTTTTCGTTTAGTTTTACTGCCACTTGGCTTCGATATGGACATATTGAATACAAAGGGCTGAAATAAATAACCAGTTGTTAACAGAAAAAAATAAAATGTTTTAATAAAACATCAATGTTTTTTTCTTGAACATTAACTTACTAGAGAGAGAATAACTGCACAAATCAATAATCGTACTATGAATTAAGCAATAATCCTATATAAACTATACAACTTATTTTCCGTTACGTGCACCAATCCGTAGTATAAGACTGTAGTTAGAGAACTGAGACCCAGCTATATACCGGAAGATCTAATAACTAATTTAGGCGGGATGAATCCCTGGTACAATCTTGTTTAAAAGTTTATTCACATGCGATTTAATTCTTTACAAATCATTGCATATTATTGCACTCTGACTAAATTTTACACAAATCAGTTGTTTTCCGGCTAAATACTGTTAATTATTTACTACCAGGACATCTTATTAATAATCTATATTTTCAGCTTTTCGTTCAACAATAAATTACTGTTTTATTATTTAACAGTTGAACATTTAAGTAGAAAACAGGCAGTGTAGCTTGAATTAACGAATACAGAATATTTCTGACTACGGATTAAATGAATAATGGTTATAATAGCGAAATTTGCACTCACCTCTTCTTCGAATACCACCTGCACACGACTTCCATGAATGTTCCGAATAGTAATCAACAGCAACAAAAAAAAACTAGACTGTCTCTTTTTTTCTTTCGCCGCGCGTTTCTATGGCAACGCCTACCGTGGCGCCCCCACCATCTCGGCACGTTCAACAGGCAGTAACCTAACTTTTGATATATTTTAGATATTATTTATACTTAGATAACGTATTTACCTAATTGTGGTATATTCAAAATGAATGTACGCATTTTGTTTAATAATAGCAAAAAAGAGTATAATTAAAATAACGTTTAGCGAATTCTATCTATCTTATTTTTTTCTGCATCGGTTTGTTATTTTATTATATATATCGTGTGCCGATATATTGGCCGGGCCGCAAAAATGTTCGTTGTGGGCCGCAAGTTTGACACCCCTGCTCTACAATGTTTTTGTATCCATCAGGATCATTATCTTATGATTCATAGGTAGCCTATATCTTCCCTCTTGTGTCTTGTTTTGGTCCAATTATATTTCTCCGAATTTTACATTCGATGACATATTTATTATATATTTTGGTCCCCTGGTTTTGAATAAGTAATACTACCAGTAGTAATGCAAGTAGTATTCATTAAGGCAAATAAATAATTTTTTTGACATTCTACCAGAACAAAATTACCGTATTCAAATAAAAACCATAAAGTTGACAAAATCATATCAAAAACAAAAATAGCTCAGTCACTTTTATTTACATTAATAACGTCTAACATGTTTTTCGTGCGAATTTAGTAAGCAATGTTACCCGCAACGTTACCTGAGATCCCCATCTCCTAGCCTCTTACAACGTATCCAGATGTTGAAAGACCCCTACATACTATCCTGATTTCAATATAAACCGATTAGTAGAGGAACAAGTTGTGGTAAAATATCATCATGTGCGTACTCCTCAAGTTGAGAACTATTTAAGTAGTAACTTGTATTAATAGTAAATGTATCCAAATTTGAACCTAGAACATTTGAGATTAAGACACGCCCATATAGAAAGAATAAACGGGAAATTCAACTGTGTTAGTAACTTATAGTGCCAATATATAAGAAAGGAAGTCCAAAATCATGTACAAATTATAGAGGAATCACTCTGCAAATGGAAGATTACCAATATGGCTTTAGAAGGGGGCAATCCATCCCAGACGCTATACACAACACATAGTGAGCCAAATAATTGAAAAGTTCTATGAATATAATATCGAGCTACAAATAGTATATATTGACTTCAAGCCGGAATTTGATAGTCTGAAGCGAGAGCGATGAAGGATGACGAACTATAAACCACCTTGTTTATTTTAGTACTGGATGCAGTGGTCAATGAATGCAATTTCCAGGGAACAATAATCAATAAGACGATACAAGTACGCCGACGATCTCACTATACTAGCTAGAGACAGGAGAAGCTTGGAAGAAGCAATTCGAAAAATTGATCAAGCAGCAAAAAAAGAGGCCCTAACAATAAACCAAGAAAAAAGGAAAAATGGAGGTAAGCAGAGGAAATAGAGATACAACAACTCAGGAAGTAAAAATAGGAAATTACGATTTTGAAATAGTTGCAAACTTTAAGTATTTAGGAGTTCTGATGAACAGTGAGAATGATAGAAACATGGCGATAGATCATAAAGTACAGGGAGGACATAGAGCGTATTATAAATACAAAAACATACTGAACAGTAAGAGGACAAGCATAAATATGAAAATGAGGGTATTCAAAGCAGCAATCCTACCAGTAGTGACTTATTGAGCAGACACAATGAACCTGACAAATGTGAAACAGCCAAAACTGAGAAGATTTGAGATGAAAATTGTAAGAAAAATATGTGGCTTGAAGAAAGTGGCAGATGGAGAATAGAGAGGGCTAATGAACTTCAAAATAGAAAACATCTTGAAAGCAGAAGAGATCGTAAAGTACATAAAAATACAAAGACTCCGATGGTACTGTCAAATAAGAAGGATGGAAAACAACAAGGAAGTAAAGAAAATCACGACATGGAGTCCAAACATACGTAGAAGAAGAGGGAGGCCGAGAAGCAGGTGGGAAGATCAGGTGATAGAGGATATTAAGAAACTGAAGATATGGGTTTGGAGGAGCAGTGTCCAGGACCGAGATGCGTAGAGGAGGATAACTTAGAAAGCAAAGTGGAACAGCAGTTTAGAGTAAAGCAAGAATGGAAAAACGTGCAGTAACACCACAGAAAATGAGAGCTCAAATGAGAAATGACATAAACATGTACCTATGTATAAGACCGGTGGTGTGGGGAGATAGTGGGGAGATCGAGAGCGCGGACAACACATTCGTTCCGTAACTTTAGAGCGTGAACGTACATACATTGTATCTGAGCAAACTCGCAAATATTAATACCGCTGAAGGAAATAGAGCGATTGATTTGGATGGCTTAAGAGAACAAATTCTTAACGCCATACAAATGATTACTCCTGAAATGCTATCGAATGTACGAAATGGGTTTTATAATCGTTTAGGGTACTGCTTGATGCAAGAGGGACAGACATTTGAACATCTTCAACATTAAATTTTGTATAGTTCATTAAGTATAATATTTTGTTTCGTTTTAAATGTGAGAATTTTATTTAATTTTTTATAAGAATTTTATTTTAGTTACAAATTTTATAGAGTTTTGTTTCAGTTCAATGTTAATACATTATACATCAGTTACCAAAATATTATACAAAAGCCCTACATAGCGTAGCAATTCCTTAAAGCAAACGTCTGCATACTAGCTTTCAACGTTTTGCACTAAAGCCTCGGTACCCCGGTGTCCCGATATGAACTCATATGTACTCCCCTACTATCGTACCCCTCCATTTCATGTTTGCATGCACATGTGTGCGTGTCTATGTTTCCCTATATCTACTTTTATTTCAGTCAAACGGTATATATTGTAGTGAATATATAAAACATTTAATTCAAGTACATTGTTGTTGTCTGAAACAAGTAAAAGAGAAGGTTTTAAATTAAGCTTGCACACATTAAAAATAGTACTTCCTTTAGTAAATATATAGGTTATGTTGGTATTTCATATAAATGCATAGCTTAATTGGATAATTAGTGATAATGTTAACGTCAAAAAATAAATGTTACTCATCTTTAGGTATGTGAGTGCCATCTCATGTTGGATAGTTTGTAACAGAATTCATGCCAAATAAGGTAGTTGTAAATGATCTGATCATCAAAGCATCTATATATATATGGAGTTGAAGCTGATAGGAAGGTCAACATCTATACATATAGGTGTCATCTTGATAGGAATAGATCTATAGTGTCATAGAATAATAACTGTAAAAGAAGTTAAGCGGGCTTTGTTTATAAAAAAATACGCCAAAGTCAGTGAGTGACGTATGTAGTAATAAATTTAATATCTCTAGATATAATTAAAAAAACATTTTATTATACATAAAAATATTTTAGCGAGGCTCTGAATCCAGAGGTAATACCATACGTTATATTAGGATAAAATATACATGTATAAAATACTAAACCGATATAACATAAATATCTTAAGGCATTCGTAGAAATGCAAGGAAACAGAAATATCTTTTTCCAAATAATATTTAAAATTTAATTTAGTAGAATGTTGACCGTTATAGGGTTTATGAAGCGATGTTGTTTTAAAATATCACTTTAAATAATTTAATTATGTAGTTATGTAGAATAGAATTTCTTAAATCGTTGAACTGTATTACTTACTGATCTTAAGTAAGTTAAGTAAATATGTTATTAATACAATTATCAAATTTAACATGCAACAATAAGTAATAATACTTCAACGTATTAAGAAATAAAATTGTATTTCAATATGATACCAATATGTAACAATTAAAGTCTTGAAGCTTCAAGATGATAATGTTTCCTATGTAAATTATGAACATAGTGATTTTTATATTCCCAAGTTGTTTTGTATCTGACATTCATTTTGAAAATAAATAACCTATAATATTTTGAATTTAAAAGTTTGAAGTGAAGAGTAATTTTTAATAAATAAGATTTTGCTAATAATTATAGCAGAGCTAATATAATGCCTAAGGTGAATCTATACTATCACTCAGAGGATGCCTATTAATCGAAATTGAACCGCCTCACATTGAGATTATTTTAAAAGACATATGCTAAATTAATTATTGTTATAAAATAGCATAATATATATATTATATAGTAACTTATATGTGCAGAGGGACATATAATTGGCAACATTTATGCTGGCAATACAAATACTTCATTTTTTAACTATTAGCCGGTGGAACTATTTAGATTAACATTTAGAACTTGTATTGGATTTTCAGTATGTGTATTTACAATAAATAGCGTTTACATTGTAAAATTCTAGACAGGTATGGTATTTATTTAAATTTATAAGTATCTTGTCATATAGTAATTGTGCACATTACATACTAATTACTTAAAAATGTATGTGAATAATGGCATGTTTAGACGTGTCGTGTTTGGTAATTATGCCTTATGTGACTGCAACTATATTTATACCGACATGAGTTAATGAAGGGAAGGTCCTAGCGATAGATGCAAACGCACCTACTCTGGGTCTTTATATGCACCTAATAATCAAAATTGTTCGATACGTATATAGAATCTTATATGTATTTTATTTTCTATATCATAAAAGTCACATAAATTGTAGATCTGCTCAACAAATTTTTCGATAATTGAAATGCCTATAGCCTACAAGCCAACCTTAATTTTATAAATTATCATACACCTCCTGAATCGTAAGAATTTTTCCGTAGAAGCGGTTACTATACCTGAAAATTGTTGTTCCAGCTTCTAACCACTAAAGCTGTCTTGGCAAGACGTATGCCTGCATTCTGAAACTTGAAGCCGTTTCAGAATTACCTGATCCCACTTGTGCCGATCAGATGCTCAGATACAATACTTTTGATTGTGATTAAAATTAATAAACTCAATTAAAACGTATTATGTAAAAATACATTTGCATTAAAGTTATTTAATATTATTTTATTTCCATTGCCTGTGGAAATTGTTGGAATTCTTCCATTTGTAAATATCTCAATGTTTCATACTTGAATAACTACAACTAAAGCAAAATACAGAATCGTGTTAGTAGGCTAGTTAAATCAAGCACTGGCTTGGTGTTTAAAAATAACTAGTTACATGCATTTCTACATTTATTGTTAATTTAAGACTACTGTTGCATCATTTACGAAATATAACTGAAATATGTTATTTACAATAATGTAAGTCCCCCAGCTCCGAAAACCTATACCGGGTGTCCACACGAAAACTTTATATTGAATTATTTCTGGTGTTTTTGAAGACAAAAACTTGAAATTTTGGGTGGTTGTTCAGGATATAGGGGGACAATGAATAGTGTATTTCATACCACCCCATCGGGTCACCCGCCGCCGCCGGCCACCCCCACTCCAATATTTTAAATGACACCCTGTATTTTTTTTGGTGGTTTTGAAAGAACACAATTTTCTTGATATTCCTATGTGAAAAAACTAGTAACACACATTATGACATTTATGAGATATTTAAATTTAAAAGTTTCAGATATCAGAAATTATTAACTCCGAAAAATCATAAGTTAGTCATGGAAATACTTAAAACAAGATTTATTCACAACATTTTAGTTAAATTAAATGCTCAAATTGTTCACCGTTTACATTTAAACATAAATAAAGTCTATTTTCAAAAGCATTTCTAACATTTTCGAACACTTGTGGCGTTAAATTTCGACATTCCTCTGTTATTCTGTTACGTAAATCAGCTATTGATTGTGGCGGCGTCTTATAAACAACAGACTTCAAATGTCTCCACAAAAAGAAATCTAGGGGAGTTAAATGGGGGGAGCGAGCTGGCCATTCAATAGAGCCCCTACGTCCAATCCAATGTCCTGGGAAAATATTATCCAAATAATTCCTAACGTCTAAACAGTAATGTGGCCCAGCTCCATCTTGTTGAAAATATAATTGCTCCTCCTCTATTTCATTCAAGTTTTCTTCTAGACACTGTATGATAAGAGGATGTATTAGCTCTTCCAAAAATTGTAAGTACTTAGGTCCATTTAAATTTTCCTGGAAGAATATCGGGCCAATTACTTGGTTATTAAGAATTCCAGCCCATACATTAATTTTTTGGGGATATTGTGTGTTGCCTTCTCGGAAAAAATGGGGTTTTACGTCGCTCCAATATCGACAGTTGTGTCTATTCACAAGACCATTTAAGTAAAAGCAACTTTCATCACTAAAGCAAATACTTCGCAAAACATTTCCATTTTGCCGAATCATATCTGTCATTATTTCACAAAATTCGACTCTTCTGTCGAAATCACCGTCACCCAACTCTTGGTGAAGTTGAATTTTATAAGGGTGCATTTTGTTTAATTTTAATATCTTATGGCAGGTTGATTTTGGCACTCCCGAGACTTCGGATAATTTTCTCAACGAAAGCTCTGGGTCTAAATTAATATGCCCAAGAACTGCTAGTTGCATAGCTTCATTTAGTACACCACAATTATTCGTATTCCGTTTTTTATTATTTACAGATCCAGTTTGCAAAAATTTTTCTATTAGCGTTCTGACATAAGCAACAAATACGTTTCTGTTTGGATGGTTTTCATTGAATAACGTCGCCGCTTGGGAATAATTTTTGTTTGCAATCCCATACAAAATCACTATTTCAGTTCTCTCTTCAAGAGTATAAACCATTTCAGCGAAAAAGCCGAAACTTTAAGAACAATTTTACAAGTATTAATATTAATGAAACACAAAAGTCACAATTTTGACAATTCTAATTTAAAGCAAACTATTTCCATGACTAACTTATGATTTTTCGGAGTTAATAATTTCTGATATCTGAAACTTTTAAATTTAAATATCTCATAAATGTCATAATGTGTGTTACTAGTTTTTTCACATAGGAATATCAAGAAAATTGTGTTCTTTCAAAACCACCAAAAAAAAATACAGGGTGTCATTTAAAATATTGGAGTGGGGGTGGCCGGCGGCGGCGGGTGACCCGATGGGGCGGTATGAAATACACTATTCATTGTCCCCCTATATCCTGAACAACCACTCAAAATTTCAAGTTTTTGTCTTCTAAAACACCAGAAATAATTCAATATAAAGTTTTCGTGTGGACACCCGGTATATGTTATCATCTTTCTATGTTTTTTCACTCATAGGTCTTTAAACGCATAGGTTGTCCACATGTGGTGAAGTTGATTCTTGCCCCCCCCCCCCCTATGTATTGATGATATTCTCACAGTAGCTACATATAGCAGACTATTTGTTAATTTGTTATTAGTTCACTGTATTTATCAATGAACCCTCTACTTCACAATGACAGTTTAGATTAATTATAAAGTAAATGGCTATTTTTAAATTCGCACTGTGTATTAAGAAAGGATTGTTGGCATGTTGTCATCTACTATATTAGTTCGCCACCGGATATGCGTATATTATTAGAACAATTAGGAAATACTACAATTTGCAGACACTTATATCTATATAGGCTTTAAAAATAACTCAATATGTCGCATCGGACGACAACAAGCATATGTTAAATATCACATGGAGAATCTGTCAGTTGGTTGATTGAAGCTTTTTATTCATAAACATAGTTTCTTAAAATACATTTCACGAGCTAATTATTACATACATACCTATCTATTAATAGCGTGTTTTAAGCACATTTAAAATGTAATAAATATATTTTTGCTATATTGCCATGCCAGTCTGGACTCTGTTCAAACAACTAAAAGACAATTAGTATATATATATTTTATGTGAATAACGAACATAAATTACACCTTTTATAATATTCTAATGATAAATAGGCATAATTTTACAAGGAATTTATGTCGTAAATCACTTTCAATTCTTATGATAGAGGAACCAAAGAAGTCTGTAATTATAAAGATTTTAGAAACAAATTTTATCGACTAGAACGGTAGTAATTTACGATCAAGTTTTATTATTATTAGTGATAAAGTTTTAGAATGTGTTTTTAATCTTCGGCTGATAAATCAAAGTTTTACTGAATCGTTAAGTAGATCTGATTCTGTTAAAATTGATAATACTGAATATGTCTTGACCAGTTTGATTAATACATTATCATGTTTCATATCAATAATTAGGTGCTTTATGCAATACATCTCATATACACTTACACTTCTACAGAATTTATTAAAAATTCTCGACATAATTGAAAGCATGTGTTAAGTGCTAATGAAATGCACACACATACCATACATTTTATGATCTCGATAACAATATAATTACTATGTTTTGTGATATTTTTCTGGAATTCCGCCGTTTCTCGTGCTGCTGTCAATTAGTTGTACAAAACGCGTAGAAATTCGCAATTCTTCACTAAAATATTTCGCTTTTGTTAATTGAGTAATGATTATTCACTACCTACAAAATAATATTAACTAAGCCGCATTCCAAGGAAAAAACAAATAAATATATTAATATATATGTATGTAATTTGTAGTAGTCTTTGCCGTTGTAGTAGTCTTTGCAGTTATGTATTAATGTCGAAAAGGAGTGTTGGGGAATGCTGCAATAAAAAAGACTTATTTTTATAGGAAGTCTAACGTTTTATTATCAATATTTCGCACATAAGGCATTTGTGCTTCCTCAGGATAAACTATTAAGATAAGATAGTGAAACAAAGCACAGTTAGTAAAAAAGTTATTGAGACAGAAATTTTTAAAGAATACTCACAACTGTGACTTCTTGGTGGGAAAAATAATCGTGAATACACAGTAAACAAACTGCGAAAAACACCACAAAACACGATGTTTTTTAGTGACACTTTGTGTTTACATGTCAATTTAAAACAATGATTACATACATTTGTTCAATAAAACTAATTATGGTAAAAACAAACAACAAGACATCACGCACGTGTAGGAACATTTTTACAATGACAAAAGTATTCGGTATGGTCCATGAAGATTGTTTATTCGGTTCGCACCCTTTTTTAATATTAGTGTGTGTATGAAATGGAAAATTAGTTTGAAATATGTGAGTTATTGCTAGCTTATGATATTTTATTAAACTTACTATGATCCATTAAGTGGTATCTTAGCGGACATTATCATGGACCGTTGCTTACATGACGTGTTGGCTAATCTTCCGTTTGAGTTAGTTTTCATCCATAGGTACGTCGATGATGTGATTATGGCCCTGCCTGAACATGAAATAGATAACACATTACGCAGTTTCAACACATTCCACAATAAGATCCAATTTACATTTGAAAAAGAGACTAATGGAGAGATTGCCTTTTTGGACTCTAAGATCATAGGAAATAACAACATCATTATAATAGACTGGTATAAAAAACCTTCTAATTCCACAAGAATGTTGAACTATCATTCAAACCATCCCCTTCAACAAAAAATAAATACAATAGTAGGTCTTAAGAATAGAATTATAAAAATTAGTCACCCCATGCTACACAAGAAAAATGTAGAGATTTTATCCAAACTTGCCCTAAGTAATGGCTACCCAAAGGCTCTGATTTCCAAACTACTTTATAACACATCGCTCAACAACAGACCGAACAAAATGGCCACTAACCAATCTGACACACATGCAGTCAACAAGCCACCCACATATTTCAAACTGCCATACATTAACAATCTAACAGAACAAATAGTACATGTCTTGGACTTTGATAACATACGGTTCGGCTATTACAACAAGCATAAAATTAAAGACCTCTTGCCTACAATCAAAGACAAAACCGAACAAAAATACAAATCCAATATAATTTACTCCATACCATGCTCGGGTTGTATGTACATCGGATAAACGGCAAGTTGGCTCTCAACTAAATTGACACTACACAAAAGCGACATAAAAACTGGGAAAACCAGATGCGCTCTAGCAAAACACATGTTGCTGGAAGATCACTCACCTAATTTTAATGACGTAAAAATTTTAAAAACCGACAATAGAAAAATTAGCAGAGAATTCATTGAAATGGTCTACATCAACAGGAACAAAAATAGTATGAATTTCGGCTTTGACATCCAAAATCTTAGTATTATTTATTCATATTTGTTGAATCATAGTAAGTTTAATAAAATATCGTAAGCTAGCAATAACTCACATATTTCAAACTAATTTTTCATTTCATACACATACTAATATTAAAAAAGGGTGGGAACCCAATAAACAATCTTCACGGACCATACCTAATACTTTTGTCATAGTAAAAATGTTCCAACACGTCTTGTTGTTTGTGTTTACCATAATTACTTTTATTGTACAAATGTATGTAATCATTGTTTTAAATTGACATGTAAACACAAAGTGTCACTAAAAAAAACATCGTGTTTTGTGATGTTTTTCGCAGTTTGTTTACTGTGTATTCACGATTATTTTTCCCACCAAGAAGTCGCAGTTGTGAGTATTTTTTAAAAATTTCTGTCTCAATAACTTTTTTACTAACTGTGCTTTGTTTCACTATCTTATCTTAATAGTTTATCCTGAGGAAGCACAAATACCTTATGTGCGAAATATTGATAATAAAACGTTAGACTTCCTATAAAAATAAGTATTTATTGTCGGATTCCCCAACATTCCTTTCCGACATTAATATATTATATGTATATATAACATAAAAAATGAATTATCGCGGATACATAAAAAACAATAAATAGAAGAATATCGAGTAAATTCTCCTGTACAGCAATCGTAGACACGTGTTTCTAACTCATTGCTCATCATCAGTACGGTGTAGCCAAGGAATAAGATGGGATAACCTTGGAAATGTAAGCATACACGGAAGACCATCAGGTGACAGACCGCCATTTTTAGGTTCATTTAGGAGATCCTCGGTTTTGAAGACAACAACCAACACGCTACGAGGAAGACATTGTCAACATGCATGCCATGCGAACCCAGGAAAGATATTCAAAAAAGGAATTACCGCGGATTCATAAAAGACAATAGATAAAAGAATATCACGTAAATTCCGCTGTAGAGCAACCGTAGACACGTGTTTCTGACTCAATGGTTATCATCAATACAGTATAGCCAAAGAATAGGGTGGGATTATCTTGGAGATGTAAGCATACACGGAGGACCATCAAGGGATAGACCGCCATTTATAGCTTCAGTTAAAGGTTCCTCGGTTTTGATGACAACAACTGAAGCTACAAATGGCGACCTGTCACAATATTCTATTACAAAATCGTAGATATCTATGCATGAGAAAAAAGACACTTTCTGGAGAAATGTGCTGCAGAATGTACACTGGCAACACTTTTTAATTGTTTATCCTAAATATTCTTCGCCGTAAATATATCGATGCCCAAGTTATACGTCTATTTGAGCTGATTAAATTTGTCAATTTTTTCCATTAATATTTAATAATTTATGCAATTAAATAATACAGTAAAACCAATTGCTATAATAGGTAACCATGGTCACTATCTGACATAGCTACATAAAACCCATTTTATATATTCATTGTCACTTTAACTAGCAACTAATTCATGCAAAAATTTCTGTAGAAACTTAAAAATATTTTGAAGGAAGAATACGTTTATGTGTAATGCAAATAAATTCATCAAATTAAACTTCAATATTTCTAAATGATTTCCGATTGGTTTGGCTTCTCTCTAAGTATCTATGGAATAACCAAAGTGTATTGTAATAAAACAACTATTATCATAGAATAATAGTATTATTCCTGTTTAAATACAAATTGGATGCTTCAGTGATGTATTTAGCATTGTAAATATATATTCAATTTTGGAACCATTCAAAATAAATTAAGTAGTTTTGCAGAAAGTTTAACATGTATTAATTGTAAAAGAAAGTGAAATGACAGATATACTGCTTTTACACTGTTATGCATCATATATCACCAACTATATTTTCTATTTTTATATTACTGTGCACGATAATGATTGCATTGCTCGTTGCGTTTGCAATGTTGTTCCATTTATGCTCATAACGCTCGATTTTTCCATACGAGACTAGATTTTATGTTGACAACGCTCGCATTTTACAAGTGGGTCGTTACGAACATTACTAAACATAACCTGAATATTTAGATGGAGACACTGACGCTTATATATAACAATCTATTTGCATGTAAAAATTATCGATAGTTCTATGTAAAACATGCCGAATGTATGAAAATAACAATCACATAATTAACGACTATTAAATTATTTGCCTTCATATTGTGCGAGAACAGTTTCATACATTTTGCAAGTGTTGAATCCAAAATAGTTTTTATCTTTTCAGGCTGTTAATTATCATTGCCATTCTTCATTGGTTGATGTTTTACTCTCTGGGTCTTTTGGTATGCAATGTGTTGATATCTTACGGGTACTGCATTATATGATATTTGATAGTACTGACAAAAGTACAAAAGCCGATTCATTTAAAACTGTGTTCATTAAAATTTAAATGATACGAAGATCCTGTGCGTTGTGAGCGCAAGCGTTGCGACTGTTATCTGGAATGCGCCCATTGAGAATCTTAGCTAACCACAAAACTCAACCATGTCTAATGTTTTTAACCGTTTTTTCATGATTATAGAAATTTGGAACATCAAGTCTTATATATTAGTTTGATGAGGGGAAAGAGGTAAATTTCATGGGATTAGAAGTTACAAGTATTATTCATTAAAAACGTATAAGTTTGGGCGGGCAGTTTCAGAAATATTAGGTCATCTTCAAATTATTTTTTATATGAAAGTAATTGATTCACATATTGAGGAATTAACATTATATTAATACATGCTAAGCAAATTATATAAACAGTCAATACTTTTTTACAGATGTGACGGAGAAATGGACTGCTACAAGCACGTAGTTGAAATGGGTTTCTATATAAACGTATAAGTTTGGGCGGTATTTGAAAAATTATTTTCCAATTTTTTATTGCTTGTAAAACCAGAGAGGTGCCTAAAAACCTTTCTAGCAAGATATGTTGCATATTTTGTATTCTTACGTCTCAGAAATATTCGATCATCTTCAAATTATTTTTTGTATGATTGTATAATTGAGATATTATTCAAAGATTTCACATATTGAGGAATTAACATTATACAGGCCAAGAAAATTATATAAACAGTCAATATTTTTTTACAGGTGTGACGGAGAAATGGACTGCGACAAGCACGAAGATGAACTGGATTGCGGTGAAGAGGAAATATCAAAAGATGTGTGCGAAGAATCAGATCGTTGGACACGGTGTCCGAAAACTGGTAGATGCATTCTGAAGGATTGGCTGTGTGATGGGGATGATGACTGTGGTGATCTTACTGACGAAACGCATTGTGGTAAGTACGCGTTTTAAGAAGTATATAACTGTTAGTGGCATAAAAAGTCATTATTAACATATTGAGTTCTTATGCCATTAGCAGTTACGAGTATATACGTCAATCGTTCATTTTTAAAACATGTTTCTAAAACTAAATCAATGATTTAGCAAAATCTGATTTCACCCCATGTTTTTCTGTCTTTTGTATTAACAGCATTTGCAGTCAACTGTACTATTGATCAGTTTGAGTGTGGAAATGGCCTCTGCATACCCAAAACATGGGTATGTGACAACGACAACGACTGTAAAGATTTCACAGACGAAAGTAATTGCACCAAACTAGGGTGAGCTATTTTTAATGAATGTTTCATAATTTCTTTAGTGTTTTTTTAATGTAAAATACACTTAATATTTTCTCGGTTAATATCTATTTATAAAGTAATTTAGAATCATATCACAATCAATCCTGACAACTTTTCATTAATGAAGAAAATGCTAGTTTATTAGTATAAACAAGCTGCCGTAATTTTAATATACTGAGTTCAGCGCATAATAGAGCTTTATATGTTTTGAGTAAGCTGAAACCTCCACGTGAAAGACTTAAAATTACTTTGCTGCTCTTTATTATTTTTGGGCGCACCAAAACAGTTATGAACCAAATTTTATTATTACAAAACCAAGCAATCACAATTATTTATAGTCTTTCGTATGAAGAATCATACCAGCGGTCTTCAATATATGCAGAGTTGTCCCAGCGAAGATGTAAAGTCCATTATTGGTATCTAATAATAACAAAAAAAATTAATACAAAAGCTGTAGATAATCATGAGCTCTACCATTTAAAAATTTTTTAGACTGTTAGATAATGGAGAATCAACACGAACTTTATTTTTTCAAATGGACCGCAATGCAATTTTTTTACATTTTATGATAGCCTTTTAACAAGTGATTAAACTGACAGCGATTTCAACTTTTGAAAAATTGCTATGAAATAACAATTAATGCACGGCTTACTATGGGCGCAACTAGTAGAGATATCATTTTAGCACGTGAATTAAATGTTTATCTTGACATTAACGCGGCGTCTTTAGAATTACATGCCGTTCTCTACAGTTCAAAAATTAAAAATAAAAGATGTGGATATACCGGGTGTCCCGTAAAAAACGCCAACAATAATAACTCCGTTATTTATTGTCCGATTTTATTGAAACAAAAAGTCAGTTAATTAGCATCAAAAATACTACAAGAAAATAGTGTTTTAGTTGTTTTCAGTTGCTTTCATTAATGTCAAACGATAGTCAACTTTTTTATTTTAAATGGAAACAGATATATTTTTGGCAATATTCGGATTGGATTTTCTTTTCTGAATTCATCGATGTATAACATGTCTATTTTTTTTATAAACGATTATTGAAAGAAAACCATTTATTAAAATTGACCATGTTTTTAATAAATTATGTATAACATTTCGAATGTGCTATGAAACATTGAAAACGTAAGTATTATAAGTATTATTCTAAAAAAAACAAAATACACACTTATTGTTCAAATTGCCCGCCACCTTGTTCAATACATAACGCACATCTCCTAATTACTCCACGAGTCGCATTTAAAAGACAAACGGCAGGTATTTCTTGATAAGTGTTAATAATTCTTTGTCTTAAAATGTCAACATTTTCTGCAGGTGTCAAATAAACTCGATCTTGTAGATAAGCCCACAACCAAAAATCTAGGGGCGAAAGATCAGGTGAACGCGCAGGCCACTCGATAGGACCGGACGTTCCTATCCACCTATTTTCAAATTGGGTGTTCAACCAATCAGTATTTACTCTGGCGTTGTGAGCGGGGGCTCCATCTTGTTGATAAAATATTCTATTTAAATTTGTCAAAGGTAATTCATCTAAAAAGTTTTGGAGATTTCCGTTTAATAAAGTGTGATACTTTTCTTGATTTAAGATTTATTATCTATGAAAAACGGCCCAATTAATTGATCGCCTAAAATACCACACCAAACATTTACGCTGAAACGTCTTTGAAAATTATTTTCAATGACAAATCTCGGATTGTCTTGGCTCCATTGTCGATGTATGTTTCTATTAAAAATACCATTGTTGCTAAAAGTGCATTCATCAGACCAAATTATCATTCTGTAAAAACTCCGGTCTTGTTCTTATGCATTTAAAAAAAGTCGACAAAACTGTATTCTTCGGCGTTGATCATTTTGTTCTAATGCATTAACTTTTCGAGCTATGTACGGTTTAAATTTGTGTTTTCTTAAAATACTATGGACTGTAGTTTTTGATACCCCAATATTATGTGCAATTTCGCGAGTCGAAGTTCGTGAATTTTCTTGTAGTGCAAGAAGAACATCATATTCCGTATCTTCGGCGAATCTACGTCGCTGTGTTTTAGGTTTTTGAAATGATCCATAATTCCTCAAATTCGTTTCAATTTTCTGAAATATTTTCGAATCTGGAACTTCTCTGTCCGGAAAACGAACGCTGTAACGCCGAACTGCATTCAAAAAACACTTGCAACATGTCTGTTAACTCATTGTTATTCATTTTTACGAATATACTTTTTTTTTAGTATCGACATATTATCAATAACAAACTTTTATAACAGTTGTACTATTCAACCTTGGAAGTAAATTACAATAGTAGCATCAGAAAACTTATCATCCAACTCTGCTTAACAATTTATATTGTTAATTAGTAAATAAAATGTTAGCATGTGTGCTTTTTATTCTTTGTACAACTTCTATTGCACATGTTTGTTACATTAAAGGCTTACATTTTGACATTTAAATATAATTTGGTTCCATTTTTTTTTTTGTTACCAACGTCAAAACAACAAAATTAGCATGCGATAAAGAAATACTTTTGCAACCAAAACGGATGTCGTAAAGTGAACTTTATAGCGCCGAAATAGAAAAAAGCATTTTGCACATTACACACACACATCCAGTCTGATAAACTGTAAGAGCTTCTGTTGAATTTTCTCGTCACGGTTTTATTAGTTTTCAAATTGTGATCTTCTAGTATAATCAATAAATCTGGTCTAGGGAGACCTACATTTTTTAATTCTGTCTTAATGTTACTAACGCAATTCATACTTGCATTTGCACCGATAGAAATTACAACATACACTCACCGCTGTATATTACATACTGGACCGCCACCCGGACCCGGCACCATAGAGTAGTGCCCCGCCGCCTACATATATACGCGCGTTACCCGCGCCAATTTCATCGCTCGATTTCTAATACAGACGAGGCAGTCGCGCGAGATGCCCCGGAGCCTACGTCAGACTGCGATTTTTAAACGCGCTGAAAAGACGGACTGTTACTTCCGAAAACATATTATTTGTCTTGAAACAAATCAGAAAAATTACATACAAATTAGGTATTTATAATTAATTTATCTGTTAAAAGAAATTTGTCACGGGGGGGGGCAGTGCCCCGTTGCCCTCCCTGCAGCCGCCACTGGGCAAAACGTTCAAGCAGAACAATAAATAAGACTTGATAGACACTCACACTGACGTTTATTGACGTTTATCGCATTTTTGTTTTTTCAGGGCACATTCCAAAATTTATAAATAATGGAATACAAAGATGAAATTTATTAAGTGTTTTATATTTTTTTTCAATAATTGTTTATCAAAAACAGACATTTTATACATCCAAAAATCCAATCCGAATATAGCCAAAAAAATATCTGTTTCCATTTAAAATAAAAAAGTTGACTATCGTTTGACATTAATAAAAACAACTGAAAACAAACAAAACACTGCTTTTTTGTAGCATTTTTGATGCAAATTAACTTTCTTTTTGTTTGAATAAAATCGGACAATAAATAACAGAGTTATTATTGTTGGCGTTTTTACGGGACACCCGGTATATCTACATGCCACTGAATAGTACTAAAAATTTACTATTTAAAAATACCACTCTCTTACGTCTGTGGGCGGTATCTCTTCGAGTGTTATATCTGAATAAACTCGATTAAGACTTATTAATTTAAGTATGTGTTGCAATGACTTGCTTTACATACAGTTAAACTAAAATTAATCGAAAAGAGTTACATATAATATTTTCTATTTACAAATATGTAATTTTCACTAACATTTTAAAATTCCTTAAGCGACACGCACGAAAACTTATGAATTAGCAATACATTGAAAATATAGCAGTTGTTAGGTTAAAAAATTGATCAAACTTCAAATTTACATTTATAACTATAGTTGTAGGAGAAAATTGTCATGACAAGTAAATAAATTACTTTACCGCAAAAATGAAGTACGTATTTAAAATTGGAATTAATAAATATGATCTATATTCGACGGGAAAGGATTTGAAATTATTTATTAGAATAAAAAAATTTCGGGAACCAACAATACAGTTGGTAACTGACCCATGATTTATGCAAATTCGGCTAACTTCATATTCGTGTAAGCAAAAATAAGCGACATAACCAAGTGTCAGATAGCTTTTTTACGGTGACAATTAGAAGTGAGTGATACAATAACAAAATGAATTTAACAAGAGGATATTTTCGTGCGATGATTTATTGTGATTTTCGAAGTGGTTTAAGTCTTCTCCTTTTGATAGTGAGGCACTATCTAAAACTACAATAATCACTGGATTCAAGAATGTAAACTTGAACATGATAGTCTCAGCGATGAATTACGTGAAGGTCGACCTTCAACGGCTGTTGTTTTATTTACTTAAAGTAACATACAAATTCAGAAAATATTAACTAGCTTTAATAATTTCAATATAAAGCAATTTGATAATATGAAATGGTACATTTGAAATGTTAACACTCCACAATAAATTATAAATAAATAACTAATTACTCATCATCATCAGCTTCTAAATTAATATGGCTACCAAACTTTCCATATAAATGTGGTTTAAGATCATCCATCATGTCCTTAAGTTTAGCAGCTTGAGATTTTAAGTCACTAATTTCATTCTCCGTGTTCTGCTTTTCATCCTCTAAACATCGATCTGTTGTTTCTTTATTTTGGTATATAAAAATTTCGCCAACCAAATATGGTATTTTTTCATCATCATCCATTAAGGAAACTTCGTCAGACGCTTCCTCTAAATCCTTAAAATTATTCCCTTTACTTTTTATTTCATCCTTCAGATCCTCCCATTTTGCATGGAGCCTGGCAAATTTATTAATTTTTTGCTGATCCTCGTAGGTTATGTGTACATCTGAATCAGGTTGAAAAGTTCCTTTTCCGGACATTTTATTAATATTTTAAATGATTTTAAAATAAATGACAGGTGATGTCAAACACATGTACACCATTCCACAGCTATACACTATTTATTAGTTGCGGCAAACTTCGATGCGTTCGTGAAATTATTAAGTTTGATCGACATGTGACATATGCTGAAATTCGTGCATCCTCGGACATTGGTAGAACTACAATACAAACAATTTTTTGTACTCACCGCCTGTAAAGTGACATTTGGCGCATGTGTAAGTCGACTGGGAAATACGTTTTCCCGGTTGAGGCGACTGTAAAAAAAAACACTGGCACTTTGGGACATTTAAAAAAAAATCTAACTTGGCAGTAATAAAATTTAGTCTATAAAATACTATTTTCCTCCACTATTCTTCACTAAAAGTTGGGGAAATAGGAGTAATAAATAAAAATTCTTCCAAAAAAATGTGGCGCCATCTATTTGGTGACATTTTAAGCGACATCTTAAGTAAGATTCAAACGCCATCTATTTGAACCACATCGACATTCATATTGGCAGTTCGGAATTGTTTATATTTAAACCAAAAAACGCAATAAATGTACTATAAATTTATAAATATAAGAATAAATACCTCATGTTTGCCATCTGTAAGAATATAATAACTTAATTTTAGGGAAAGGTGAGTAATAGTTAGTACATGAAATGCTTAAATTAATTAGATAATCTATATTAGGTTAGGTATGATACCAATGACATTAATCAATAATATTTTTTTAATTTAATGTTCGTACAAAAAATATTGTACAAACCACTTGCGTGAAGACATCTTCCACGCATTCGCGCAATTAAAAGCACTCGCTTCCTACGGTCGCTCCTGTTTACAATGTGCGCTCATGCGGGAAAATAGTCTTCCCGCACTTGGTTCGTAAATAACTATTGCATGATCTTTTAAAAGTAAGGAAACTGTGTGCGCGGTGGATCCCACATAATCTGTCCGCAGACCAAAAAGAAGCTCGTGTGAAGTGGTGCAAAGAAACACTGAAACGTTTCCATTCAGGTTATCCAAAACTCGTTTTTAACATCGTCAGTTGCGATGAAACATGAATCTACTCATATGAGCCTGAAAGATAAAACCAATCTGCTGTATGGGTATTTCAAAGTGAAGCAAAACCGACCAAATTTGTTCAAGCGCGCAGTGTTTCTAAACAAATGATTGTTTGTTTAGTATCTAAAGACTGGTCACGTGGTCACGGTTCCTTTGGAAAATCGTAGAATTGTAAATGCAGAATGGCACTATCATATGTTTTCCGAAAACTATTGCAGAGTTGAGAAAAAGCAATCTGAAACGTCGCATACTACTTAATCATGAGAATACGAATTCGCACACCGCAAAACTAACACGCGACTATTTGACCGACAACAACGTTGAATTACTCTGCCATTGTCCCTGCAGCCCCGATCTATTCCCCAATGACTTTTTTACGTTCCCCAAAATTAAAGTTATAAAATGCGTGGACAAAGATTATCATCACCTGAAGAGCATACCAATTTCTGAGTTTATACGAATGAAAAAGTGTATAGAAAACTTAAGGGTGATTATTTCAAAAAAAGAATAAAGTACTTCAATCTGTTATCATAGGTATTATTTTATTTATGATTTTCCCGAAATTTTCAATGTTCCCCTCGTATTAATCAAGAAATTGTGGTGTTTATACGAAACTTGACTTCAAATGGAATTATATTTGTCTTTTATAATTGAATGGTTTGGTGCATGTCAAGATTTGATAAAACTTGAGGTAAATGTACCGTCAGAATGCTAATAAAATGCTCTTCGTTTGGTGCAAAATTGGGGCCAGTCAAATAAAGGATACAGAGTTGTGTGCGTTTGAAAGTTGTCTTTCTCGATTCTTTGGTGTAGTAATAGTAGTAGTCAGTGCCATTCCTAACCTTCTTGGGCCCCGTGCAAAGTAAAATTTGGTATCTTATTTGTCTTAAACAACCAGACGCCTCAAAAAATACATGCAGATGTATATAAACGGAAAAAATCAACAAGAGTAATCCCTTTTATGGACTAAGATGGTATAACCTTTCTACGCGGCCGCAAACTTGATTACAATTCCAGTTTGCGCGCGCCTTTTAGAATGGTTACTTGCGTCCAACTCGCAAAAGAACAAACGTGTCCATTGTATAGTACATGTGAATTTCACAATGCCCTACATATCCGATATACCTACTTGATCCCTTTCGGGAGTCTGAAAGTGATTATGAATATAATTGTCCCAAACCTAGTGACACCTGCAGAAGTTAAAGGAAAAAGTAGAAGAGGCGGAAGAAGAAGTGGAAAAAATATTAAGAAAATTAAACGTACAAAAGGTGAAGAGTATGTTGGATATAGAAGGAAAGCTTTTCTAAGTACACATCGGATAGACTGGGTGGATGCAAAGAAACTTACCTATGAAAGACATCAGCTGAGAACCGTAAGCAGATATTTCAGTCATTTAAGAAAATAGCTGACCGACACAAGTAAAACTATTATTTGTCAGACGTGATAACAACTGTTTTTTTTTTTTTACAAATAAAAGGTAAAAATGTAAAGTAAATGTATGCATTACTTAATCTCGAAACTATCAAACTATTTATCAAGTGAAGTTTCTTGATATTTACTTTGGAAAAAACGATGAGAACGTATTTGTAATCATTTAACGTCCAATGTTACTCCTTCACGAATACTGACAGGAAGTCATTCTAAAAGGCCGAAAGCTGTACCACAAAATATCATTCAGCATATTAAGTCTTTTCCTAAGAGAGAATCCCATTATGGTGGTTATCGCAAAAAATTTATTTGGCGTCAGAGCTGTATATCAAAATAATGCATGAAATGTATCTCAATTAGTATGAGGGCAAAAACTACCAGCTTCTTCAATAAAACGAGTTGTCACTTACAATTTTTATTTCATCAACTTTAGATTTGGACCAGCTAGGACAAACACCTGCTAAAAGTGCGATGTGTCGGAGAATAAGATCAAAAGTACGTCAGTAGAGAAGAAAAAAAGGTGCTAGTTGTTCAGAGGGAGTTACAAAAGAAAATATGTGAATGGTTTTGCAATGAGTTACAGAAACAAACAACAGAAGAAAATAAAGACTTTCAGCAGAATCTATAGTTGCCAAAGTTACCTTCGTCAGATGCTTATTTTATATATGAGGTAGTAAAACAAAAATAGTACATACTATAATAAGATATCTGGCAACACTGTCCAAAATGGGAAGATTCGAAATTATATTACATCACTGCCATGCGACAGGTATTTTGGTGTTATTGAAAAAAAATCGCAAGGTTGAAGGAATTTACCTACCGCATAATTATAAAAATTTAGTTGAATCCTTTTCGAAAAAAGTTTACCGTAGAAAGTGTTACTCAAAACATGATTTATAATTTTACAGAACGCTTGAAACATTTTCATTAACAATTCCCAAAAACAACCTAAGGCAGAAATTTTCCATTACTAAATATCGTATTTTTTCCTACACTGAAAGCTCTGACTACCAGTGGAATTTTCTTTCTTATTTTCATTATACTGTAACGTTTTCGGGTTCCAATAAACAACTCGTGCAATTATTTATTTAAAACAGTCTGTATATTTATATACTTAAAATTATATAACAATATAAAAATATAAAAACTAACGTAACACACTTAAACTACTACAATTTAATTATCACAGGTATTTATTTATGTCTATTACTAATATCTCTGTCCGTATTTATTTAAATCACACTTCTATTTATATAAGACGGCACTACTATATTTATTTATTTGGCTACCACTATTTATTTCCACTGTTCCCACGAGACCACTTCTTTATTCCGAACTACTCCGCGATTACTTCTCTGCAATGAATCCCGTAATGAATCAATCCGCCTTATATACGTATGAGAAAACATCTCGAAGCATTCTCGTAAACTCTATCTCCCTCTCGAATGTCTGTAGAATATTCCTAGACATTCTGTCTCCGCTGGACTATGCCGTACAGCGTGGAGATTGATTTATGGTGGTATGTAAATAAGAGCGTTTTTATACGTCGGGCCGAGATGATTTATGGTCTCTTTTTGTGCGTGTGACAATTTCGTTTTTATCGCGCCGAGAGATCTGATTCTCTTATTTAATGTAAACTCATTTCGTTACAATACTTAAGCCTAATGTAACAGTTATGGACATAGCACAGTTATTCTGTTACCCAGTTGCCTTTAAAAGATGCCAAATACCGGAACATTACTGGCCTCAGAGTATTTTCCAAAATCCTTTCTAAAAAGCGTGAAAAAGTTGTGTTTTTGTGATCACTGTTCTGTACTGCTTTCTTTCGTCTCATTACATAAGAAACCGTTTAAAAAAATAAAAGTTCAACAATTTTTCAAAATTTAATTTTATTGACTTATCCTCTTTTTGCACCATACCTTCAATTATCAATTAATATTGTGGTTCCTTTTCAGTTATTGGACTGTATACTAAAGCAGTCTTTCTCTTTGAAAAGATGTTTCATATTATGGTCAGATTCTATCTGTGATTGCTTTCTAACTGTTAGATTTAGTTATCCTCTTGCTTTTCGTACTTTTCATAGTCATCTAAAGAGTTTACATGTAACCATAAAAGAAGATTGATGATATAATGTCAAAAATAAAAAATAATCAACGCCGAGTAAAGTAGGGAAAACGATATCGATTAAACCTTGTATCTCTACTCTATTACGATACCAGAATTTAGATTTACAAGGAGTTTCATCTAGACACTTATTTACATACGGTGTGCACGCGATCCACCTGCGGATGAAGATACTAGACAAGCTGGTCGACTATAAATGGGAGAATAAGGGGGTAGCCTCTGTTACTAACATTAGAGCTACTTTAAAGTCGACACCGCAGAAAGCGTTACTGCGTTAGTCCGTGAAAATTGCTACTGTTACTATTCATAACAAATTCTATAACCAAAAATAAAGTCATTTACTGCTGTACGTAGATAATTTATAAGTAGAGACTTGATGAAGCATCAAATAATCGCACTAATTAATTTTAGTAACGGATTTAATCACAGCTTCCCAAATTGTATGAGTAAATAAAGAAATGATCGTCAATTCTATAAACTTAAAAATAATATTTTTTTTCTTAAAATATCAAAGATAAGAAATATAGCTGATATAAAAAATGAAAACGTAACAAAAGCAAAACTCTTCTTCTTCTTCTTCTTCTTCTTAGTACGACTAGGATTTCTCCTGTTTGTCTACCTCTTATTCGGTTTCGGTTGTTGTTGATTGTATATTGTCTTGCCATCTCTTTTTTGGTCTTCCTACTGGTCTTCTGCTGTATGGCTTATTGTTTTTAGAGATGTTTGCTAGTTGGTCTGATCGCATCCTATCTACGTGTTCGTTCCATTTTTTCTTTCTCGTTTTCACCCATTTGTTGAAGTCTTGTATGTTACATTGCTCTCGTATGCTACTGTTTGTTTGTCTATCTCTTAGTCTCACTCCTGTTATCGATCTTAATACTTTCATTTCCACGTTGTTTATTTTCTGTTTTGTTCCCTTTGTGTCTGCCCTTGTCTCTACTGCATATGTTAAAATTGGTCTCACTGTTGTTTTGTATACTTTCAGTTTACCTTCTCTAGTCATAAATTCGTTTCTCCATATGGTTTGTCTCAAACAGCTACTCACTTTCATCGCTTTAGTCGCTTACTTTGTTGCTTCCGTCTTCAAGTTTCTCTCACTGGTGATTTCAACTCCCAGGTAGTTGAATGTCATCACCTATGCTTTTGCTCTCCAGTTCTAGTTTACATCTGCGTGGTTCTCTGCTAATTACCATGCACTTGGTTTTTTCAGCTGAAATCTGCATGTTGTATTCTTGTGCCCTAATATTAAATGAGTGGAGTTGTCTTTGCAGGTCTTCTTCGTTACTAGCTACCAATACTGCGTCATCTACGTAGCATACTATATTAATTTTATGGGGTCCCATTCTGTACCCCTCTCTCTTTTTCACTTCGTTGATTATTTGGTCCATTATCATATTGAACAATGTCGGGCTAAGCGAGTCCCCTTGTCGTATTCCTCCTTTTATGTTAATGTATCTCGTTTCTCCTCTTGGCATTCTGATCTGGGTCTTGTTATCTATGTTTATTTCTTTAATTAATTTTATTATCTTACCCTCTATTTTTTTTGTTTGTAATAGTTTTATGATGTCCTTCCGTCTTACCTTATCGAAGGCACTTTTTAGGTCTACGAAACACATATATGCGGGCTTGTTATATTCAATTGACTTTTCAATTATTTGTGGGATGATGAAAGTCGCGTCTATAGTGCTACGATTTTTTCTGAAGCCTTGTTGTTCCTCGGCTATATCTAATCTTTCTTCTATCTTGTCTTTCATTATTGCAGTTAGCAGCTTCAGCATGTTATTCAATAAGCTGATTCCTCCTGTCTCCTTTTTTTAGTATTACATTACCTACTCGCGCGTTGAGGTCGGCAATGATGATTGTCTTCTCACTGTTTCTTGTGGTATCTAAAAGGTCCTGCAAATTCTCATAGAAAGTGACTTTTTGTTACTTACTTTTTGTGATGTCCGGTGCATATACAGAGATGACATTCAATGTAGTATTTTCCAATTTCATAGTGACCAGCATCATATGTTCATCCATATATTTTACGTTTGAGAAACTATTTTCATATTTTTTGTGTATTAGCAGCCCTACACATCCTTGAGCCCTTTTGGCCTTATCAACTCCGCTGTAAAATAATATAAATCTATTAATTTAATTAATTTAGTTAATGCTTCCTTTCCCTTTCTTTTTCGTTTCGCTAAAGGCACATATCTCAATCTTGTGGGTTTCTAATTCTTCTACTATTTCTTGATCTTTTTTGTGCCACGAAGCAATGTTCCATGCGCCTATTAATATGGTTCTTCTCTTTGTCCTTTTCCTCGCCGTGTTCATCATTATTGTGTCCGTCCTGTTCCGAGGCTTCTTATGGTTTCTGTGAGCAAATCCAATTTTTTACCGCAGGCAGGTTGCTAACCTTACCCTACGAACCCTCCTCTTTTACCCGGGCTTGGGACCGGCAGTGACACTGGTTGAGCTACTCAATCCACCCACCCAGTGCCCCAGGCAGAGTTAACTCTTATTAAGACAAAAAGTAAATAATTCCGTAGTATTATAAAATAGAAAAGGAAACAAACTAAAACTCTGAAAGTAAACAATAAATTTGTATGACACTAAAAAAAATGTTTCAGTAAGTATAAACGCAAAAACAAGGAATTTAATTGGAAGTTAAGAATGGAATTATTAAAGAAAAATGAATTTCTACAAGCGCTTAATTATTTATTAAATGCTCAAATAAGCCTCCCTCTTTTGCTGAGTAGTAACCCAACTGATTATAAAAATTTCAACGGACATTTGTTAACATTTCCGAGGTACCATGATTCGAAAATACAATAATTTTAGCGCGTAATTGTTCTAAATTAGATGGACGAAACGCGATTTAAAAATGTGATAGTCGACTAGAGATCGAGCGTGAACAAAATTCAAATGAATTGCGTAATTACAGCAGCTATCCTTGTTGCACTGATTAAACGAGTGTCAGTCTAGCCTCGGCGTAAATGTACTCGAATCTCCTCTTTTCCAGCACTACACTCGACCAAAAAGCAGTTTGTATATTGCTTTCTCGTACTAACTCATACAAACTCTCGGTGTCGTCGTTTTATCACACAGTAAATGCATCCGCAACTTGCAGGCAAGCAATTGGTATATGGCAGTTCACACTTTTTCAGCTCCCTATATATATCCATATACCTATCTATGAACGAGGCACGCACATGTATTATAGCGGGAACATAAACTGATCGAATGAGAGGAACTTAGAAATAAAAAAATAACATTGTGAAAAATGCAACAAACTGGAAAATCGATTCAAACTAAGCGTTTTGGAACTCAAAGCGTACGTTAAGAAACTTTAGCATTCCACTTAGGTCGTTAACTGATGATCTAATTATATTTCAGAATGTACAAATGATCTGTTTGTCATGACGGCTTATAAATAATATACATACGCTATTTTTTGACTTGAGAAATGCTGGAAACCCCTTCGAAAAAGGCGACAGCGGAATGCGTGTTCTAACAAAGTTATATGTGTTTATATTTAAATACAGAAGAGAAGACGATGAATACATTAAAGGAAAAAAATCCGCCTCAAAATTTAATGACCGATTCTAAAAGTGATGAATTGTAGCTTAATTAATATGAATATTCATATCTATTTAAAAAAATAGTCAAACTTATCTTATTTTTGTGTTTTTTCTAGTTTAACATTCTTATTTGCCAGTCAACCACATAAATACCAAGATATAATATTTATTTATTACATTTTAGAAGTTGCCAAAATTCTATAAATACAAACAAAATATTAAAAATTCGTAAATTTTAGAGATATGTGTTAGGGTTCTTCTCTGACCCTCCTTACTTTGTAAACAAAAACACAGCGAGTCATATTTAAGTACTCAGTTTGAAATAAATAACTTGGTGTGGCTATTGAAACTATCAAAATCTATCTTAATTATCTCAATGGAGACATAATCAGTGGCGGCTGCTGCAGGGAGGGCAACGGGGCATTGCCCCCCCCCTCCCCTCCCCGTGACAAATTTCTTTTAACAGATAAATTAATTATAAATAAATAATTTGTATGTAATTTTTCTGATTTGTTTGATGACAAATAATATGTTTTCGGAAGTAACAGTCCGTCTTTTCAGCGCGTTTAAAAATCGCAGTCTGACGTAAGCTCTGGGGCATCTCGCGCGACTGCCCCGTCTGTATAAGAAATCGAGCGATGAAACTGGCGCGGGTAGCGCGCGTATATATGTAGGCGGCGGGGCACTACTCTATGGTGCCGGGTCCGGGTGGCGGTCCAGTATGTAATATACAACGGTGAGTGTATGTTGTAATTTCTATCGGTGCAAATGCAACTATGAATTGCGTTAGTAACATTAAGACAGAATTAAAAAATCTAGGTCTCCTTAGACCAGATTTATTGATTAAACTGGAAGATCACAGTTTGAAAACTAATAAAACCGTGACGAGAAAATTCAACAGAAGCTCTTACAGTTTTTCAGACTGGTTGTGTGGGTGTAATGTGCAAAATGCTTTTTTCTATTTCGGTGCTATAAAGTTCACTTTACGACATCCGTTTTGGTTGCACAAGTATTTCTTTATCGCACGCTAATTTTGTAGTTTTGACGTTGGTAACAAAAAAAAATGGAACCAAATTATATTTAAATGTCAAAATGTAAGCCTTTAATGTAACAAACATGTGAAATAGAAGTTGTACAAAGAATAAAAAGCACACATACTAACATTTTATTTACTAATTAACAATATAAATTGTTAAGCAGAGTTGGATGATAAGTTTTCTGATGCTACTATTGTAATTTACTTCCAAGGTTGAATGGTACAACTGTTATAAAAGTTTGTTATTGATAATATGTCGAGACTATGTTGGCGAAAGATTTTGTAAATTGTCTTCTGCTATTTTGCGAATCTCTGGGGGCGTGCAAAATAGAAAAAATCAAGTGAACGGTGTTTTTCTACTTTGAAGAGAATAAAAACATTTTCTAGAAATACTATGCGGGAAAGCAGACTACTGTGCCCTAGCAATGTGTTCCATAGAAAAACAATTACTGACATCAACACCAAACTTCAATGAATGAGTTATTAATCATTCTGCTGATCGTAAGGAACGGCGGATGGATTTTATTTTCAAACAAGTTAATTAAATAGCATATTGAGTTTATTTTTTGTCTGTGCTTAATTTTGATGTTAAACACTCAGACCGGTGCCCTCCCGTCCCAAAAAAAAATCACGGGCCGTCACAGTAGTATCTACTCCTAATACATTTGATATACCACCTCGTTTTCAGCTTACCTGATACTAGGGACGAAATTGCACCTGTTAAATGCTAAGATATCATACCAGGTGGTTATAGTAACTTTAAAATATTTTTATTACAATTATACATGTATTGTTAAAGTATTAACTGAGAGTATTTTTGTAAATTACACTCTCTTAAAAGAATTAAATTTAAAAAAAAAATTCTCTGCATTTAAGGTAATTTTAATTATAAACGGAATCGGGGCCGCAGATAATGTCTAAATTTTGTCTCGACAGACTTTTTTTTAGTCTGTCAAGAAAGAATCAAGTAACTGAAGCCGAAACAACATTCATTTGAAATTTCGTCCGTAGTATCAGGGTAGCAGAAAAGCGAGGAGGTATATCAAATGTATTAGGAGTAAAACAAAATAAATGTAGCGACATCTTTAAAGTAGTAGCCACACTATATCGTGAATATAGAATTCTATATTCACATGTATTAGGAGTAAAACAATATAGAATTCTATATTCACAATGGTAGCTATATTTAGGATATAGTCCAGCTACTATTGTACAGATGGCGCCAATATATATATAATTTTACTCCTGATATATTTCATATACCTCCTCGCTTTTCTGCTGCCCTGATACTTCGGACGAAATTTCAAATGTAGACTAATTACCGAGATAAATTTCGTAAATTACAGTTTCGTAAAAGAATTTAAATTTGAGAAATAATTATTCTCTGCACTTAAGGTAATTTTTAATTATGAACGAAATCGCGGCTGATAATGCCTACCTTAATTAGGTTTAGACAGACTTAATTTAGCAAGAAAAAGAGCGAGGAGATAATATATTTTATCCACAACTATTAAGTAATATATGTATTAAATACGCGATTTCTATCAAGTAATGCCATGCATTACTAAATACTGTTGAATAATAATAACACTTCGATGGAATAATATTTATTACTCCACCGTTGTGTCAAATTTGACATTTCATAAATATACTTATATATATATATATATGAATTTAAGCAACTGTAATGTAACGATTAATAATTATTATAAAAATTAATTTTTTGTGTATTAGAAACGTCACTATTAATAAATAATGTTGTTCCTTTATCTCTTTATCTTTTGTATTTTTGAACAAACATATATAGTTGTGAATATGCGGTATACATAAATCGCATTTTCTGTTTGCCGTGTCAAAATGTCAACTTCTGACAGTGTTTGTAGAAAGAAATATTGTTCTTTATCTTTCGTATTTTTTGAACAACATTTAAGTTGTGGATAAAGTATAGTATTTAACTCGCGTATAATGGCTATTACCCACTCAGATGTTACAACACTCGCCTGACGGCTCGTGTTGCAATTTCATCTTCGTGGGTAATAGCCATCATTACACGCTTGTTGAATAATATACTATTATTTTACCCCTGATACATTTGATATACCACCTCGTTTTTCAGCTTACTTGATACTAGGGCGTAATTTCAACTTTTAAATGCTGATATCATACCAGGTGGTTATAGTAACTTTAAAATATTTTTATTTTTATTACAATTATACATATATTCTTAAAGTATTAACTGAGAGTATTTTCGTAAATTACACTCTCTTAAAAGAATTAAATTTAAAAAAAAAATATTCTCCGCATTTAAGGTAATTTTAATTATAAACGGAATCGGGGCGGCAAATAATGTCTAAATTTTGTCTAGACAGACTTTTTTTTAGTCTGTCAAGAAAGAATATTTCAAGTAACTGAAGCCGAAACACTGCACATTCATTTAAAATTTCGTCCGTAGTATCAGGGTAGCAGAAAAGCGAGGAGGTATATCAAATGTATTAGGAGTAAAAGAAAATAAATGTGGCGTCATCTTCAAAGTAGAAGCCACACTATATCGTGAATATAGAATTCTATATTCACATGTATTAGGAGTAAAACAATATAGAATTCTATATTCACAATAGTAGCTAGATTTAGGATATAGTCCAGCTACTATTGTGCAGATGGCGGCAATATATTTAATTTTACTCCTGATATATTTGATATACCTCCTCGCTTTTCTGCTGCCCTGATGCTACGGACGAAATTTCAAATGTAGACTAATTACGGAGATAAATTTCGTAAATTACAGTTTCGTAAAAGAATTTAAATTTGAAAAATAATTATTCTCTGCATTTAAGGTAATTTTTAATTATGAACGGAATCGCGGTTGATAATGCCTTCCTTAAGTATGTTTAGACAGATTTTATTTAGCAAGAAAAAGAGCGAGGGGATAATATATTTTATTTTACCCCTGATACATTTGATATACCACCTCGTTTTTCAGCTTACCTGATACTAGGGGCGTAATTTCAACTGTTAAATGCTGATATCATACCAGGTGGTTATAGTAACTTTAAAATATTTTTATTTTTATTACAATTATACATATATTGTTAAAGTATTAACTGAGAGTATTTTCGTAAATTACACTCTCTTAAAAGAATTAAATTTTAAAAAAAAATATTCTCCGCATTTAAGGTAATTTTAATTATAAACGGAATCGGGGCGGCAAATAATGTCTAAATTTTGTCTAGACAGACTTTTTTTTTAGTCTGTCAAGAAAGAATATTTCAAGTAACTGAAGCCGAAACACTGCACATTCATTTAAAATTTCGTCCGTAGTATCAGGGTAGCAGAAAAGCGAGGAGGTATATCAAATGTATTAGGAGTAAAAGAAAATAAATGTGGCGTCATCTTCAAAGTAGAAGCCACACTATATCGTGAATATAGAATTCTATATTCACATGTATTAGGAGTAAAACAATATAGAATTCTATATTCACAATAGTAGCTAGATTTAGGATAGTGTCCAGCTACTATTGTGCAGATGGCGGCAATATATTTAATTTTACTCCTGATATATTTGATATACCTCCTCGCTTTTCTGCTGCCCTGATGCTACGGACGAAATTTCAAATGTAGACTAATTACGGAGATAAATTTCGTAAATTACAGTTTCGTAAAAGAATTTAAATTTGAAAAATAATTATTCTCTGCATTTAAGGTAATTTTTAATTATGAACGGAATCGCGGTTGATAATGCCTTCCTTAAGTATGTTTAGACAGATTTTATTTAGCAAGAAAAAGAGCGAGGGGATAATATATTTTATTTTACCCCTGATACATTTGATATACCACCTCGTTTTTCAGCTTACCTGATACTAGGGGCGTAATTTCAACTGTTAAATGCTGATATCATACCAGGTGGTTATAGTAACTTTAAAATATTTTTATTTTTATTACAATTATACATATATTGTTAAAGTATTAACTGAGAGTATTTTCGTAAATTACACTCTCTTAAAAGAATTAAATTTAAAAAAAAATATTCTCCGCATTTAAGGTAATTTTAATTATAAACGGAATCGGGGCGGCAAATAATGTCTAAATTTTGTCTAGACAGACTTTTTTTTTAGTCTGTCAAGAAAGAATATTTCAAGTAACTGAAGCCGAAACACTGCACATTCATTTGAAATTTCGTCCGTAGTATCAGGGTAGCAGAAAAGCGAGGAGGTATATCAAAAGTATTAGGAGTAAACAAAATAAATGTGGTGCCATCTTCAAAGTAGTAGCCACACTATATCGTGAATATAGAATTCAATAGTCACATGTATTAGGAGTAAAACAATATAGAATTCTATATTCACAATAGTAGCTATATTTAGGATATAGTCCAGCTACTATTGTGCAGATGGCGCCAATATATTTAATTTTACTCCTGATATATTTGATAAACCTCCTCGCTTTTCTGCTGCCCTGGTACTACGGACGAAATTTCAAATACAAAGGATGTCCGCTTGCATTTTTATCACTGGCGATTCAGTTTATAATTTAAAATTACTTTAAATGTCGAGCATAATTATTTCTCAAATTCATATTCTTTTAAGAAAGCGTAATTTGCTGAAAATAGTCATAGTAATTTATAATTATATTGGGATTAAATGAAGCACTGATAAAACGTAGATATAATTAACTCTTTATTATTATAATAATGGTTATTAAGCATGACCAATTAGCAAAACTGCACATATGAAATTTCGTCCGTATTATCAAGGAAAACAGAGGAGCCAACAGATAATATATTTTATTTTACTCCTGATACATTTGATATACCTCCTCGCTTTTCTGCTTCCCTGATACTACGGAAGAAATTTCAAATATAGACTTACCCAGATAAATTTAAAAGAATTAAATTAAAAAAAAATATTCTCTGCATTTAAGGTAATTTTAAATTATAAACGGAATCGGGGCGGCAGATAATGTCCTAAATTCTGTCTAGACAGACTTTTTTACTCTGTCAAGAAAGAATATTTCAAGTAACTGAAACCGAAACACTCACTGCACATTCATTGGAAATTTCGTCCGTAGTATCAGGGTAGCAGAAAAGCGAGAAGGTATATGAAATGTATTAGGAGTAAAACATAATAAATGTGGCTCCATCTTCAAAGTAGTAGCCACACTATATCGTGAATATAGAATTCTATATTCACAGTAGTATCTACTCCTACTACATTTGATATACCTCCTAGCTTTTCTGCTTTCCTGATACTACGGACATGTGTAACATTAATTGTTTTTCAATGTGTTCCATTGAAAAACAATTACTGACATCAACACTAAACATCAATAACATAGTTATTAATCATTTTGCTGATCGTAAATAACGGCGGATGGATTTTATTTTCAAACAAATTAAGTAAATAACATATTGAGTTTATTTTTTGGTCTGTACTTAATTTTTGATATCAAATACTCAGACCCCCCCCCCCCTCGGTGCCCTCCCTTCCCACAAAATCACGGGCCGCCACTGGACATAAATTAGTATTTATGGCAACAGATATGACGATGTAATTAACCAGGAAATACTAAACTACTTAGCCGACAATTTAGAAATTCATGAAACGACAGAACTGCTCACACCTAGTATGTTAGAGAAGAAATCTACCTAAGTAAGAAAAGCTTTGTTACTTACAAAGCTCCCCCAAAAAGGTATAGTCATGCTAGCTTACTTATTTAATGCTATACTGAGACTTCACTTGTAACTCAAACAACTTAAAATTGCGAAAATTATCTGAGTACTGTTAAAAGTTTATTAATAATGCTAAAACAAGACAGCCCTATACTAAGTAAATTAAGAATAATAACAATTGTTAATTAAAAATAGAAATAATTAAGCCTATAATTTTTGAACCGTTACAAGATTTGTATTTTATTAAATAATATCGCAGATAATAACGTTGTTTAAGAAATGTTGCGTTATAACTAATGTTAATACAGACCGTTTTGACACAATAAAATCGATCTCTCTTCACGTAGTACTTTATTATTTTAATTAAAACAAGAAAGAAATTTGTAATTTTCTAAATAATGAACTCAGCCCTGATAAGAGGAAGCTCATAATCATCCGACTGATTAAACATTTTATTAAATAAAAATTTGATTTCTTGATTGACAATATAAATATTCGATTTGAAATATACCTTAAAGCAGGGGTTCTCTACCTTCTAGTATTTGCGACCCACTAGGACCTTCATATGGAATCTTCAAAATTACTTAAAAATTGGTTTTGTACCAAAATCTATTGCAATAAATGTACGCGTAAGCATAGCAAATTTTCTCATTTTTTCGTCAATTATCAAATCAATTCTTATCAATATTCAAAATAAATAAATCCATCGCCATAAAGATGCTCATTTAATAGCCTATGTTCGATTTTGTGATGGTATATCAACAGTATAAGAACTATTATTCTGCAAATCAACAGAACTGAAAGTAACAGCACTTGCATTGTTTACTCTCTCAAATGACTTTCTAAACAACTCAAATATAGAGTAGAAAAATTGAGTAGGAATATGCACTGATGATACTCGTACAATGTAGATTCTAAAGTGTACAAGCACTTGTGAAACAAAAATCTCCACAGTGTATCTGGACACATTGCATGATCCACAGAGATGCTCTGGCTTCGAAATAAATGAGAATATTGTGCTAACAATGGTGGTAACCGAAGTAAATTATATAAAAATGGGACCCCTGAAATCAAGAATCTTTTCTGCACTTTGTACAGACATGAGTACAGTAAATTCATCGTAACTATTTTATTACGAGAAAAGATGGTTATCACGTGGGATTTTTTTACAACGTGTTTATGAATTAAGAGATGAAATTGCCATTTTTTGAGAAGAGGAAACCGACCGAAACCCGAGAAGTTTCGAGATGATTTATTTGTGATGAAATTGTGCTACTTATTTGGTCGACATATTCAAGGAATTAAATATCTTGAATCTTCAACTCGAAGGAGGAAACAGATATGTCGGGTACGAGTTAATTCTTTTTGAAGAAAACTGGAATTGTGGAGATGAAATATAAAGCAAAAAGACCTAGAATGGAATGTGGATGAATGTGTTAAAACTTATAATGATGAAGAACAACATGTGGAAGTTGTTTTTGTAACCATTGAAAATCATTTTACCATGCTGGCAAATAATTATAAAAACCATTTTCTTGCTGACTTCAACTTGATACCAAGGTGCGAGTGGGTTAAGGACTCATTTCAAAATACTTCTAAACTGCCGAAGAAAAAACTTTATAGATTTCACGGCAAGGGTCGAAATCAAAAGACAATTTCGTAATAAATCACTCTTTGAATTTTGGGCGGTATTGGACGATGAGTTTTCAGCACTAAAAACAGTAGCATTTCGTATACTATTACCATTTTCTACATCTTACAGGATTTTCTGCGGTGGCTGCTTTGAAGACCAAATATAGATTTCAGCTAAATATAGAAAAAGACCTTAGAGTGTCAATTTCTAATATTAAACATTCTTTTTAATCTAATTATTAAACTTGTTTTTAATTTAATATTGATAAGTTAATTATTAAATACATTGTGTACTGCATACTGCACTGATACAATCCTATTTACAAGTGTTTTATATCAGTGTAAACGTGTTATTTTTTCTTTTACGTCAAAATGTATTTTATTGCCCTTTTTTCAGTGAATTAAATACATTATTTAATAATATTTTTTCTCGATATACTCGCGCCCCCATTTAGTTTTATTACGCCCCCCAGGTTGCGAATCGCTATTTTGATGTATATGTTATAAAAAGAAAATCTTTTAATTAAAACCCAAACAAAATTATCTACCTTTTTATTTAAATAAATGTTTTTTATAAAAATTAATATAAGTACAGTAGAACCCCGATTATCCGTGCTCCACGGGACCGGACGAGGCACTGAAAATTGAAAAGCACGGATAATCCGAACATTTATTTCTTATATGTATGTATGTATACATACTAAAAAGATAACATTATAAAAACCAGAATTCTACATAAGTAAACTTTTACACTAAATAAGAAAAAATAAACTCTACATAGGTAGTTTAACTTGCATTTATGTACATAAAGCAGAAGAAAAGCGAATGATTCCCAGGGATTCCCCTAGTACACTGCTGGTGATATCGATATTGCGTCATCATGCGTATGACACGGATAATCCGCAGCCCGGATAATCCGGACACGGATAATCGGGGTTCTACTGTACCTACTTCATTTCATGATAAAACCAAAATTCGTAGTTTGTTGGTCAGTGCAATTACATCATTAACATTTCTGAACTTTACAATAAAAGCACAAAACAAATTAAAATTGTATCTCCGAAAGTTAACTTGGAAGCACAAGAAAAAAATGAGGTGTGGCCACCACACGACTTTCTTATACGTATGAGCGTTTCAAATTATAGAATTTTAAGAATTTTTTATACAAAAATTATTCAAAATCCTATTATAAGTACTTCTATTCTCTTAATAAATCTCTATAGAATGCATACTTTGCAAGATATTATCAAAAAAGTGCTCCTCGCTAAGAGTAAAAGTGCTACTTCCTGTCCGAATTTTGAAATTTCATAAATACAAAAAATATTGCAAATCTAGTTCTAAATACTTTTGTACTCTTGATAAATATATATAGAATGCATAACTTACGACATATTTGCAAAAAGTCGCTGTTCGATAAGAGTAAAAGTGGTACTTCACGTCTGAATTTTGAATTCTTTTTTATACAAAAGATATTGAAAATTATGTTTTAAATACTTTTATACCCGCAACGTACTTGTCTTAAAAGCATGACTTGCGAAATATTCGCAAAAACTGATTTTCGATAAGAGTAACAGACCTACTTCCGGTAGGAATTTCGAAAAACTTTTTAAATAGATTTATTCTCAATTTTAATTTTAAGTATATATGAATTCTTTATAAATTTGTTTAAACTTATTAGTTGATGAAATATTGGCAAAATTCGATTTTTTTGCTGAAGTAAACTGCTACTTCCGGTCTACCGATTTTACTGAAAAACTAATCAGATCTCAAGAGGGAGATTGTACACGTAAATACAAAATTTGGAATTGATATTTACAGCGGTTTGACCGCTATCGTGATCACACACAGACACACACACAGACACGCACACAGACATTTTTTAAAAACCACTTTTTCGCTATCAGGGGACTTCAAAACGTGGTCATATGCAAAAATCTCGAGATCGAACATTTTCGTCATCACAATACTTCCTTATACTACGTATAAGAAAGTAAAATTGATGAATATTGTATATAGGTACATACGTCGAGCTTTAGAAAGGAAATGCTAGGGCGTTTATGTCAACTCTTATAAAGATTCAACATCGCTGTAACGAATTAGGGAAATAATTGTGAATAGGGTACTATTTCTATCACAGTTGAAAATTGAGGGACTTCTAAGAAGGATCTGAGAGAGGTAGGCATAGCAACGAACACCCACACTTATCGATTTCTGCGCCAAACCGCGAACTCCGCTTTCTAAATACACGGACCTATGTGTATGTACGTTCAGAATTCTATTCTCGTTGTCGTAAGTTCTTCGAATTGCCAGATTTAACAAGGAAAGTTTGGAAATGTCACGAAACAAATTACTTGGATCTTTTTTAAATACCGCACTGATCTACTTAAATAAAGAAAGAAACTCTAAAAAAGCATGATTCATTTAATGTTATTAACTAAAGGTCACGGTTTATTATAAGGATTTTCCTTAAATTTACTTTCATCAATATGAAACATTCTAATGTATTCTATACATAAAACAAGTTTTATCTCCCGGTAGAATGACTATATATATGTTCTAGCTGTTGTATTTATTTTAGGATTTTCAGGTATTAGTTTAATTTCGTCATCATAAGTAATTATGAGTTTGAAGGATGGTGCAAAGTCTAGGTATCGCAGGACGTTGATTCCAAAACACTGGGATTCCTGTAAATCACTTCGTTATCTTTACATCAGCTATTAAAAAATGACAAAATGAGGTGTGGCCACCACACGACTTTCTTATAAAGAAGAGCGTTTCAAAGTATACAATTTTAAGAATTTTTTTCACAAAAATTATTCAAAATCCTATTCTAAGTACCTCTATTCTCTTAATAAATCGTTATAGAATGCATACTTTGCAAGATATTCGGAAAAAAGTGCTACTCCCTAAGTGTAAAAGCGTTACTTCCGGTCCGAATTTTGAAATTTCATTTATACAAAAAATATTGCAAATCTAGCAATAAATACTTTTGTACTCTTGATAAATATATATAGAATGCATAATTTACGACATATTTACAAAAAGTCTTTATTCGATAAGAGTAAAAGTGGTACTTCCGGTCTGAATTTTGAAATTTTTTTTATACAAACGATATTGAAAATTATGTTTTAAATACTTTTATATTCATAACGTACCTGTCTAAATAGCATGACTTGCGAAATATTCGCCAAAAACTGATTTTCGATAGGAGTAAAAGACCTACTTCCGGTAGGAATTTCCAAAAGCTTTTTAAATAATTTTTTTTAAAAAAAACACTTTTTCGGAATCAGGGGACTTCAAAACGTTGGCATCTGCAAAAATCTCGAGGTTGAATTTTCATCATCACAATACTTCCTTATACTACGTATAAGAAAGTAAAACGGGCTTACTTTAGGTTGTCTTACGTGGTCAGTGACGGCTCTAGACCAAACGAGGGCGTCGGCGACATCAGCTTTGCGAGGTCTCTTTCATTTCCCAGTCAGAAAGAAAACGTGAAATTAAATGAGCTGAATTAAACACCAGTGGCGGCCCGTGATTTTTTGGGACGGGAGGGCACCCGGGGGGTCCAGGTGTTTAATATCAAAAATTAAGTACAGACAAAAAAATAAACTCAATATGTTATTTAATTAACCTGTTGAAAATAAAATCCATTCGCCGTTCCTTACGATCAGCAAAATGATTAATAACTAATTCATTGAAGTTTGGTGTTGATGTCAGTAATTGTTTTTCAATGGAACACATTGCTAAGGCACATAGTCTGCTTTCCTGCATGGCATTTCTAGAAAATGTTTTTATTCTCTTTAAAGTAGAAAAACACCGTTCACTTTTAGCTGTTGTCATCGGTATGGTGCAAATTACTTTCAATAGCTTCACAGATTCGACAAATGTAGTTGTTAAATTATTTTCATAGAAACATTGCAGTAATATTAGAGCAGATGAAGCAATTCCAAAAAAAAGCAATTGATTTCAAATTAAAAGTCTTCACGGCCATCTGAAATTCAGTTTCGGAGGAAGTATTTTGATATGTTGAAAATAAGTGTGGTTGAAATAGAAGAGCTATAGATAGGTGATCACTAAACACAAATCGGTCATCAATATCACTTCTTTAGCAACCATTTTGTGTTTGTCTTCATACGGGGTCTTCTGTTCCTTTGTCGGGAATGTTTCTCTTCTTTTTCATCGTTATCACTATTTTCATTGTAATAATCGTAATCAGTTGAGTTCCTCACATGCTGAATTGACGATTGAAATGATGACACACAAGGCTGTATTTTAATATTGTCAATTTGACGATGTTGTAATTGGTTGTAGAGAATTTCACAATGCGACATGATTTTATTAAAAATATATAACCAGTAGTTGAAATCATAATCGTTTAAAATCTTATTCAAGCCTACAGTTTTCCTTATTGTCGACAACACATCTTGGTTGGTGCAGCCCGCGGAAGTCGATTTTTCACAACCTCATCCAGTATAGCAGTACGCTTTGGGGATCTTGTAAAAAAAGTAGAAAAACCATCTAGATTGCAAAATAAAACTTTCACTTGTTTGTTATGTGAGGCAGCCCGTGCAACTATCAGATTTAACTGGTGTGCGTAACAAGGAATATAATTTGCATTTTTGTAAATATCTTTAATTTTTGCCTAAACACCGTTGATTTTACCACTCATTACTGAGGCGCCATCGTAGCTTTGGGATATTAATTTTTCAGGCGTTTAGTCCAATTTAATTTTCCTAAGTTCTTCCAATAAACATTTGCTAATGCCATCAGCAGTATGATTCTCTGGTTGCAGAAGAGACAGAAATCGTTCTTGTATATTTCCGCTCAACGAGTATCGAACTATAAAAGCTACCTGAGAAAATGTAGCCGAATCTGTCGTCTCGTCTGCTTGTATAGCGATATAGTGGGCTTTGTTAATTTCGTCTAGAATCAAAGTGCGAGAAACTTCGTAGATACTGTCCAGCAATTCATTTTGAATGGTTTTTGACAAACCCATAAAAACTCTATTATATTAGACTTGTTGATGTGATCCTTGAGGGTGCTGTCAATTTCTGCCAATAAATTAACCAATCCACGAAAAATCCCCGGATTCGCACTGTCTTGTGTTTCGTCATTAATTTTCCAAAAATATGTCTGTTTTTACTGACGTTTTCATTGTGCTGAATTATATTTATCTATATGCAGTGTTCAGCTGGTACATTACATTTACCTTCCCCAAAACTGAATATTCTATCATGTTACTAAGATGTTTTTCACTTAGGTACTTATGTTTTTTTACTTTTTTACCAAAGTGTTTTAAATCCCTAGTACCTTTAGAAGTCCAGGCAGGGTCGCTTTGTGGAGAATTCCTAATTAAGTACACATAGCAAAAAAAAGCATTTTGCACATTACACCCACACAACCATTCTGATAAACTGTAAGAGATTCTGTTGAATTTTCTCGTCACGGTTAGTTTTCGATCTTTTATTAGATGTGATCTTCTACTTTAATCAATAAATCTGGTCTAGGGGGACCTAGATTTTTTAATTCTATCTTAATGTCATAGTTCAGTGTGTTATTTTCTATCATTTCGATTATTTTACTAACGCAATTCATAGTTGTATTTGCACCGATAGATATTACAATATTTACTCACCGCTCTATATTATATATTGGACTTGCGTCACCGGCACCGCAGAGAAGTGCCCTATCGCTGACATATACCCGATCTCTAGCCTCGCCACTTTCATCGCTCGATTCCTAATACAGACGGTGCAGTCGAGCGAGTTGCCTCGAAGCCTGCGTCAAACTGCGATTTTTAAACTCAGCGCTGAGGAGGCGGACTGTTACTTCCGAAAACATATTATTTGTTATCAAACAAACGTATGCTATTCATATGGTGACAAAAATTACACAAACATACACAAATTAATAAAGACGAACTTTTCGGCTTTTGGCCTCACTGTTTTTTTTTCCATGATTATATCATAGCTGACACCAGCCGCTGATTCAGCTTCAATTGATAGAACTATTACACAAATAGTCTCTCTTGGCTCATCGTGCTTCTTAAACAGTTCTTAATCAATTTTAACTTTGAGAAGCTTCTCTCAGCAGACGTTGTACTGACTGCAACTGTGAGCGTAATTCTGACTGTTGTGTTATGTTTGGATACACTTCTTCCAAATTATTTTCTAAAATGTACTAGAGAAGTTGGTTTGCTTTATTGATAGAGTCTAGTGCATTAGATTTTAAAAGCTGGAGTTCTTCATATAGTTCGAAAGTCTGTATGTCGCTGTTTCGTCTTCCCGAAGTATTGTTGCTAAATCATTACAATATTTCAGAAGGTCCTCGTTTGGTAAAGATTTCAAATAATTGGTATCTTAAATTCGATGTCAACTATGATAGCATCGATCATTGTGTTACAAAACTAGACTCTGTACTGCAATTCAAGACATTGTATAGGTTCATCAAAATGTTCATAACCAAACATTGGTTTTTTCGTTGCTATTCTTCTTTCTTTAAATTGAGATTCAATTTCGTAATAACTTTTGTTTTGCAAACAATCGAACTTTTCTGCAACGATTTTTTCAAATCCACTATTCCGTAATTCTTGAATCCAGCGACAAAATGAACGCTAAGTATCAATACCACCTTTAAAGTTCACTCGAACCGCGGTAAAATCTTGTATCACATGTGTATTGCAACAATAAACTCAAAAGTTAACATTTCGTTCAAGATTGTTTCACAGTCCCTAGAGTTTCGGAATCATCAGTTTTACTTTTCAGGTTATCCACGCATTCGATGACATCATCAAATTGTAAAAATATCGCTTATACTGCTCCAATTCTACTCTCCCATCGTGTTACAGACCGAGATTTTAATGTCAATTTTGATTTAGTTTTTACAAGGTCCCAATGCTTGATTGATTTTAAAAAGAGCACAAATTTTTTATTAATAAAGCCGAAAAATGTTTTGGCTGTTGTAGAAGAGTTAGCAGCAACTATTAAAAGCAAATTCCAACTGTGGCATCCGCATGGCGTGAAGAATGCTCTTGGGTTTTGAATTTGCACGGAAGGGAAATTACTTTACTCCCTTTACGAGGTTCCCTAAGGCGCGAGGCCGTTGGCGGTCGAGGTAATATTAAAAATGAGATTTTCTTGACCATATTAACTTGAGCCACAAGACAAACACAAATCAAACATTCCAACTCAACTTTCTGATGTAGATAAAATCAATGGCTTCTTCTTAAAACAGCATTCCGAGTTTGAATGTGTCCCCGCAGAGCCTTGGTCACCCTAGTCCCACTGCACCGCCATTCTTCTTTCATACAGATGTTGTAGCTGTGACTGATAAACTAATTGGTTTCATTAAATCCACTGCGGTTGGATAAGCCAGTCTGAATATCACCGTGATTATAATGTGCTGTCCCTATATTTTCCCGTTCCTTACAAATATTGTAAATTCTTGCATGATGACAAGTACGTTTCAGCTCAACTGGTAGCACGCCTCGGTTGTTTCGCTGCCTAAAACCTGTGTTGATCTGTTACGCTACGTTTTTAATCAGTGCTACTGAAGATGACAACATAGTCGAAATACGTATTTAGTTTTTTGTACTTTAGTGTAGTAAAAGTGTTCTAGTGTTTTTGTTTAAAATTAGTGGTCCAAAACATCTCAATGATCTCAGGTCCATTAGCATTGTGCAGACTTTTTCAAAAATTTTAGCTAAAGCCCTGTATCATCTGATTTTTCATTTCGTTAGTGGCAAAGCAATACTTCCACCAGTGCAGTCAGAATTCAGGGTCGGTTATAGTTGTGAGACGTCTTTGTTGAGTGTAACTGATGATATTATATCCGCTTGTGATAGAGGTCATATTACCATTTTGGCATTGTTGGATTATAGTAAGGCCTTTGATGCAGTAGATCACGGAGTTCTTGCTGATATCCTAGGTAGTATTGGTTTTAGTGCGGACTTGATTCAAGTAATTGCTAGCTATTTGAATAATCGTATGCAGAGTGTGGTTTCGGGTGATAAAAGAACCAAGCCTTTGCACATATTTTCGGGTGTTCCTCAGGGTTCGATTATTAGACCGCTTCTCTAATCTTTTTACCAACGAATTTGCCTGGACACATTAAGTCATCATCTGTTCATATGCATGCTAATGCATGCAGCTATAAAAATCTTTTTCGGTTGGAAATTGCCTTCAATATTATATTTCTCTTAGCAGCACAATTCAAGAGTTAATCCGTCCAAGTTACAAGTAATCTTGTTTGACAAGCATCAGACTTGTAATGGACTTCAAAACTTTATTGCAATTAAGTTGGAGGATATGCAGCTACCCATTGTCACCAGCGTGCGAGAATTGGATCTAGTGCTGGATAAATCTTTCTGGATTTCGTACCAAATTAATAAATATATCAGCAATGCATACCTGAGTTTAAAGAGTTCCTATCCTCTCCCCACTGTACTGGACTTATGTATATGACTGTATAAAAATTAGGCCTTGTTTGTTCTGTCACATTACACTTAATGTTCTTTGTACGAACCTGCTTTTGACAAGTTCACTAAGTATGGAATTCCAAAAATCCAAAACTTTTGTCTTCGCTACATATCTGGTATTAGGATATTTGATTACGTGTTCCATAAGCTATTGAAATGTGATCTTTTAATAGTTTCAGAAAACAATTTCGTTTCTCTGCAGTTTTCTTCGATTTTTTTCTTTTATGCAATAATGTGTACAATGCTTCTTTCTTTATTTTTACACTCGCACGATAAGAATATTAATTTTAGGTTTTTAGGTTAAGTATAGTTTCTAGTCAGTCTTTTTTTTTTTCGTTGAAATAAACTTGACCATCAGGGTATAAGTTTTAAAACCAGACTTGGTATGAACCTCGCCCTGAGCGCAAGATATTTATGTATTTGAATATTTAAGCGTAATAAAGGCTACTTATTATTGCTATTATAAAATAATTATTCGATTTTTGAGTAGTTTCATCGGTAGCAGAAAACTTTTTCCATAACTTTTGTAAAGAAGTGGATCAAATTATTGCAAGCAATTTAATATTATTGGACGTTCAATCAGCTTTTGCGAAAGAAAATGTTAGTGAGACGTTTTTGTATCTCGTGATGCAACTTGGAGAGATGAATTTGAAAAAGGCAATTAAGTGATTGAAAAAACTGATAGAAACAGATTGAGGAAACATCTACATAGCTATGGAGTAAGGTAATCTAAGTAACTAAGTTTAAGGATAAATTATGCCACCAAAAGCAATTAAACATTAAGAGTTACACAGGAATGAACGTTATGATTGTAATACATGTTTATCAACGATATAAAGATGTGAAACTCCTTGCGGATGATACTTTAGTGCGTGTACCATAATGAACTTGAAAACATCTGCAAATGCTTAAACACACACAAACTAATGTTAACGTTTTAAAACTTGAAGCAATGATTGTCGAAAGTAGAGAATTTGGTGTGGTAAATTTGCTTTTTATAGCATGCTGTTTGGAGTTGCAGAAAGTGCTGAAGAAATCAGTCATAGAAGGTGAACGAAAAACTCACGTCCAAGAACATAAAAGTCTTTACGAAATGTATTACATTATTGAAGCTGCTAAAACACTGCATAGAAGCTCTCAATATAAACAAGTCAATGTTTTATCAGCTAGATGCCAAGATTATGTTAAGAGCAATATAACAGGCAAGCCAAGGAAGTCTGAAAGCAAAGTTTCATAGATCCAGAGGCAACTGAGAGCATGCAAGCAGAGAACATGTGAAGTAATAGAAGCTAATGGAAACTCAATACCAAATTTAAGAACTAGGTCTAGATACTAAAATACCCAGCTAACTCAGACGTTGTAAAAAAGAAGTTAAGATTAACGCTTGTGAGGAATCAGCTGTACAACATGAGCATGACCAGCGAGCTCTGGTATTGCGAAAGGGGCTGAATTAAAAAGGAAACCAGATCCCATGCATGTAACCTGTACTGAAGGAACTGATAGATCTCAGGCAGAGGCACTTCGGCAAGAATCTACGGGAGTTTAGGAGGGTACCCAAACTTTCATTTGGCAAGGTACTGACTGTTGTTGAGAACACAGGACTTCTCGAATGGAAGGTGACACAAAGAACATGATGCTTAAGTGCATAGATTTTCGCTAGCACTCAACCCAAGTCGATACAATAAAACGAATCATCATTAAATAAATGTCTACAAAATAGTTTTTCGGTAAGATTAGTTTTAAATGGAGTAGATAGACCAAAACTACTTCTCAGGCAGAGGCACTTCGGCAAGAATCTACGTGAGTTTATGAGGGTACCCAAACTTTCATATGGCAAAGTACTGACTGTTGTTGAGAACACAGGACTTCTCGAATGGAAAGTGACACAAAGAACGTATAGGTACTAAAAACTCAGTATAATTATACACTAATATGTCGAATACCGGCAAAGATGACTATTTTAACAATATATTCGAGCTTTAGTTGTATAAGTTGCCTTCTGTTTTAGAAAATCTATATCAAGTATGAAATAAAGGATAGTTACACTTAGCTGTAATTTGGAAGGAAACATAAAAATTTGGATTTAGATTATTTAATAACTAATCTGTTGTTAGGCATCCATACACTAATAAGTATTTCTGTTTACAATTATCCTCTGAAGAAGTGAACGAATTTAAAATAACATCGATACCATTAGTATATAATGATACTTGACATGAATTACTTATAAATGCGCTTTTGAATATTAAAAAACTAATTAGGTCCTAAACCCAAACCCTGAAGGACACCAACCTTGACCAATTTGTGATAGCATTGGTAGTTATCAATACATATTGCTTCTGAACAGATTTAAAGAAAACACCATTTCTTCCACATTGTTCACATTTATCCAAAATTATTTGGAGATTAACAAAATCGAAAGCTTTTGTTGAGTCAATAATTATACGATTTTTATCTAAATTAATGTAAATTTCTTTTCTTAAAGCTAAACAAAGAAATGCTAATTATAATACAATCAGTTAAAAGTATTAAGGAAGTTAGTTAGAACTTTTTGATTATCATTTTTGCTTGTATAAGTATATATCACTAATTTTGTTTAAGCATAAGTTAAGGCTCTTATTTCTAATTTTAGTTGTACAGAGGATGAATTTACTTGCACTGATGGCACCTGCGTATCCTTAAGTTGGAAATGTGATAAAGAAGTTGATTGCAATGACGGCACAGACGAGGCAGACTGCGGTAACAGCCAGCTAACACGAAAATTTCATTTCGATAATAAAATCGGTTTGTTTACAGACATAGAACCATTGGCCTGCAATAGTGGCGAATTCAGTTGCGATTCTCAAAAATGTATAAAAACAGAATTTAAATGTGATGGGGACAATGATTGCGGTGATTGGAGCGACGAAGATGATTGTCCGAAGACTCCAGGAGCTGTATGCATGCCAGAAGAATTTAGGTAAGAATAAGACCTTGGTTTTTATATTTTCCTTAAGATTCTATTATTAAAAATACTTATCAGATGCAACACGGGTCAATGTGTACCTGATATATGGCGATGTGATACTTATCAAGATTGTGAGGGAAATGAAGATGAAGCGAACTGTGACGAAACGCAAACTAGAACTTGTTCACCGGACGAGTTTACATGTAATAATGGAGCTTGTATTTTGGTAAGTAATTTCACAAGAGAGTTTGCTTTAAGTGATAAATTCGAAACGTGCTTCAAATTTCGATCTTCAATTGCATATTTTAGAAAACTTGGGAATGCGATGGAGTTGCTGATTGCAGTCAGAGAGAGGATGAAATCAAATGCGAAATTGTATGTGATGAATCCAAATTTGCCTGCTCCGGAATTGGCGTCAACGACACTGCTACTGCATTTTGCATCAATAAGAAACACATCTGTGACGGTCAAAAGGATTGTCCGAAAGGTGAAGACGAAAAAGATTGTCCAACAAGAAAGGAGTGCGCAAAAGATACTAAATGCAGTCAGTTGTGCATTTTAACATCTGAAGGTAAAGATGCTTGCGCCTGTCAACCTGGTTACGCATTAAATGCCGATGGTATAACGTAAGTATAAAATAAAATTTCAAAAAAACTGAATTACTATGATTCTTTTTTATTTTGAATTAGATGTGACGATATCAACGAATGCTTGTATCAAACAGACCCGGTATGTTCACAAACTTGTAATAATACTGTAGGCAGCTTCAGATGTGGTTGTATGACCGGATATATATTACGACCTGATTTGAGATCTTGTAAGGCTTTAGGAGCTCCTCCCACTTTATTATTTGCAAATCGCATGGACATAAGACAAGTACAATGTTTTTATTTTATTGTCGATAGCAATGATAATTCTAGGTCCCTTTGCAGGTCTCGCTGAGTAATCAGAAATACACGGCTCTTCTCAAAGGTCTTCACAACGCCATCGCATTGGATTACCACTACGACAAGAAATTGATATTTTGGTCGGATGTTTCCATTGATGTCATAAAACGTGCTTACATTAATGGTAGCGGTGTAACGGGTATGTTTAAAAAAACGATATTTTAGTAAGTAAAAAAAATTTCTAATTTTTAATTAGATGTCATCAAATGGGGATTGGAATCTCCCGGTGGAGTAGCTTTGGATTGGATACATGATTTACTCTTCTGGACAGACTCAGGCACCAGAAGAATAGAAGTCTCCACTTTGGATGGCAAAGAAAGATCTATAATTGCTGCGAATGATCTAGACAAACCTAGAGCTATTGCTGTACATCCCGGTGAAGCTTTAGTTTTTTGGACCGACTGGGGACCAACGCCCAAAATTGAAAGAGCCTTCATGGACGGATCGGAAAGAAGAAGCGTTATAACTGAAGCATTATTCTGGCCAAACGGTCTGACGTTAGATTACACAACAGATAGAATTTACTGGGCGGATGCTAAACACAACGTGATAGAAACAGCTCTGTTCGATGGATCGGATCGTAGGAAAGTCATTACAAAAGGACTACCCCACCCATTTGCTCTGACCATATTTGAAGACGCCATATATTGGACGGATTGGCATACGAAATCGATTTCTACGGCGAATAAAGCTACCGGTGCAGCGTACAAAACTATTCATTCCAATCTACATTTTCCGATGGATATTCACAGCTTTCACAGCCAAAGACAACCTCATTATGAGAACCATTGCGGTCCTAATAATGGAAATTGCCAACATATGTGTTTACCAAATGGTAATTCTTTCACCTGCGTATGTCCCATGGGACAAAAATTAAATACCGACCATAACACCTGTCAGAATCCAGAGAAACTTCTTATATTCGCCAGGAAGAAGGATCTACGATTGAAACATCTAGATAAGGGTGCTATGCATCAACATGAAGTTGTTATACCAGTTGAAGGTGTTAAGAGTGGCGTAGCATTGGCTTGGGATTCTCAAACGGATTCCATATTTTGGACAGATGTCGAAAAGGATACAATTAATAGAGCTCATTGGAATGGTAGTAATCAACAAGTTTTAATCCATACAAACATCGGTAAGAAAACAACATTAAATAACGCTAACCTACTTACCCAAATTTCAAATTTGCTGATATCTTCTTCACAGTATATGACTCGTTTTGCATACTTATAGATGAAACTTTCTTCATATAAATTTACACTTACTAATAAAAAGGAGTTAAGACAGCACATCTAAATCTTTATTTCCTGAGAACTGAAATGTGAAATTTTAGAACATTCAAAGTTTTTATTTCAAAAACCCTGATATAATGTTTTCATTAAGTTTGTTTAACGTTTAGTACCACGCTTTTGAGGAAACAAATTGATAATTGTTGAAGTTATTCGGAAGCCCCTTTCTTAATATGTAGTTAACAGTTTTTCTATACCATCTTGATAAAGCTGGGACCTTCTTCATTTTTATTAATATGATAAGATTTTGATTCAATGATACAGTCTAGAAATATGGAGCAAAATCCTTAAGAAAATCGATTAGTTACTTGCGGACTCTACAAGTGAATAACCAATTTTCCTCAAAACAACCAGTAAACTATATCTTGTACAAATAGCAATCATGGAAGTAATTATCTACTTTCCTCCATATCATAGGTTTTGCAAATTGCATTAACAGTTTTCTTCTGGGAATATAAAACTATGAACACTAAGTAGTTTTCTTTTAAATCACCTAGTAAGAAGTCAACATTGTAACTAATTCCAGGACAGTTAATTAATTCTATTAATTCACTTTGAGTGCCTCACTGCCTGCATGCAATTTGCAGGTGTTAAATATGGATCATCTGAGGGTATAGTACAATATTATTGGCATTGGGAAATAGCGTTTATTTATTTATATTATAAATGAAGCCATATGCTAGATGCTTTATTATTGTGGACCAGTATTATGCATGTGGATATTTAAGAACTTTATATAATTGTAGTATCTCCTGCTGGTTTGGCATATGACTGGATAACAGATAAGATCTACTGGACCGATGCTGGTACAGCACATATTGAAGTTGCAAAGAGTGATGGTAGCTTGCGAGCTCTATTAATATGGGAGGATTTGGATAAACCACGCGATATAGTTGTTGACCCGCTAAGTATTTATGACAAGTTATATTTTACCTTGAACATCCGATTCTAAAACTATTTATTTTCAGGTGGTTACATGTATTGGTCAGACTGGGGTGAAAAACCCAAAATAGAAAGAGCTGGTATGGATGGATCTAATAGGGTTATTCTGATTGGAGAAAATGTTACGTGGCCAAATGGATTAGCGATTGATCATGCTGCTGGAAAGTTATATTGGGCTGATGGTGGTACTAAATCCATTGAGTTTTCCAACTTAGATGGCAGCAATAGAAAAGTTCTCATAGGTAGAGTATTTGATGTATTTGAATTTATCTTGATGAAGTATTCTTTCAGTAGGTCCTGATTTACCACACCCATTCGGTCTCGATGTATACGGTGGTAGCATATACTGGACAGATTGGCAAACATCAAATATCGAGATGGTTAATAAAACAACAGGGAGGAATAGGACAGTGTTAGCATCGGGTGTAACTGGCTTAATGGATGTACGGATTTTCCATAGAACTCGAAAAACCGGTAGGAATCCGTGTGCAGACAACGGTGGATGCTCCCACTTGTGCTTGTTACAACCGTCACACAGAGGATATTCATGTGGCTGTGCAATTGGAATAAAATTAGAAGTAAAATGCATAAATTAAATAAACACTGTTTTCATTGTAAAATATAAATTCTAACATTTTCAGGATGATGGTAAAACTTGCAGAAATGGTTCTATGAATTCATTAATTTTGGCACACCGATTTGATATTCGTCAAATATCCCTAGACGTACCCTACATAGTAGATGCCGTACTACCGTTTACGAAGTTAAAAAATGTTATGTCAGTCGATGTTGATCGAAGAACTGGTGACATTTATTGGACAGATACAGCAGAACGTGTTTTAGTGAAGGCAACGTCCGATGGTAAATTTGTAGAGACCATAATGGCCTATGAACTTACAATGGTGGATGCTATAGCTATAGATTCCAGTGGTCGAAAGGTATATTTTACAATTGTACTTATGAAAATAAAGATATTTATCACATACTAACGAGAAGGAATTACAGCTATAAGTTTAAATTTGTAATAATAATAACGTAGTAATGTACCATATCTATCAGATCTAATCTTATTTTTCGTATTTAGTGTGTAATTTTTCGCAGATATATTGGACCGATGGTGGTAGAAATAGCATTGAAGTAGCTGAATTGAATGGAAACAACCGCAAGCTCTTAGTGTGGACTGACTTAGATAATCCGCGAGCCATAACTCTACACTATCACCTTGGCCTAATGTTCTGGTCCGACTGGGGAGCTCATGCCAAGATTGAGGTTGCCGAAATGGATGGAAGCCATAGGTAAGTACAACTACACATGCAATAGTAATTCTGAGTAAAAATTTAGTAATAAGTGAGTTAGTTTAAAAAAAGGATTGGGCATAAAACAGAGTAGTGGGAATACCTATAATACTAACATGAAACCTGAGATATTAGGTTTGTTCAAACCTCCAGTTCTGAACAGTTCCGGAATCGTTCTAGAATTAGTAGTTCTGATAATAAAGCGCATGTCCGGTCAAATCTTGATTCTGAAATGGTTCGAAATCCTGAAACAGTTTTAACATTGGAATTTTAGGAGAACTTGTACTACGAATATTAGTAATAGAATTATTAAAAAACACCAAACTAATGTAAACAAATATTCAATCGTAATGAACGTGTAAATGTTACTGCATCTGCATCTAACCACCAAAATTGCGACAGGATTTAAAAAGTAATGAAGAAGTTGTTTAGAAGAAATACATTTTTCTAAATTTTGTAATGGATATTTCTGATAAGCCGGGTAAATAAAACAATGATTTTTAATACAATTAATTAATAAGTATGTATTACATAACTATAAAATCAATCATAATGGATTTAAACAAATATATTACAATACATTTTTAATTTTCAAAGCCAGCTGCTTTTTTCTGTTTTCTTATTCATTTAAAGTAACAAATTATGCCCAAGATATTTTTTTTAGATTATTTTTAATCTGTAAGTAGTACATTCCTTTAATCCCTTTTAGAAAGTATTAAAAATTGAAGCCTTTTTGGTAATTTGAATTGTGAACCTACATGATTTGGTACTTACCTCAAATACAAATACATACATATAATAGATTGTTCTGATATCTAATATATTTATATCACAGAATTCCATTATTTTTCTAAAATCTCAAGAGGGACATATACTAGATTGTCTAGGTTTAACAAATATGTGAGTTTGTCTACGAATATATGATAATTATAAATTAACTTTTCACATGTTCGTAAGTTCATATAATTGTACCATTACATGCACTTTATTCTTAGAGAAAGAATCACTTGCTAGACCCAAGAATATGGTGTAGTAACTGAAGTAATTTCTAAAACAATAAACCACCAATTGAAGAAATTTGAATGTTTAATCACATACTTATAGCTGTTTACTTTGGTTGTTATAAAATTGAGTGTGAATAAAAACAAGTGTAAAAAAAATTAAAAACAAGTTTGATGAACCGAATCACACCAATACTCTAATAATATCAGAAACTAAAATAAAAAACAAAAACAAATAAGTACTTGAACAACTTAAAAAGTAACCTACAACAACTCCAAACTCTGAAGTTCAGCCACAACATAAATACGATAAACATAACCAGAAAATGCGAAAGCTAATACGAATGACAATTACGCATGCTCCGGATTTATCAGAATTTCAAATACTAGCACACCATCCAGAAGTGTAAGAACTGTTCTGAACGGTTCTTGAATTACTAGTTCTGAAGGACCGAACATTGAAGTAATAGTTCTCAGAATTTTTTTTTTCAAATGACATGCGCACTAGTTCTAGAACCGTTCAGAGCTGGAGGTCTGAAAAAACGTATTATTAACTAACACATTAAAGCGCATCAGCCAATTGGTGGTGGAACTACCCGAAAAAAATTATGAAATAATTTACTCATTTCATATTCAGTAGTAAATAATGTATGTACTAAAATTAAGAAATAGACACATCTAATTCTTTCTTTATATAGTTCAATACTTAGTATCATCTAATTTCTCTAGATTAAAACGAGCAATTATTTGTACTCTGTTATCAAAAAAAATACTTCTTCGCAGATGTTTACATAGACCTTGTTTGTTTACTGTTTGCTTTATTATTGTGGTAAAACAATATATCGACCAGATTAACTAATTTTGTTTGTTAAAATGTCATGGAAAAATTTTTTTCAAAATAAAACCGCCATTTTCGGATATCAGCTGACGTCATATTTCCAGTGTAATATTATACCATACAGAATATAGGTATGTATAAAAAACTAATTATATTTTGATTTTACCCAGGAAAACTATAATAACCGAAAATTTGGAGTGGCCAAATGGCTTGGCAATTGACAGACCAACAAGTAGACTCTACTGGAACGATGGTAAACTAAGAACTATTGAATCGAGTGATTTCAATGGGAAACATCGACAAACAATATTGACCAATGTTCCGCATCCCTATGGTCTTGTAGTTGTTGGAAATCATATGTACTGGACTGATTGGCAAACGCAAGGTTTACATAGAGCAGACAAAACCACCGGCGCAGAAAGAACGCTGATCAGAAACAAACTGGAAGGCTTAATGGACGTTCGATCTGTACAGATTGATAATGTTGAAGAGAATGCTTGTGGAACAAGAAACGGTGGTTGTTCACATTTATGCTTGAGAAATTCTAAAACCTACACATGTGCATGCCCTACTGGTATTACGCTTAGCAAAACTGATAATAAAACCTGCAATTATCAACCTGAACATTATCTACTCTTCGCAACACGGTCAGCATTATCGAGGATCAGCTTAACGACAGATGAATTATGGGAAGTTACGTTACCTGTTGAGAACATCAAGCATGCCATAGATGTAGATTTCCATTGGAAGAAACAATTGATATTTTACACCGACGTAAAAAATAATAAAATACATTCTGTGGATATGAAGAACCTTTCGGATAATAAGATTATCATCTTTGAGAATATAACATCACCAAATGGAATTGCCATTGATTGGATTGCTGAAAACATGTATTGGACCGATACGGAACTGGGAACAGTAGAGGTGGCCAGAATGGACGGCACGTCCAGAAAAGTAATAGTACGAGATAATCTAAACGAACCCAGATCCGTCGCGGTCTTTCCAAAAAGAGGTTTCCTCTACTGGACTGAATGGGGTAAAGAGCCGAAGATCGAAAGGGCATTTATGGACGGGTCTGCTAGGAAGACAATCGTCAGTGCTGAACTGGGTTTCCCCAACGGATTAACAATCGATTATAAGACAAATAGATTGTACTGGACGGATGCCAGATGGGATAAAATTGAAAATTGCGATTTACATGGAAGAAATAGGATACCGTTGATACAATGCGCGCCTAATATTTTGGAAACTCATCCATTCGGACTGAGCATAGTAAGTAGAGTTTATTCCATTATATTTGCTTAAAACATTATATTATCAAATAAATAGTGTTACTGGGAGCAAAAGGATGATATTTAATCAAAATCATTTAAAATAAAAAATAAATTGGCCTGATCACACTCCTTATATGTAGTGCTTGCGATTTGAATTTTAGTATTTTACTTTTTTCTAATTAGCTGTAAAACACTTTTGTAATCTTCATAAATGTATCTATAAGTACTGCATTTATTTCCATATATTAGCAAGAATAAATATTCCCTTCAGGAATTAAAGCAATAATGGTGCAAGGTTAAAAAAATAATATAAAAATTCTCCCAAATTAAGTTTCGGCTTTCATGTTCTTCATACATTTGTATAGAATGTTTTGAGAAATATTCGCAAAAAAGTTTTTTGGGAAGGGTTTATACAATAAGTGACCTACAGTATAAGAGAAAGAAAGACAATATTCGAGCATAGTAAGTTAGACAAAGATGAACAAAGTTGATCACGTGAGTGTGGGCAAGAGGTTGTAATAGCTTTTAATTTCAAAATGCACACATTTTTTAAAAATATAATATACTAAAAGAAAACTAAAGATATTGCAACTTATAACCAAAGGGATAAATAATTAAATACATATTATATTATTAATATAGTATTTAATGTATTATGTTTAATAACATTTTAAAAGTGTGTACCTATTATATGTAGTTGTCTTTAGTCAAAGAGAAAAAAAAAGCTAAATAAATATTACTCGTAATAATTATAATTATCTGATTTCTTTATTCTAATTATACCTATTTTTAGCAACTGTGATCGTCATTGAGTTATTATTTATATATATCGTATTTAACGAATAGTTTTAGAAATGGGGAAATCAGTTTAAAATTTTGAGACACTTCAATCACAACCAAATCTCTATACCTTAAATATGCTCACATAAAATTGGATACTATTTTATAGTACAATGTAAAACGTCTCACAATTTCCTTGTACAAGATTAGTCTATCAGTTTAAATAGGGTTCTTTATCATGGCTATTACATATACATATACCTACTACAGGTAGGTATATACACTTGTACAAAAATTTAGTCGTACATGTTTGAAAGAAAATATAAATATTTATGTGTTCTTCATTCATAACCTCAAACAGGTCTACATAGAAGATTTATTTAGGTACTCAAAGCTAATAAAGGGAATCTAAAAAAAATGGATATGTAGAGGTAGGTAGGTTATGGAGACTCAAATGGAGAGTGCTTGTGTATGTGTGGTGGTGCTACTATTATCTTGACAAGTATTAGAGAAGAGAAAAGAACGCGATGGTTAGTGGTTAAACCATGGCTAGATTTAAGCGGAAATACTATATATAAATTAAATTTCATAGCAAATGCCCATAATAAATGTAATATTTTGCTATTTCGGCTGCGTACTATACATAAGGTGTTTTCGGAAATTAAACCCGGTCATTGGGGTTACAGCACGGTTAGCACGATTGCGTTTGTTAATTCAGTCGGGTAAAAACAACCTTGTTCGTAAAATCTAAAAAATAACCGGGTTCAACAACCCGGTTCAATGTTCATAACCCTGGTAAGTGAGTAGGGTAATGCAGGTTGTTTTATCCCCCCCCCCCCCCGGTCCATTTCTTCTGTCGTATTGCCAGTACAGCTAAATTATGTTATGAAGATAGCTATTTATAAGGTTATATGCAGACGTTTACGTTACGTTACTCAACGTGACCGCAATTGCGTTCGGAAATGTTTCATTTAACCGGGTAAAGTTACTGAACCTGTTAGGTACTTTCCAACCGGGTCAGGTTAGTGCTATACATTTTCCGAAAACGCCTATATGAAACAAAATATGGTCTTATCACTCGTACCGGCAAAAATTGATTTCAGAAAAGAATTTCACTATGTATTTGCAGCAAATAGTTAAATAATCGTTAACAATGCTAAAAATATCGACTCCAAAACGATCGTGTATATTTCCCACTACTTTTTAATACATCATGGAATAAAATCTGCAATCTACAAGTTCTATTATTATTGTATACATGGCAAAAGCAAATGAAAAAGTAAACCTCAACACTAAATAAAAAAATTTAAAATAAAAATAAAGATTAAATTAAATTAAAAAACCAGACTTTTATAAAATTTGAATCGTTTTCATCTGACGAATAGTCAAATACAGAATCAGTCTCATTGTAACAATGTACATTAATAATAAATTGTTTGTGGAAATCATCCATAGTATGTTCTTTAACAATATAATCTTTAATTTTCTTAACATGGACACAAATATTACTTCACTCTTTTGTGTTTTATTATTAATAACTACATAGGAAAAGCAAATGAAATAGCAAACCTGAAAACTAGATAAATAAATTTAAAATAATAATAAAGATTAAATTAAATTAAAAAACTAGAGTTTTATAAAATTTTATTAACCGTTTTCATCTGAAGAATAGTCAAATACATAATCAGTATCACTGTCACAATTTACATTAAGAATAAACTCTTCATGGAATTCATCCATAATATGTTCTTTAACAATGTAATCTTCTTCAATTTTCTTAACATGGGCACAAATATTACTCCACTCTTCTGCAGACCCCTTCGTAATCTCTTCAATCAACAAAATGACAACGCCTAAGAGTTTTAAAAAAAAACTGATTTTATAAAAGATTAGAAAATCTATATAAATGATGTAAATGTATCGGAGCACAGTACGAATCAAAGACAAAAAGACAAATGATCAAATAGTAGACTAATGTTTTCACGCCCGACTGCGTACAGCGCTCCCCATAGATATTTCTCTCATTTTATACTGCTTGCTCTCTCTAATACCGAAAATCGTTTTCTACGCAGGTACCATCAGGTTTGGATCGGACTCTACATACCTATAATTTTATATGAAAACAATTATAATACGCTTTGGAGAATGTTGCATTTTGTATTGATGCGCTTGCGCAAATCCAAATTATTACTACGAAACACGGTACAAAAATAGGACAGCCCTCGAATTCCGAACATACGTTACGAAATTCGAATTCGGAACGAAAGCAAAGTCGATATCATTTACGTTTTGAGAGACGTTGTTCGGTTATCATCGTTAATTGACTAGGGAATTTCAAGTCAAATCAAAGTAATTGGTATTAATGAAATACCTAGCTGTTTTCATTGTAGAATAAAATCCAGTCGAATGTATGTTTATTTACCAGTTACTAGTATGTGGAATAATGTGGATAGCAGTGGATAGCACTGGAACAAAGAGTAGTCTAAAACGTCAACCACTTTTTGATTTTAATTTGCCGTAGATAACTTTATACAATATAAGTTGAGCAACTCATCTTTTTTACTTTTATATACAAGTAAATGGTGGCAAACTTTTGGGTGTAAAAGTCTATTACGTATTTTCGATACATACCGTAGTCGACATATTTTAATTTCTAATACGAAAGTAGAAAGAGGAAAAGAGCGCGACGAAATAAACTAAAGATAAACATAAGCGAGGCTGCCAAGACAGTACACTCGACAAACGTTTCCTATGAAATGTAAGGCGTGAGGGTCCCCCGACACTGCATTGCTCTCCCACCACTGTTAGCAAGCAGGCATCGCTCCATATTATAAGGTCATCTTCTGCATGGTATAGAAGTATAAACCGAAATTAAAATTTGACGACTAAGGTATATATTCGAACAAATTTAAAACACAAGTGGATAGAGTGGAGGAAAAATGCATTCTTATAATTTAAAAATGGGGTTTAAATAGTTAATTATATCCTGTTTGTTATTGTATTACTGTATAATAAAAGTTACACTGCCGAACATGAATTAAATTATTTTTATTCTATTGGACTTCTAAAACTACACATTATTTCTTCTTTAAAATCAATGAATATTTCCATAGTTTAAAGTTAATTAAAAACGCAGTTTTCAACCTTCATGTGCGTTAATTCAAATTGTGTTAAATATTTGAAGAAGGCGAGTATACGCGGGTATATTCATTGTATATAGTAGCCATCAAGTACTTTTAATAAAAGTGGCAATGTTAATAACGACTAATCACAGTTATAATGTATTTATATTTTCATGTTTACAATAGTTAAATACAATACAGCATAAATATGGTATAGCGTAAAACTATCTTTTCGATAAGTTCGACATCTTTGTAGGTCTGACAAATATTATCGTATCTGACGAAGTTAAGTGCTTTCGAAATTGCGCTGAATCGCTATTCACGAATAAAAATGGCGGATATCTATCGTAACGAGTAGTTCGGAATCCGGGGGAAGGTTTTAATTTCATCCAATGAACTTGTACAAAGTGTAAGGCGTTTTACATTGTGTACTGTAAAATAGTATCCAACTATAAGGTAGGTACCATTTTATATGATAGTCTAGAACGGGCCAAACACTACAAATTAACTTGTGAAATTAATAAAAAAAAATCAGTTATACGCACACTGTAGTTATAAGAACAATTCAAGAATCACATTAAAAAACGGTGGCGATAATGGTCATTGCATGCGTCACATCCGTTTCCAAAGTTGAATATCTATTATAATATTATCCTTAAAAGAGAGGTGCCACTTATTATATTTAAAAAAACGGGCTTATTATCTTTAAAAGGGGCCGTATTAGCTAGCTCTAATGGTGAATTACGTAAAGAAAGAAACACAAAATATATAATAAGAAATTAAAACAAATGTAATGTTAATATATTTATTTTCCTGTAAAAGAATTGTAATTAGTACATAAAGAAGAAAATAAGGTAAATAAAACAACAAGAGTGTCCTTAAGTTCTTTAATTAATTATTTAAATAAAACACAATAACACAAATATTGATTCACGTAAGAAGTGGGTGAGATAGAAAGGAAGAGAGTGAGAGGGAACGAGTGGGTCGATCGAATGATTGTTGGTTAAGGCAGGTATTATCGGTACGAAGTTAAAGGGGTCGATAATCTCAAAGCCGTAAATGATTTAGGATATTTTGCGAGTGAATAAAGTAAATTTTAATGTGGCGAATGAATAATTAATAAACAAAAATAACAAGTATGGATGAGGGATACTTATACTTTTGTGGTGTCCTCGCTGTCCTCGGGTTCCGTGAGTCTAGTCGAAGCTGGATTAACTGGCGAATCAGAATAGGAGTCTGACAAGTACGCGAACTAATTAATCGAACCGACGAAGGAATCACGGCACTATAACTTGACTTTGTTATGTTGAAGCATAATGGGGCACTAAAACAAACGTGACTTAGAACCGCGAGGGACGCGAACTTGAAACGATGTAAAGCTGTAAGAGGCGTAAGAGTAGAAAGTGTAAGAGAGAGATTTTTCTTCGATCGTGATTTATATAGGCCGTGGTTAGAAGCAGGAGAAACAGCATCGAAAACGGCAGAGTGGGGATGGTAAGGGCGCGAACTCTTTTAAGAGAATCAAGAAAAACGTAATTCGCGGAGCACATGATCGGAAAACAAACATCATAATGAGATTCGTTATTAAATATAGAAAAGAATGACAACTGACTCGAGGTAATTTGTTTGAGGATTACGGCATCTACCTTTCAGGTAACAAAGACATTATGAAGGTGAGTCACAATAAGATGCTTTCTATAGCAGGTTATGCGTATTTAATGCGATTTGAAAGGGGTGATTAAGAAATACATGACACCTTATATTAAGACAGAATTAAATAAGAACAAAATACTGAATAACTCGTAAATCTCCGATCTGAGAGTTTTAGGCCTCGAATGGGAAACAAAATAGCGATTAAGGAACATCATGACGTGGGATCTGTTGTCGTCTGATAATTAGATCTCGCGGAAATTAATAGTTAAGAAATTGCAATGCTAAGTATTTCGTGTTCAAAATAGACGCGAAGGCTTCATTTAGGTAAACGGTTAGGGATGACCTTCTGGGAAATGACCGTCGGAATGTGATATTAACAAAGCAATTTTTATTTTAGAAATCTCTCCTGTCGTAAGGCCAAAGTTGTTGATGTAGGAAAGAAAGCGATGAGTAATTCTTTAGGCGCGAAAAACGTTTTACATGACTACATAGATAAATTAATAATAATAGAAAAAAATCGAATTAAAGAAATTACGCGCTTCTTTCGTACATGAGGTTGTTAACAATAAGTTCCTTTCTTTAATTTCGCATACGTTTGTCCTCAACTCACAATGTTTATAAAATCATAGCACATTAATGTTACTAAATGATTAAATGCATTTATGAATAAAACTAATATTTTGATTCAAATTAAGGAATTGTTTTAGATTCTTTCCTAATTTTGAAATGACAATTTCTACATTCAAAAGGCGTACCTAGATAGATATACATGCAAGTAACTACACTTACACCTCTTTTCTTGCTTTCAGTTTGATCGCTATATTTTCTGGACTGATTGGTTTCAAAAATCTATTTTGAGGGCTGACAAAACCACTGGTAAAAATTACGCTATTGTTAGAGGTAATCTAGATGGGGCTGTTGGGATAACGACGGTATCCGAAAGTCGCCAGCACGGTTGGAATCCGTGTGCTGTCAACAACGGTGGCTGTACGCACTTGTGTTTCTTTAGACTACTAAATTACACTTGTGGTTGCCCAGATATATTTGATAAGAGCTGTAAATTAGGTAAAATAGTATATTTATTAGAAACATATAATTATGACTATTATTCACATGGATCATCCGCGCAAAGATTAACCATTACATGCGAGTAGAATATTATACTTTAACCACGACTATCAAATAATTTTAAATATATTAACTGTCTAAATAAATCTTGATTTTCTATAAGTATTTCTAATTAATTAAATTTACTTCTTAGAAATGATAATAGGTATTATTTTATCACGTTGTTTTAATTTAATTAAAGGAGTAGAATTTATAATTATTTTTCTTAAATTATGTAATATTTTCGATTTATATTTTGAATGCTAACTTTAGAGATCAGTAATTTCATTATTCTTAAGTACCTAAACGTTTCCACAATGAATATATCTTCGGAAATGAGTAAATATATAATTTTAAATTTCAGAACCCAAAGAATTGGTTTCATTGAAGAGCCCTCATCACGATTACGATGTCGCAGATGATTATTACGACGCCAATACTTACGATCTCCCTCCAGAATATGACGACATGCTACCTGATCATACCGATAAAAGTTTGCCGCAACGTTTCTACATTTTAACACTGATTCCCATGCTCTGCATATTAATATTGACGATAATTTTACTGATCGTAGCATTCCTATACAGAAAGAGCAAGAAGAAGTATTTGTATGCGACGGGTCGCAGCGTCATGACTTTTTCCAATCCCAATTATTACACCTCCAGCAACGATGCAGCTCCAACTACCGTGGATAAGAAGCCTTTTTTATGGAAACGACTCAAATATGATAAATCGCAGGTACTTTTATTAATTCTTATATCGGTCGTTCAAAGTTATCGGCTCACTATTGCTATCTCTATTATTCGTCCAGTTGCAATGCCGGTTAAATTACCAACGGCGTGGTACTTTTTCCGCTGATTATAATAATGTAGGTACATAAGAAACAATAGACAATACTGATTCGTTTATTATCGGTGATATGCTCGGCATCTGGTAGTATATCATCACCGGTAATAAACGAACCAGCCTTGTCTATGTAATTGCTCCACCAAAACGTACTCACCAATCGCGACTGCTTAACAGTCGGTAAAAGCGTAATTCGGCACAAAAAACCTTGATGTAATTATAAGATGTATTTATTCTAAAGGTAATATCGATCAAATTACTCTCGATAGGCAACAATTTTACCCCTGTCAAAGTCATTAACATGATGATAATTTTGACGTCTTCGAACTCGAGGCATTTTGTTACTATTAACACTAGTAGACGGAGGCGCAATAACTAAACATTTCTGTACTAGTCAGTCGCATGAATAGTGATGTAAGAGTACGTGGAAAAATCTCATACATACATATATAAATTAAAATTCATATACACACGCATAAAATTGATGCACACTCTGCCCTGGAATCCGGCATTACAGCTCCCAACGCACGGGCACCTGTTTCTATCTTCCTAGATCTCGTACGTGCGAGCGTGGTTTGCTGGAATGCCAGCCCCTGACGCGTTGCTTTTGTATAGCAGATGTCACTGAGATTTTCTCACAGGTATCGGTCATGCAAGGGGACGATATTGTGGGAGATTTGGAGATCATTTGGCATTCCAGCAAACCACGTTCGCACGCTGACGAGATCTAAGAAGATCGAAACGCGCGTCCGTGCGTTGCTAGCTGGAATGCCGGACTGCAGGGCAGAGTGTATATCAATTTTATGCATGCATATATGAATTTTATTTTATATGTATGTATTTATTTTCACATAAACAGGTTTCTTAAAAAAAAATAAGAGATAAAATTCTTTTATCGCAAAAAATTATCAGAGATAGTTCACATTGTTACCATAGCATGATTAGATGCCGTCTAAGACAAATCTGGATCTTCTAGTCAACCTAAATGAATAGTATGCGACTGCTCTACATCTTCTTAATTTACTCTTTTAATTACACAATTTGCGTCGATATTATTTGTGTAGTGGAATTAAATGTATACCGGTAAGTTTTCGGGTGAAGCAACGACAGAGGAGTGTCCAAGTCCCCACTATCACTCGCTACAGTTATCGTATTCCCCGACGCGAACGGCTGTAGTATACTACTACCACCGCTCTGGTTAACGGAGGGGAGTACATATACGTAGTCGTTCAGTTGTGGGGACTGATACATGCGCTATACAATCGTTGCGTTACCAGAAAACCTACCGGTATTATGAATCTTTTGATTACACTACATAGATAATAGAGGCTGTTCTATGTTATAAATGCTTACATTTTCATTTTTATTCACACAATTCATGTTTGCATCTTTCTGTGTTTATTATTAAATACATAGGTGGGCATTGTTGCCTTGTATTGTTATTGGATGTCGTTTTTGGCAAATCAAAGATTTTTCCAATACTACTTAATTAACTTACTTTCCTAATGGTAATTTTTGTTATTATTTGTATGTTATTCATCTAGAATGCATTTTATAAATCAGTAAACAGTATCCCCTAACAAGTGTTCGTTAATTCGGAAATACAACTCTCAATTTTTTGAATATGCTAAAGACACTATTAGAAAAAAATGAGGTGTGGCCACCACACGACTTTCGTATACGTATGAGCGTTTCAAACTATACAATTTTAAGAATTTTTTACACAAAAATTATTCAAAATCCTATTCTAAGTATTTCTTTTCTCTCAATAAATCGTTATAGAATGCATACTTTGCAAGATATTCGACAAAAAGTGCTACTCCCTAAGAGTAAAAGTGTTACTTCCGGTCCAAATTTTGAAATTTCATGTACACAAAAATATTGAAAATCCAACTCTAAATACTTTTGTACTCTTGATAAATATATATATAGAATGCATAATTTACGACATATTTGCAAAAAATCAATATTCGATAAGAGTAAAAGTGGTACTTCCGGTCTGGATTTTGAAATTTCTTTTACACAAAAGATATTGAAAATTATGTTCTAAATACTTTTATACCCGTAACGTACCTGTCTAAAAAGCATAATTGCACTTTTGCAACACCTTTTGCGCGAACCAACATCATGAGACGAGCTCCAACTTACACGCTTTGTCGCTTGGCGAACAAAAATGTTGACCTATTTGCGTGAAGACTGACTGTGGATAGTGGATCATCATGGAATTTGTTGTTACTTACTGTTTTTCTTTCTTTTTTTTTTTATTATGTATACACCTGAATATAGTTTGTAACCCAGTTTTGGGCTTTGCCTGTTGGGAAATAAAGATGATTATTACTATATAAAAGACCTATTTCCGGTAGGAATTTCGAAAAGCTTTTTAAATAAAATTGTTCTCAATGAATGAATTCTTTATCTATAAATTTGTTTAAACTTAGTAGTTGACAAAATATTGGCAAAATTCGATTTTTTCAGCGAAGTAAACTGCTACTTCCGGTCTATCGATTTTACTGAAAAACTAATCAGATCTCAAGAGGGAGATTATACACGTAAATACAAAATTTGGAATTGATATTTACAGCGGTTTGACCGCTATCGTGGTCACACACAGACACACACACAGACAGACACACACACAGCCAGACACACACACAGACATTTTTTAAAAACCACTTTTTCGGTATCAGAGGACTTCAAAACGTGGATATATGCAAAAATCTCGAGGTCGAAAATTTTCATCATCACAATACTTCCTTATACTATGTATAAGAAAGTAAAAAACAGGCAAATAACAAAGCTAGCCATAATGAGCCGATAACTGTGAACAACCTGTATTTTATGACATAGCATAGTATATTTTTAGTACCCATACATTCAGATTGTGTGTATAAATTTAAAGGGAGTAACATAGACTCTGTGCTTGTACTCTTAACTTAATTTCTTTCAGTGGTTTAAGTTTAATTAAATATATATTTTCGAAGTCTAGGGTCTTAAAATTAATATCCAATGTCCAGAAATCATTGAAGAGATTTGCTGGTCGACTTTGATGTTACAACAAGATAAGCATCATTAACTTTATGCATATTGTATCAACTGCATTCATTAGACGACATCTGAAGACATTGAACCGGAACGTTGTAGGAAACACCAACCGAAAAACCTCCATTTCTAAGGATATTGCTAATAGAGACTGTTTTATTAGAGAATGGTATATGAGTTCATTTGAGCAATATTTTAATATTGCCCAGGTTTTAATGATATCATGTACCATTCTCTATTGAAATGGGCTCTACCTCCAGTCCGTATCGTTCGTCTGGAGCAAGTTAATCCTGATTTTTGTTGGGAATTCAGTATCAAGATATTAATCATAGGACACATACATAAGCTATAGGACTGGAATGATTTTCGTATCCTGGCAAAACCCGGAACACAGCTTAAAATATAGTAAACAATTGGAAATGACATCTGAACAGTTGAGAATGTAATATTTTGCCAACAATTTTAGATTTTATTAATTTTTCTAACAAGTTTAAAGATTTTATATTAAAATTGTATAAGAGTGACTTTTTGGATTAATATGTATAATTACTCAAAATTAGGATTGAATACGATATTTGACATAACCTATTCTGGTAAACTCGAGCATATAAATATTTCATGACATTTGCTTTTAAATACGAGTCATATATGCATACATTACAAATTAGTGATAGGTATTTATATCAGGTTTGATTGTAAAATGACAACCACTTTTAAAATGTATTTTATTTATTATGAAAATATCTCAAAAATCACAATTTCCAACACAAATAACAAATAGTTCTACGATATCACTCATTAAACCATCGCACATTCGTCTTTCTAAGTTCAAAAATAAATGAAATTAATCTCATTAAGGTAGTCAGCTGTTTTTATACCTTCGAAGAGGTTCGTTTATATAAAAAAAAGGAACTTCACACACACTTATAGTATTTTTGACATATTCATCAAATTCTAGTAGTTCCAAATGCCTGCCCATCTTTCTTTAGGAGATGATAGTTCGCCTGATCCTGTTTTGTTTGTAGAGTTGATTTTGCGAGTCCTGCAATAGATCCATATTTATCTATATCATATTTCTTGGAGATGTTCATTACAATTACTGTTGTTCCCATTTTCTGAGTACCTATGTAGCGTTAACATTTTGTACATATTTAATATTGTGTTTCATCGTCTTAAGTGTACCAATCGTTGACGCAGTTTGGAAGGTGAATTTGACGATCATTAATGTTCGTGACGTACCTACTTAAACGTAAAAATTGTATTTAATAATACAATAAAATATAATAAACTAAAGCAAAAATGAAAAAGATTGTTTACAGGTCAAATCTTGGTTATGTTATAAAATATAGCGGACAATTCGTACATATACTTTTCAATATTAAATATATCTACGCAAGAACTTATTAAATCTCAGAAACATAAATGGTGAAGTATCCAATTAGAAGTAAGGCTATATATGTTTATATTGTTACTTAAATTAATACATATAATCTTTTAAATAAGGTAGATTATGATTAAGCTTGTGTAATACTTTTTGATTTAATTCTAGTTTAAGACATGTTCGGTGTTTTCATATTCCTGCATATGTATGTATTGTTCTAATACTTCATCAAATAATTCAGAATTTCCTTCAACAAGTTCTCTATGTTATATTGTTCTCCTGCTATTATACTTCACGGTTTCTACATTTTCTCATCTGTTGTTTTTACTACTCTTGCTCCTTTCTTAAATTTTTGTTAATCCTTAGTATTTCGATTATAACACTTCTTTTGTTTATTTCGGTTTCGGTGCGTATCAGTTGCTTTCAATAGCTGTTTTTATACCTATAGGCTTTACTTCTCAGTTGAATAATATTTCAGGTCATTATGGCAGTTTTGAACTGATTGTTGTAGCTCTATAAGACTCATACTTTAAGAGTTTCTTAATATGTTCTCTGTACATATCTGTCAATGAAGCTATTGTACTGTGGATAATGTAGGGAACTAGTATTTATTCTATGATTTCTCATTCTTTTAGGAAATATTCAATTTTTGCCCTAACAAATTGTGCACAATTATCAGTGTATAACTTGTCTGGGTTCCATGACTTGCAAAAACGGATTTGATATTATCTATTAGGTACCTATATTTTAAATCAAATTACCTCCGGATATTTTGAATACATATCAACTATTAACAAATAGGTACCTAATCAGGTAGTGGTTTAAGTGAAATAAATACATTCAATCAGTATATTCTCATGGTCAACATGGTAATTATCTGTTTATTATTGTTTCTTTTTGATTTGTCGTTCGACACGTTTCTGTATATCTCTTAATTCTTAGCCAAGAAACATCCTCTTTCGCTTTAGAATAGTCACGTTAATTCTCATGTGACCATAATGCAGTTTGCCAATTATTGATTTTCTTACAACATTTTGGGATGATTATTTTGTTATCTCTGATTAGAAGACCGTTGGATTAGTAAATTTCTGCTTTTGAGCTCCAATATGGTTTAACAATATTTGGTAAGTTTGTTTTCTCAGAACATTCTGTTGCAACGGAGTAGAGTCCCTAGTTTTCTTTCAATTGCGTCCAATGCTTGGCGATAACGTTTTGATTTGATCAGGCTATTGTAAAAAATCCATTTTTATTCCTTTATCAATTTCCTAACAATATACAGCTTGTAATGTAATATATGTATTTTATTATCATTACATGAGAAGCTTCAAGACTGGCACCTTAAGTACTACTGAACTCCTTTGTATGATCTTGTAAATGCTGCACGGGCGCAATCTTTTGGATAAAAATGTTGTTGGTGCACTACAGTTAAATAGGAAACTTGTTCCAAAAGAAATGAAATCAGTGAGAAATTGTGCAGTTACGCATTCATTATTTTGATATATAAATATTATTAACATGATAAGATACTGCCCTAAAGAAACAATTGCGTAATTTTGCTAGACAGTATGCATGACACAATCACCACACTAAGAAGAAACCGAAAATTGTAACACACTGTAATGAACAAAAGGTGACGTTGACTTTATGAATTACAACAGCACTAATTGTGTATATTTTATATCAAAGAACAAATGCGTAATTCAAAAACGAACTGGTTTATCGCATTGCAAAAGAAAATATCCTGCAGTGTCTTAAGAAAATGATTAATATTCCTTATTAGCGTTCAGCCTGAACAAGTGACTCGAAGAGAAAATGAATATCAATCTGCCTTCGAAATATTGATCGCCGAAACAAGATGATTCGTGCCGACCGCAATCAGATTATTTATGATAAAGTACTGTGTAATAACTTTTTCGGGAATCCTATTCTGGGCCCTTAACCTGTAGCTATGCCATCGGCTACCTAGATATCTATATCTGTGCTAAATTATGTTTTTTTTATTATACTAGGATCGTGTTTACGAAGTAAAAACAGGGAGCACAAGTCCAGAAGTAGCTAGTTTAATCCCATCTGTCCTGACACCCAGCAGTTCGAATTGTGAAGCAGTGACACCGGAACTGGAGCGATCACCATCCGTCACCCCACTACATCGGACAGACTCCATAGGGCCAGTCGTTTAAGATCTCTATATATAATAAATAAATTTAAAAAAAAAACGTAAATACCAAAAAAGAGAACTAGTCAACCTGTATAGTTAATAAACATATATAGGAAGCAGCAAAGATTATTATTGTAAATAGGTTGATTGTCAAATTAGATGACTGACAATAAATCATTTATAATACAAGAAATAAAAAATGAACCAATAAATACAGAAATTCAATATGTGAAATAAAGGAAAATTTATTTTAAAAAACACAATAATTTCGATAATAGGAAACAACTACGTCTATTGTATAAAAAGAAAACCCTTTTAAATGAAGTAAAACTCGTAGAAATTGATATGACAAAACCAAAGCTAACTACTGCACCATACATGAATGATTTTAAATTGGACAATGTTGAAAAACGTCGATTGTATACTAAATACATGGTATTAATTAAAAAAATCCCAATTTTCATCTTTTCATTTTAACTTAGTGTGTATAATTCAATAGATACTACATATCTCTTATATAAAGAAAAAGTTGTTTCTAACAGAATCTTTCTTGTCCCTTATTAAAAAAAATAATAATAATTAAAATGCCATTAAAAAACTTTTCATAATTTCATATCAAAATGATAAAATATGTCTAATATATAAATATATACATATTTAATACCGATGATCTGTTAATTTTGTGATTTTTTAAAGAAAAACTATACTGTGAATAATTTTATCAGAAGAAAAATATTATGTACATGTAATTATGAATGAATGGTGATAGAATGCATGTACGGTATATTAGAGTTAATATTTTTTATAATGTAATATCGTATGGCAGAGTTTCATAAAGACTGATTGTTAGGATTTGTTAAATTTAAATATAAAAAAAAAATAATGGAGGGATGCAATTTCAGTCGGGTATTTCCCTTTATTCTTTTTTTTTTTGACAAGAGTGAAATACTCGATAAGATAAATTTTTTATAGTTAGAGTGAAATAGGTATGAATGATAAATCTTTTGTTTTGTTTTGAGGCGTCATTCTACAAGTCAGACCATATAAGGCTCGTATGGTTTCACTTGTACGAATTTAAAACATACAAAAGGAAAAAACAAACCTAAATACTTCCCTGTACTCATCTTAGGTGATATTCATATAATACTGAGATTTTTGTAAATGTATTTGTTAGACTAATTAAAAAAAAGAAGGCATTTCGCTCATCACAGATTCAGCAAAATTAAACTTAAACTGTTCACCTGTATGTATAAATATCCCATTGTCGAATATGTGTACCTATATATTCATAAAAGTACGATATAAATCCGCCAAAAGTCATTTCGAAACTGTTCCCTATCACCTTTCAAAAGTCAATATCACAATATATAATATTACAATATGTATAAAGTTCTAATTTTGAATTACATTCAAACAGTTTAATTTTAATTTTGTTTCAAGTATTCATCAGTATTATGAATTAGCTCAATGAAAATATTTCAAAGAAAAAAAGCTCAATAAATAAACTCAAAAACATTTATTTCAGTACTTGATTTTACATAAAAAATCTGAAAACTTAAAAACAATAGTTTGAAGTATCACATTAGGCAGATAAGGTTTGTACGCTAATAAGTCGTTTTTACATAAGTCATACACAATAATGAAAAAAAAGTATGTATTAAAAAAAACAATAAAAATCATATAGATATGTTCTACAAATAAGTGTTTACTATGTAATAACTGATAGATTTATGTTTATGAAATATGTAATTTATATTATTCATGGATCTTGATGCCTCCACATGATGCCATGATAATAAACGATGTATTTTAAATGTTACTTTGTGTGTTTTATTTGCTTACCTCAGATATGTATAAAATAATTAATATTGTTTTTTTTAACGATTTGATAACACGAAGTAGATATTGAGCTGCTTGATTATAATGTTATGTGTGTGTGTAAAACACTAAATATTAACTTTGGCGAAAACTAAATACTTAAAATTATAGCTAATATACATATTTCTAATGCAACAGATATAATTATACAGATCACATATAATTATGCATAAATAATTTGTGGTGAGTAAAACTTATAGGTTTATATATCAGATCTCAGTCTGTCATATCCATCCAGTTAGTATAAGAGAGTGGAAATTGTAGTTTCGCATTTACTTGTTTACTCGCCAGTGATTAATCGATTATGTAAGTATAAGATAATAAAATTCTGTTGCGATAGTTACTTGACCTACAATTAACATAAAGCGTTGCAGTAACAATTTAAAGAATAGAATTCTGCTTTAATTGGCAATGTTACCACATGTAAAATCATAGTCAAACTAGATAAAATCGACCAATAAGAAGACTTTAGATGTTTCGTGTCCCACTTTCGCGTCGTCGTATTTGAGTGATGAACACACGCGCCACTAAATTGGCATCCAATTTGAGATGTTGCAAAATTTTACCTGTCAAGTAATATAACCTACAAAAGCCATTTCAGGACTGTCATAAATAATAATATGCATATATACTCCATTCAGTCTAAGAATAAAGTAGATGGCGCTACAATATGAGCACAGTTTACACACGATGAACTTTGTATTTTGAAAACAAGTAAAACATATGTTTACTGTCAGATGGATAGCAGGGATATACATATCTGATATCATTATATTTTGACATTTACGTAAATTTTTATACAAGTTGGTAACTCATTCAATTTATTGTAAGTATGACGATAATTTCTTTTTCTTGGAGGAGAAATTGGAACTCCATATAATTCCATTTCTTTAATAATACAGTACATTGTATTCCTATTAATACCCACTTCCTCTGCTGTTTGATTGACTGCAGCTGTTTTAGACATATTGTTTTTATCCTTAATGTACACATTATAAGCCATTTGCCTTTGTCCAGATCTTATGTGTTTCCCTTTACGATTTTTTGAAGGACCTGGTAAAACTGCTTCCGCCATACTATAGAATATTAGCGATTACGAAAAGAAAGTTAACGAAATTGATAAAATACCTTAACAAATGAATATTTCACTTGCGAGTTCTAAGAAGAACTATTTTTTAAGAATATTAACAACAAATAACTATGTAAAATACGGAAATCGACAAAATCTTTGAACAAAACTGTCAGTAAACAAATTTTTGACAGAACGAGCTAAATGCGATTATTTTGCCGGTGTAAATGCACACTCGATTTCAACCAATCACGAACGTTTATTTTAAGCCCTATCTTTCCCAATGCTTTATTCTTAGACTGAATGGAGTATAGTCGGATCGTTTTCGCAACCGACATGGCAAAACTACGAACTATAGACGCTGATTCAATACCACTACAAATTCCAGTCAACCGGAACAATTTTAGAACAATAAAATTCAAATAATTAATTAATATTTTAGGATAAATAGCTACGGCTAGTAAAATACTATTACATGAAAGTCAGTTACAAATTAAATATTATAGATAAAATTATTAAATATTACTTTTCTATTTCTATATCAATATTTTATTTAATACATGGCTATTCTGAGCATTGTTGTCAGATTTATATTTTCACGGAGCGGATGCCACTTGACAAGCGTAGCGAATATTAATGTGATGTGAATGCTTTCATTCAGCACGCGGATCGGGAACTGATCCCGCTCCAACCGTTCACTTCACAACAGTTGAGTGTTCGCTGGACAGGACCGCTCACCTTTATGTCATCGTCTGTCATCTAATACTTTTCATTGCTGCCATATGTTAAAATTATAGAGATTAAACCGAATAAACAATAATAATAAATTGTTTTTCTGCATTAAGGTTTGACGTAGTTTTTAGTGGAAGGGCTGGTTTTTCCAACCCCGAATAAAATACTGAGTGAACTCCAATATTATAATACATTTATTACTGCACAATACCTTTAATTTGTTGTATCGCACTTTTCTAGTAACTTTCTTCAGAGGTATGTATTAGGTTGGTCTTGGAATTAATCAATGGCGCATGCGTACAGAATACGCTCACCAAGTGAGCATAGAATTTTTCCGCTCACAAAAATGGCGACCGCTCCTGAATATGTTCAGAGTGAGCGCTCGTCTAGTGGACATGATCACTGAACAGTTGCGCAACTGTTGTGTCTGCTGAATGAAAGCAATGACATTGTACTTGTGTGAAATTATCATCTTTATTATCACAATTTTAAGTCCTCCTAGAAAATTTCAAGTGTGTTTGCAAACGATCTGCAAAGAGCAAGATTATGTACATGAAACTGAACAAAGAACTTTTATTACACATAATTACATGACCTGTTTGAGATTTTACTGGTGCATTGCATAATTAGTACATGTTTTGCAGTTTGAATTTTATAACCTACTAATATCTGACATAAAAGAATGCAAGCAGGTGATTGTCACATAATAATAAATTTTTGAAGATCACATATGTAATATGTGATATATTTAAGAAGGGTTAAACACGTTGACTGTAATAGAAGAATGGATAGAATTTATACTAGTTTAAAGCTTAAATAAACAATAATGATGAGTTTAGCTTAATCAAAAATGTTTGATTAGCATGCAAAAACTATGTTGTATTCAATGATATACCTGCGAGAAATGTTTCAAACAAGTTGCTTTTAGTATGTCAGTGATTATGGTAATAATCATAGTAAACAGTAAGAATCTGGCAAAAAAATTTTTTTATAATAGGTGTAATACTTTTCTGACGTTGCATGTAAAATTACTTTAATGTTAATGCATTTAATGGACAAGCAATATAGCACTACTGGTAACGATACTGCTGGACAACTGTCTTTGCTAGTAAATATCTTTATTGTCTATAGTAAAACTAACTGGAACATATTTTCTTAATACATTTCTGAATTTAAATGAACCCCAAAAGTTCAATTCTGTCTGAAAATCTTACCTTTATTGTACTTATATTTAATTATTAACAGCAGACAAATTCATACAAATATAAAATAATTATTATATTCGGTTTCTAATAGTACTTAAGCCAAATTATTATCAAATTAATAGTTACATATTAGAATTATTGTCGGTAGTGCTAAAATCACAAGTCTAATTGATTATTTAGGGTTATAGTATCAAAATTAATATTACTTGACAGATCAAATTTTGCAACGTCTCAAATTTGACGCCATTTTAATTTTGGTGGCGCATGTCGGTTGCGAGAGCGATTCTAGTATACACCTTTGCCATAATTATCTTTTGACGTTTGTTATAATTGTCATTTAAACATTTTAAAATTGTCAAAAATGCTTGCCTCCTAAACAGTATAGCCAAATTTCATATAAAATGCAGATGTAGAAAAAATATTATTTAATAGCTTTATTTATTAATTTGTAACTGGCTTGCATGTAATAGTATTTTACTATGGGAAGGTACGGAAATATTAATTAATTTGTTTAATTTTATAGTTTTGAAATTGTTCTTGTCGATCGAAATTTGTAGTGGCATTGAATCGCTGTCTTTAGTTCGTACTTGCCAAAACGACTCGACTATAACAAAAACAAATCATTGACATTTTTTTGCTTCTGCTATAAAATTTACAGAATGGTAATTAATGTGTTTTATAAATAAGTGATTCATATATTATAATCTTATCTAAGTAAAAACTATTTATATACATACAAGGTAATATATAAGAAAGAATTTTTAGTTTCCTCTCACCCTTTTTTTGCCACGTTCTTTTAATTTTAACTCTCTGTTTGTGTATTTGAGAAAATAAAAAAAAATCATTCTTACGAACAACATCTCGTCTAGACAGACGATTGCGCAGACAACTGGAAACCGCACACCGAGGAAACAGGGGCAAGTTTTTAATGCCTTTGTCCCTTCTCGTTGGTCGATGTTATCTGGCTAAAGTAAAAATCATACAGTATATATACATATGCTCATTTCATACAAATACAATTAAATACTATACTGCTATAATACAGCTAGGCTCAGTCAAGATATAATGCAAAACATTTAATGATAGGCAACATCCGGTATACGAAAATACCGGATGTTTTAAAAGAAAGTTTCAAGATTTTATGGGCATTTAGTAAGGTCGAAAATAAGGTAAAATGGCTTAATAGACATATACAAGCTGTTTGATAAAAAAATGCCAAATCCTGTAACTTCTTTATTTAATATCCGACTTCAATAAATAAGAAAAGTATATCAATGGAGTGGTGACAAACTCTCTAATCTGCCCATAATCCCAATTTTTTCAACGCTGTTTTGAATACGTAATGATAGTCAACTTTTTGAAGTGAAAACTTCTATGGGCGCGTTGATGCATTGATTGTTGGGCACTGAACGAGACTGAGCTGTCACGCTCGGCTTGTAACGCTCGTTCGGGTAAAGTCGGCTCGAGTCGAGTCGACTAAGGGAGCGAGAGACTAGCGGTATTTAATCTCAATTAAATTGAAATTTAGAATAAATACGCGAAATATTGTATTTTTATTTTCTGAAAAATTCTTGTCCGCGTGCAGATGCGATCCCGAGCCGCCCGGGTGTAAGGCCGGCACGTTATCATTAGACCAGCGCGGGTACTCGTATGAGAATTATCATATCGTCTGTTTGTATATATACATGCGTAAGTATGAATTTTTGAAGTGAAAACTTGATCAGACGGAGCGAAATGTATACACAATAATAATAAATATATATTTTTTAAACGTAATATAGAACAAAAATGGAAAATGTAAATGTAAATGAATATAGAACGAAAAAAAAAGTTGTATTTCGTATTATTAACCTCGCCTTCAAGAAGTTTTCACTTCTGCCGTGTGGTCTTAAGCACAACCATTTTTTTTTAATTGACACCTGTAGCTTTTTCCTATAATCTGGCAGATATTTTTTTCTGAAACTAGTAATGTTCATTTAGTTATCATTCGGTCGATATTTCATTTAAAAAAATGAACTATCTGCAACCCTTATCCGCTTACTATGAAATTTTCAAGTGTGCCGTGAAAAAAAAATCGCAAAACAAATGTGACAAATATGTCATTTAATAGTCTGTTATTTGAAAACTAGCTGGGAAGTCTGCATCTGTTATTTACATTTTTTATTTGTTACATAACACTGTCATAGCAGTCATTCATTATTCATAATTCATTCGAAATCACAAGTCAAAAACAAAATTAAATTAACAATAATAGTTAAAATAAAAGCGAATTAGAAACAATGACAAACGACAAATTACTAGCAATCTATCGAGTTGAAATAAGCGGATTCTGCTGCATTGAGAAAACATTCATTTCAACATTTTCGCCAAATCGTCGCTGTTCTCGCTTCGGGAAGCACCATAGCGCCTCAAATTTTCTTCTAGCCGTCTAAACTGACGGGGGTTTGGAACTTCTCTCTTCAGAAAACGGTCACCACAAAGCCGGGAGGGCCGCTTGATTTTGACTTTTTTTTTTGCGTAAATTTTAAACACACACGTATCGGTGAGATAATTATTGTTCATGATTGCGGTGGTATCGTTATTCCACAAGAAATAATGCTTTAAAATCGCAAGGCACATTAATTTTCGAATGACAGGCGTTTGAATGACATATTTGTTGCATTTGTGTTGCGATTTTGTTTTTCACAGCACACTTTTCATAGTAAGCGGATAAAGGTTGCAGATAAATAATTTTTTTAAAATTAAATATCAACCAAACGATAACTGTATGAACATTACTAGATTCTGAAAAAAACTATCTACCCGACTAAAGGACAAAAACTACAGGTATCCATTTAAAAAAAAACGTTACGTATTCAAGACAACGTTGAAAAAATTGGGATTATGGACTGTTTATAGAGTTTGTCAAAACATTTTTATACTTCTTTTATTTACTGAAATCGGATAATAAATAAAGAAGTTACGGGATGGGGCGTTTTTTTATCAAACAGCCTGTATTCGAAATCAACCGTATACGAAATAACGGCGATGTTATACCAGACTAAATTTGCTTTCGATATTTTTATTAAGGTGGTATTATATTTTTTCCCTAACATTTATTTAGTTAGAGTTACTTAAAATAGGCGCTACATGAAGATGGATAGGGCGAGGGACTCCCATTACATGAACTCCAAGATCTCCGGATTTAAATCCGTTGGGCTACAGTATTTGGGGTTATTTTATAACGTTTAGTGTACAAAACACCGGCACAGTTGCGCCAGATAATTCGAGAAAAATCCGGGTTTTTTGCAAGAGTATGCACTTCCTGTGAACAACGTTGTAGGTTCTGTGTAGTAATGAAAGGGCGGGCATTTTGTACATTTCCTTTAGTTGTAATCTTTTTAATGTGAAAATACAAAGCCACCTTAATAAAAACAACGAAAACAAATTTAGTCTGCTACGGAAATAAAAGCGATGTCATCTTGTAAATAGTTTATTTGGGAATATATGTTTAGAGTCTTTTTTCCTTATTTTTGACCGCACTACATTCCCTTAAGGGTGGGCTTTCCTTAAGAAAAATTCTCGAACGGCGTATGTCGGGTTGCTTGAAATATACTGAATATATTTACCGAGTTTAAAATGCCTGTATCTTTTACACGATGCAGGTACCGGCCAGCAACATTGAAGGATGCCTGGTCAACTGAAAAGCAAATAAATTTGGGATATTTGTCTCCTGCATTTATTGCATGAAAATATTGGTGCACCTACTTTATTCGAAATTTATTTTTGCTCTTTCTGAATATTCTCCTGTCTTGTATTTATTTTCTTTTATTAAGACTCCCGTTTTATGTAATTTGTAATTATTTTAATGATATTTTCCAAAATTAATTAGATATTAAGTTTTACTCTGCAATAAATATATAACTTTATTATTATTATTTATGATTATCAATTATTTAAGTTGTACTTCTTATTATTTCTCACCATCATTTGTATTTACTTTACATATTGAGGCTTTGTAATAGAGAAAACTAAAATCTGATAAAAAAACAATGCCGGTGTTTCTTACAAAATGTAAAAATTTATATTCTTTAGGTAGCACGTTTTAAATTATTGAAAATTATATTCTTTACAGTCGACACTGGTATTGTTAGTTAGCGAAATCAAATATAAAAATTTCACCGTGGGTAAAATACGAACTCTCCGGACTGAGTCCGCAGTCTAATAAAAAAAAATGGTAATATTATCATTTTTTTTTTATTTATACCTTACATTCTATAATTTTTTTTCAGTAAAGTTTCAATAATTTTTTTAAATAACCGTTTATGGCAGACAAAACGTCAAATGCACTCCTTTCCGCACCACCTTATAGGTAGAGTGCAAAGCGCGTTTTTTTTCTCACGGTATTCCCAGTAGCCCTAATTCATGTTTTTTACAAAAAAAAATGTTTACAAAAGTATAGACAGTGTAGAAAATAAACAAGAATGGCCAAGTAGCGTGTCACAATCAGTAGGTACATACTAATTCTCCAATTTGACGTCTCTAATTTCTAGATTTCTCAAAATACGAGGATCAATAATTTCAGGTAATAAAGCGAGAAAATAAAATTACTCTAACCGTTGATTGAAGGAATACATAAAGATGCGCCACTACATAGCACTGAGCGTAGCCAAAACTGGATCCGAGATCTATAGCGACTGCATCAGTCGTTTGGTCCGAGATTCGAAACAGCCCTAGACAGCGATGATGTTTCTCAGCAAGGGGTTTGCGGGACGACTTAACGGAAAGACACGCAATTTTACTATAGCGTTGCGCATCTTTATATATTCCTATAATCAACGCTCTAACTTAATTACCATTTCTAGCCAGAGTTCTTGATCTCTGTATATTGTCTCATACCAAGTATCCTTCGGAATCCAGACTATGAAGTAACATACATCTTTCTGAGCTATGTTTAACTGTCCCTATATTTGGTACATGTAATGGTGCCTAGATTTTAAATGTAATTCGCTGTTCCTAATTTCTAAAAATTTAATTATTTTTGTCCCGTAGCTTCAAATGGAGTCGCTTCGCGAACCTTGAATGGACACTTTACTTCAATAACCGCGTTTTGATTAGAAATTATTCCGTCCGAAGATGCCGCTAAAAATCTATATACAGGTTGAATAAAAAGACCACAAGACTCGACTTTTAGATCTGCCAAACATTCAAAAGCTTTAACAGCTTGCTCTTCTTTTTCATTACCGTGCAGTGTCGCATTCGTTCCTATAAATTCCTGGTATAATAAAGCCTTCACAGTATTGGCCGTAAATGTGGTTCTTCTCAATTTCATTATCTTGCCAAAATTTGATGCTATTAATTCTTCAAAAATGTATCTTTTTTTCTTCGTACTTTTGATTATTTATATCTTCAATAAAATATGCATATGCCTCCGGCCCATAGTCGCGATCGTCTGTAGTTCCTGAATGTGTTTTTTGTTTCTTATAAAATATTTTCTTCTCATACCGTTTTTTTTTCAGAAACTGTCGTATACATCCATATTTGGTCTGAAGCTTTGAGTGATATTTGCCCTTATAATTAAATGAAACTGCTGCCGCCTTGCAACGTGCACTGTAAGAATTACGTTGAATATAATACAATCTTTTACCTCCTACAAATTTTACAATGACTGAATTAAAGGATTCTAAAATGCTGGCATTTACGTTTCCTATTAAAGATCTACTATTAGGCTGAGTCGACTTAAAGCGTTAATAAAGTCATCACACATATTAAAATTCTGAAATTTACATATTGATCTCGCCTCGCCTTCTTTTGATCCTTGACAAATGTAAGAAGCACAATTCAAGTGTTCACCATAAATATGTCTTTATCCATTTATAATGTCACGCTGCAGTTTCACTATCTGGTTTGTTATTCTTAAGTTCGGACTTTTGTAATGTTCAATTGCTTTTGTCACGGCCGCTCTGAATCTATGTAAATTGTTTATTATTAATTGTCTTATGTACGAATTGAATTTCGGTTTCTTCAAACAGTCCGTAATTTTATTTATATAATTACGTAATATATGATTTCGGCACTCAATTTTTCAATAAATTTTTGGGAACCGTAAGGAGCCGTTTCTCGTAGTTTTCTAAGAACGCTGCTATCACCGTCCCCTATTAATCTACCATAAATTACACAGTGTATTTCACGAGAATGTCGAAAACCTTCCGCAATAATTGTCGACTTCAGGGCTGTTGACGACGAAGACAAATTTTTGTAGCATACGTGATCTTTAGATTTACCAAATTTTGTACAAATTAAACAAAATTTGTTTTTTACGCCTACATACAACATTTTTTTCGTTCGACATCCAACAATTGCTGCCACTCTTGATAAACTGCTGTACTTAGACTTATACCCTCGTTTGGCCCATGCTCTTTTATTTACTCACATATACAAAAAGAAATATATAAAAACTGTCCTGAGCTCAAAATACAAAGTATAAATAAAACAAAAACATGAAGGTACAACAAATTCAGATATTTAAATAAGTGCTTTTATCATCTAGAAAACTGAAAATTGTTAACTTCTTGCCTACAACCAATGCAACTTAGTTTGAAGAGTCCGGCAAACCTCCAAGTTCGTATCTTACAAAGACATAAAGTTGTTTTTGTCAGATTTTAGTTTTCTACAAACATTATTCATATTATTAAAAAGCTTTAACATGTAAGGTTAGAAATAATAAGTCGTGCAACTTCATAATTAATAATAATATATTTATTGCCGAAGAAAACTGCATTTCTGAAATTCCATAAAGCCGGAACATTGTTCTTGAAAAATAAAATACATTTTGAAAACGAGGAAAATATTAAGGAACAGAAAAAAGTCTAATTAAGTAGACGCATCAATATTATCACGTAATCAATCATAAATGAACACCGACAAATATCTGAAATATATTAAAATTTGCTTGTCTATAACAACCCCATGTATTTATGAAAAAAATCAATACGACTTTCTATATTTGGTGATAAAAGTTAGTTCGAATCTTACCTCTGACAAAATGTTTTATAATTTAATTTCGCTAATCAGCGCTATCAATGCCAATTGGGAAGAATATAATATTCAATAATCCAAAACATCTGTTTATTATAATACATATACCGGGTGTCAACGAGATCATGTATCAGCACGCCATTTATTTATTAGTTAAAATAAAACTTTGAAATTCGGACCGTATATATGAGTGATTGGTGGGCTTCTTCAGGTACACTCAGTTTTTCTATAGCACTTCCGGTCAAACCGGAAGTGACGTTAATTTTGAATTTTTAAATACAACATTTATTATTTCTGTTCATATTCTGTTTCTTCTGAAAATTTGCCATCTAGCGCAGGTTAACTTTTGACATTTCTGTCAAAGATGGCGGTATCTGTTAAATTTATCCATTAAAGTGAAACTGCTTCGCAACGATTGTCGAAATGTAACAACCATCAAAGTTAGCTTTGAAAACAATTAAGAAACGTATTTTTCACATTTACACGCATTGGCGAAGGAAACATGTATTTCCCGTTGAAATTACTAAAGAAAATAGAAAAAAAAAAATTTTTATTTTCAAATGACAGGTACTCGTTTTTTTTAAATAGTAACACCTATTTTTTATTACAGTGCCATATTGGCATAATTTTTAGCTTTCAAGTGATATAAAATATGTTGTGGTTTAGTGGTAGACAGGTAGTACAAAACATAAAATGTTTTAAAAGTAGTCTTTGGAATTAGACTACTTTTAAAACATTTTATGTTTTGTACTACCTGTCTACCACTAAACCACAGCATATTTTATATCACTTGAAAGCTAAAAATTATGCCAATATGGCACTGTAATAAAAAATAGGTGTTACTATTTAAAAAAACGAGTACCTGTCATTTGAAAATGAAAATTTTTTTTTTTCTATTTTCTTTAGTAATTTCAACGGGAAATACATGTTTCCTTCGCCAATGCGTGTAAATGTGAAAAATACGTTTCTTAATTGTTTTCAAAGCTAACTTTGATGGTTGTTACATTTCGACAATCGTTGCGAAGCAGTTTCACTTTAATGGATAAATTTAACAGATACCGCCATCTTTGACAGAAATGTCAAAAGTTAACCTGCACTAGATGGCAAATTTTCAGAAGAAACAGAATATGAACAGAAATAATAAATGTTGTTTTTAAAAATTCAAAATTAACGTCACTTCCGGTTTGACCGGAAGTGCTATAGAAAAACTGAGTGTACCTGAAGAAGTCCCCCAATCACTCATATATACGGTCCGAATTTCAAAGTTTTATTTTAACTAATAAATAAATGGCGTGCTGATACATGATCTCGTTGACACCCGGTATATAGGTATTTACATTAAAAAAAAACAGCACTGTTACTGTTAAACACAGAATTATTTTTGTAATATTTTAGTTTACTACCACATTACTCATATTATTAAGATTAAAAACCTTCAACATCTAAAGTAAATACATATGACTGCCAGAAATTAAGTAACAAGTAAAATTTCATAATAATAATAATAACATATATTTATTCCAGACTAAGAATTGATATTGAATACATTCTCCCAAATATTATTTACAAAATAAAGCCGATATCTGAATGAAACATTCGTTTACCTAAGGTACCTAAGGTAATAAAAGAAGTTGAATACAATATCTGTTTATTTGGTGTTCGGTTTAATACAGTTGATCAGGTATACCTTCCATATCCTTGGTCTTAGACATTGAATTGTGTGTTGCCTAACTGCCATTTATCAGTACGGAACTTGTGATCATTCTCATTGGTTTCAAAGTCATTTTTTGTAGACCAGGGTTATTTTGAAAGTAAAGTAAATACATTGTCGTGTCCACAATAAAAATATTCAAAAAAGTACTTTTTAAGCACAGTAAGCTTTATATCGCTATAAAATGAAAAAAACTCAAAGTGCTGTATTTTAACTATTTTTTAATATAATTGCAAATTTTAATCGTGAGTCACTAGAACAAATATTGGTTATTTCGTTCATGCAGCGGCAACTTTTTCATGTGCCTTAATTTTTGCAATTTTTTCCATTAAAATTGACCATTTTGTGGCATACGCCGATCAAGTAAAACCCCCCCTTAAGATCCTTAATCGTTGTTTTAAATCTTTCTGTATATTAGCGGGATCGCCCGAGTTGCGGTACTGGTCACTCCTCTACCTGCATGTCAAAATGGTCATAATAATCCTTCGACCTAGTTGCGGTACGCCGATATAATCCCCAACAATATGAAATAAAATGGGATAAGGGGAAATTCCTTTTAAAGATTAAATAATGAATTTGGTGAAGTGTGTTCTCATAGAATACACAAACTATTTGGGCAGCACTTGTATACTGTCCATGGAGAACAACGAATGCGTGCGAGTCTTTCCACGCGCGATTCAACGCAGCATGTCCATCGCCACATCCGAATATAAACACTTTTCTAAAATGTATTAACGATGTTCAAATAGACACTTATGTAAAAATAACTTCCATTAATTGTCGTACTATTAGACAGCCTAAATCATTTATTTTAGAAAAAATTAGGCAATATAATAATCATGAAATAGATAGACTAAACTTTGTTAAATGTGTTTCTTATAAGTATAACGCAGTTGAAAATAAATAGTTGTAATTTATTATTTACTTTTCTTTTTCTTAACCCGTTAATTTTCGAAGTAAAGGTGATGTACTGTGTACAATATATTCACGTTTTCTATATAAGGACAAAGAAATTGTTACAGATAAACACATAAAGTATAAAGAATCAATCATTTTTGTAACATATTTTATAAACAATTCAAGTTGACACTCAACATGTAAGTACAGCAAAGAGGAAAAAATCAAATTTAATCCGCAAATTTACCGCAATTAAGGAGTGGGATTATAACAAGCGAATCTACCTAGACTTGTCGTACCGCAACTCGGGGAAAGAATTAACATTTACCCGGACCATTACCGCAACTCGGTATCGCCCATATTAGCGATAGTACATCAGACTGTCAATAGTTGCTATCAGTAGTATTTACCTGTGTTTCAAATAAATTTTGTTCGGAGGTTCGGAATTCAACATGACAGGTTTTTCTCGTCTTTTATTGATTACCTGAACAGTAATCGGAATTTTAAATTCTATAGGCTATTTTGCTGTTGGTTAGTCTCCTATTGACCTGTTAAAAAAGACTCCATTTCAACATATTTAAGGTCTGCTGGTCACCCCATTTTCAGTCTTCAAGAGTTTCTCTCTTATATTAGGGGGCAACACAAATTTTCTAAAGAATAACATTTTTGATTAGGCCTTAGTTTTCGAGATAGTAGTGTGTAAACAAAAAAGTTGGTAGATTTTCGTAAATTTATTTTGTCGCTCATTTCGAGATATTCCAATTTAAATAAATTCACTCAGCGAGCCGTAAATGTATTCTGTATATTTCGAAAAATAATTAAGACTTGAAGCCGCACAAGCTTTAACACTCTTTTTACATGAATATTTCGTTCATTTTTCCTACTTTTAAACTGTGTGTGTAACTCACATTTTGCATATTGTGCCCTTTTGCACGTTTCAAAATTTCGAATTATAAGGGCCATACCTTCAATTCCCGAAAATTTTAGATAGTAACACCACAACTCTCATTTTTAAGTAATTTTCGCATCCCAGAGCTCTCTATTACTACCAATAGTATAGCTTTTCGACTATTGATAGCTAACGGTGCCTTGAACTATCGATAATTATATAACTAACTATTGCAAGTTATCGATAGTCTCAACTACCTATAGTTTTGCGACTATTGATAGTTGACGATCGTCTGAACTATAGATAGGACAGACTATCGTTAGTTTTATGTCTACTGATATGTATCGATAGCCTGAACTATCAATAGTCTAACTAAGCAAATAAGTCGTAGAATTATCGAAACTCTACCAAAGCAAGAATAAAATAATAAAGTAATATGGCACGTTAATGATTAGACATATAAAGGTAAACCACCTACTTATAATATTACTACACCATAAATTATTTTAAAACTTATGAATGAAACGCTACATTTATAGCCACTCAACTGTGTTATAGGAGGGTAAATTAACAACATTCATTGTCGTAAAATGTTTATGAAATGAAAGCACCGAGTATGAATTTATCATAGATATAGTGATGAGTAAAAAAAAGGCATCTGAAAGGAAAACAGATCAATAAGCAAAAGTAACAATAATAATTGTATATATAGCATAGCTACAGAAGTAGTAGCAGTTTATAAAAATTCCAAACCAATTCAAAAGTGATTGTATGAGGATAATGTATTACGTGAAAAAAATTTTTTGCACGACCCTTGCATAATAGGCACGTTCACTCCCTTAAATGAGGGAGTGAAGTGACTCTTTTGCTCCCTTGGTATAAAAAACATAGCCAACTCAATTTATGAATTTAATCGTTTATTTAATATTAATATTGACATTAATGTTAGTACCACCATTAATAGTGAACAAAGATGTTAATGGACTAATCACACGTTGCTTAAAGCCGCTAGAATTGGACAGTCGATTTTCTTTTACATTAATATCCACTTGATTTGACCCACTGGAAGTTGACGGTCGATTTTCCTTTTCCGAGTCTTTTCCGATTAGAATTTTTTCGGAAATCAAATTCTTATTAACTAATGAATTTTCAATATATCCCTCTGCGACAGTATCAGATTTCCATCCGCCATGACGTTTTATAACTCCAATTTCAACACCTGAATCGGCCAGAAAAGATGTTGATGAGCGCCGAAAGCAGTGGCCGGTGTAGGAAGATGGATTGGGTAAATTGAGGTATGAAGCTATTTGCTTAGGCAATCCTCCAAAAGTATTCTTACCTACGGGTTGTGTGGAACATTTGTTATTTCTGTAACATACAAAAAACCGTCTATGATCTGTGTTTTCTTTCCGCAGAACCATATATTTTTTACAAATAACAACAAAATCAATTGCACAGTTTTCTTTGGAGACTATCGTAAATGCTCTATTTACATGATTTTTGGTATTGTTTACAGATACCAAAATAGTTGATCCCAAGTCTTGGACATCATCTACTGTCAATTTTACCAGTTCATCCGATCTTAAAGCCCCAGCAATTCCCATAATCATTGCTACCTGAAATCATAGTGTATAATTATCTTAAATTAGAAACATTAACTTTTTTAGTTTACCTTAACCATCAAGTACTTTTCTTCTGGAGCGTCTATTAGAAATTGATGAACTTGCTCCTTAGTAAGAATTTTTGATTTTTTTGCCTGGTATCCAGTATTTTGTCTTTTAAGGAATGCTACTAATCGTGAGTACTTGCTGATGTCGACATTATTTTTCACGCTAAGAGTAGCTTTTATCATTGAATAATGTGACCACAGTGTTGAAGCCTTAAAATGCTTCGCCTTTTCGGCAAAATATACCAGGAGCACACTCTCGCTATGAATTTCATCTACTTCTTTTACCAGACACCAATCACAAAATTCCTTGAAGCACTTTTCGTAGATCTTCCTAGATTTTTCTGGCAATAAATTCACAACTATTTTTGAAGCCGTTTCTTCAATAGTTTCGTCACACATTTTTCCAATGCTTATTTAACGAAGCGAAGAAAATACGGGCAGTTTCTCGATATTCACAAAAAACCAATATGGCTACCCTTATTTATCGGTCGTCAAGGGTTTCCATCAGAACCAGCATGATTTTTGCGTTCGACAACTGGAAACGTCATGTTGACAATTTTTAAAAAAAGTTAGATTTCTTCAATTAAAATCGTTTGGGTCGTGCAAAAAATAGTATATACACCTCGGGAGTGAATGAATTTCTCCTCGGTGCTTTGTAGAGCCCTCGGGCTTCGCCCTCGGGCTACAAACTGCACCTCGGAAAAAAACATCATTTCACTCCCTAGGTGTATAATATACTATTAAGTCGAAGATTAATAATTACAATGGTTACAATTTCTATGCATTATGTAAAAAAGTTCATTTTCTAGAGCCTTGTCAAAATTGATATAAAATTCAGGGTTTGCAGCTGTCAATTTCAAGATCAATTAGAAGTTCTTATAATTGACACGTTTAAAACGCTATACTTTAGGAAATTTTGATGACCTTCAATAAATTGACCCAATCTATAGCAGTATGAGTTAAATAATCTATTTCAGAGTAGTTGAGAGTAATAGACGCATATTTAATTATAGACAAAAAGTGTGTAGGCGTGAAACACTTAGGCTGTGACCTGATGACCTAGAGCTGATGTGAGTTTTTGCTTTTTTTCTTTTCATTACATAAATAACTATTCTTTTTGTGTTTATTTAAGGATTTATGAAAATATACAGAATGGTAAGAAATTTACATCAGTATTATTTACTACTTAATTTGGATCAAATCGTATGAAATAACAGCTGTATTTAAAAATATATTCATTACACTATACTAAAACTATTTCAAAAGTGGAAGACAGTAATTAGGATTAAATAGTAAGTAATTGATGATCTATTTTCTAATTTATTTTTGCTTGCGAGTCAAACCGGGTCTTAAGTTCATGGATTCAGTATATGTTCTCAATTTAACCGATTATATGTAATTTAAGTTAAAACAATGTCTAAAACCACCTAAAAACATAATAGTTCTGGATAATAATTTTAGATTAAGATTTATAAGCGGAAAGTGTTTCTCGCCTTTGATATAATGCTTCCTCCATGAGAGGCTGTCCAAGGAGATTATAGGTCTCAAGATTTGATCGTTATAGTTCATTCGCGTTAACAGATGAGATGGGGCGTAATTAACGCGACCACTATGTTGCCAAATTTCACTTATTTTTGTGTTTGTCAAACCGCTTTATTTTTAGGTTAGGTGTCAAATGTCCATCTTTGTGATGTGAAGGTTAATATATCTTTTCTAACATTGTATACAACTGATTCTATAACAATATGTATAGCAGATACAAACGCAAAGATATAGAAAACACAAAATAATCTAACAACAGTTGATAATCAAAGGCAGAGTAATTCAATATTCCTAGGTCCAAAATTACTAGAACATTCCTACCTTGTCTGTTATGAATCAACTATAAAATAAGCTTTTATTGGGAGGTAATCTGGGTTATATTATATTTTAAATTTTAGGCATAAATATGTAGAGGAAATTAAGTTTTTAATGATTTCTGTTTAGATACTATTTAATATTTTTTTACTGCGGTAACTCATATACTCCTAAGTTTTTTCGCTTGTCAAGAGCTACTCGTGCCATCTACTATAACTTGTCTATGTGTGAAGTGGTCAATGGCCTAGTAACTTCATTCTTACGCCGTTTGATTGCAAGAACTGTTAAATTGCATGCCTAACAGTTACAGGGAGCCGGAGATATACCGATCTCCGTGCAAATACATTTTTATTGGCGACCAAAGATTCGAATCAATTAATCTCTTACCATTGGTTATTTTTAAAACATATCTTACATTTTGCTCTTAACACCACGTGCCTGTAAATTATTACTCTCAACAAATCTGAAATAAATTGAATATTATTCATGTATACTTGTTTCATTTGTGTTTCCCTTATTGGCTTCCATTTTAGGCCTGAAGTATTAAAGTTTCCATAATCTTGCATATTAATAATATCATGTTAAATAAAACTTATATATTATTTTATTAATGAAATATTCGCAGATTCAAAAAGAATTTCAATTCCATTCCAATATATGACAAATCTTTGGAATGTGTTTGGCGAAGTCGATAAGCAAGATAGTCTGTTTTAACAATATGTTCTAGATAATTGAAATTTTTTATTTCATTGATTTTAAGCGTCTTTTTCATGAATAGAAGAAACTTGATTAATTACATAATAGGTAATATAGATTGACTCTTATTATACTATCGGTGCAATAGAATAGAAAATACAACAATTAAAAAAAGAAAAAAACACATTCTACAGCTATGTTTATGACAAGAACAAATAGATTCTTATCGACAAATTGTTTTACATATGTCATATTATCAGAACTGTAGACAATCTTTGTGAATCTCTATGTATCAAAGTTAATAATGTATATTAATTTTGATAAAATAATAAAACTTAATGTTATTTTTAGAAAAATAAATATAAAAATTACATATGATAAATTATCTTATTATTAGATAGATTTTAAATTCCTTGAGATTTGAACTTTTGACCCTGTATTTACAAACTCTTTTTAATGACATATTTCTTCAAATGCTGTATCGTAAGTAACTATTAATTGACATTTAACAATGACAAACAATATCAAGTAAGCCAATATTTCGTGAAGGTGAGAAATACCGGGTCTAAATTCTTAATTGGGAGTTTTCGTGAACACATAATAATACACTGTATGCGTTAAATTATTTTTTACGCATGCGTAGATATTATCGTCACGTTAAATAAATACAGTGACTCCCTATTTCGGAAAGGTTAGCGCCTGTATTACAGTAACACCCATTTAATTTTACTACTACTCTCTTCCTTATTTAAGCCGTAAGGAAATTTCCACTGACCTGTATAATATAAATGGATGAGCAATGCGATAGGATGCGCATAAAATTTTTATGCCAAATTGAATAATTAGTCTTTTGACATTCGAATGTGAAATCACTAAAGTTCCGAACGCCGATTTCAATAGACCCCGAGCAGCAAATCACAATTTTAGAGAAGGATGAAAATATATATATGCTAATGTAGAACAAGTGTGCATATACTGATTTTGCTACTAGGGACTAGCTTTTTGTTTATATTTTTGGAGTATTTTTATCAAGGAAAATCCGGAAGACATTGAAAAGATCAAATTATACAATTCCCTACATAGCATCACTAACATTGTTATCCCAAAATGTTATTTCTGGTTTTGTTGTCAAACAATTGAAGCGCATTGTTAAGTGTGCTAAATGCGTGTCCGTACTAGAAGAAATCTCACAAACATCTGTCAATAATGCTAGTTTTCATCTGTTTTGAACAGAAAAAATTATGGTGATTTAATACGTCCTTCACAAGATGTCACCAAAATATGTAAAATAGTTGAAGTCCAAGTACGCCATATTCTTGTACAAAACAACAATAAACTTCCTGCAGAGGCAGTGTTTTTTGAGCTATTTGTACGTTCAATTTCTATTACCTTGTTCGTAGAAAATAAGTACTTTGTATCCTTAGATACACATATGTTTGATTCATCTATTTTACACGAAAGTCACGTTTCTCTTTTAATTAAGCATGTTGTGCGATGTTATACGAAAATCCGCTGCTGTAGCGTTGCAAAGAAACAAGCAGACGGAGAACGTGGGGCTCTTCTAAGGAAAAAGCCCTCAAATTTAATACTTTTTTATAACCAATAACAGTGGCGGCTCTTTAATGAGAGCAAGTGCGCAATTGCACCCCCTGGGATTTTGAAATAAAACAAACCAAGCGGCGACTAACTGTGAAAGTATTTATTTATTACGTATTCATAGTTATTGAACAGGAACGTGGCGTGTACGGCACGCGAAACAACCTTCATACACCGATCGTCGTCACAGATTTAATGACGACTAACAGCGCACGGATGTAAAGACCCCTTCCACCGACAGAAACATACCCATGAGCAAAGCGCTACTGTTGCTGCGTTAAGCCATTAAACATTACATTGAAGGTGGGGAGAACTGTATTTTGTTCTAGTGCCATATCGTATAATACATAGCATGTGAGCAAGATTCCCGTCTGCTCAATGCTGTTGTAAGATGTATTTCGTGTCAGCGATACTGAATAACACGTTTTCGCGGTTAACGTATGATGAAAAAATCGCAATAAAAAATTTTAAACGGCCGATGCCTCAATTATGTTTAGAAAATAAACAATCTGTTAAAGGTAAAGACGTTATAAGAAAATTCAAAATGAATATATATCAGAAAAATGACTGGATTTGTGGGTGTGAAATTAAAAATACTTTGTTTTGTTTTCCGTGTCTTTTGTTTGGTGGTGAACCGTCTTGGTCAAAGAACGGAATAAAAGACTTAATTCATCTTAGTGCTAAAATTACGAAACATGAAAATTCCGAAGGGCATTTGAAAAATATATTTAGTCTAAGAATGTTAGGAAAAAAATAACATTCAGAATGTTTTAGATCATCATATAGAAAAGCAGTTCAACAACACAATGAACAGGTAACAAAAAATAGGCATGTGTTAAATTTAATAATAAATTGCATTAGATTTTGTGGCGCGTTTGAACTGGCACTTCGGGGTCATGATGAACGGCAAACGTCGAATACCAAGGGCATTTTTCGGGAATTGATAAATTTTACGGCAGAATTAGATAAATCGCTCAGAGATCACATCGAAGCAGCACCGGTTTTTAATTGACTTTATAAATGATTTCCCAAATTTTAATGAAAAAGTGATAGAACTGTTCTGCAAGTCAAAGACACGCAAAATGGACTTCGTTTATCGTCAGATGTAATCAAAGTGTAGTGTTATATTTATTATTCCCTCAAAACAAACTGTACAATGAACAGTACCTGTCTGGAACAGTATGTCGGTGAAACTTATAAAGATTGGGTAAGCGTTCTTGTATTACACTTTTTAATTTTGAAATTATGCACTCCCTATGTGAACCACCCCGAGCCGCCACTGACCAATAAATATTTCAAAAGGAATGTATTGTTTTTTGAGTATATTTTTAAATTTCCCTTAATAAATAAATATTTCAATATCCTCAGATGCAGATTTTAATTTTAAAGTTCATGTTCTGTTATATATTTTCCAAAGATTTTAGGCATCTCAAACTAGCGCCTTTATTTTATGCTACTGCGCATGAGCGTCAGCCCCGTACGCAATTCGTATTCGTTCACAATTTGTAACATGCTATTGCTCATCCATTTATATTATACAGGTCAGTGGAAATTTCATATTCAACATAACCTAGAAAAAAATTAAGTATAAAACATGACACACAATATAATACTGATAAAAATCGCAGCGCTAAGTAAATAGACAATAATGACATTGTCAATTTTACACTTCAATAACCAAAATTGTTTTAGTACTTTACGCACATTTCGACCACAATGTCGTCTTCTTCAAGTAATAGAACATAGTTCAACAGTCGATTAAAAAGTAATTAGTTACTTACTAAGTGAAAAGATCTTATCATAAGAAAAGTGACGTCATCCTCAATGCATGACTTTGATTTTAAGAAATTCTGCAATGGAGATATATTTCGAATAAAATTCAACCAGACCTACATTAAACTTGTCTTTTAAAGCAGCGTTGCACTGCAGCTTTATCAATTCCATATGGATTTCGTCAGGAACGTATTCGACAAAAACACCGAGTGGGCGAGCAAACAAATATATTTTTTCATTTTTTCGGAAATCAACCAATTCAAACTGTGTTTTAAAATTTTGTAGGGCAGAAATATATTTCCCCATGATTTATTCATAATTCCAGCTTAAGATTAAACGCCTTCAAAGCGCCCAATAACTCAAGAATAAAATTATTTTTTCCTCGAAGCTTCTAGTTGAGAGTTGAGATGCAATGTTATGTTAGTAAGGAAACCTTAATCACTCAACCATGCTTCATCAGTGAAATGAGGTAATAGTTGTCCTTTACTTTCCATGAATATCGCAATTTCGTTGCGCATACCGAACACACGTTTTAACATTTTGCCTCTGCTGAGCCAACGATCACAGAAATGGGTTATGTTGCCGTATTCCACGTTACTATTCTTTCACGAATTCCTAGAACTATGTGAGATTAAGGCCCCGAGTTTTAATAAAGTTAACAGTTGTTACTACAACGCTCATTACCTCCTAAATATTAACGGACTTAGCACATAAATTGTGCTGATGAATAATGCAATGAAACTGCATGAAAGAAATATCGGCAGTGTGTTTCCTTATTAATGCAATTAGTCCTTCACTTTTGCCAAATACAGTGGATGCACCGTCAGCTGAAATCGCATACAAATTTGATAATTTGACGTTATATCTATTCAACACCGCCATAAAAGATTCAAACAAATTATATCATCATTATGTTGTCTTTTATTGGTATCAGAACGGCCATTTCTTGGGTAATAACAAAGTTATTATTAATACCGCGGATGAATATAGCCAATTGAGCGGTATCACTCAAATTCGTGCTCTCATCGATGGCAACAGAATAGTAAACAAACTTTGACGCTCATGTCATCAGTGATTTTTCTATACTTCCTGCCAATTCTTCTATCTTCCTTGCAACTGTAACGCCAATAAACTTATTTTGAAAAAGAATTGTTTTTGTGATGGACAGTGGCAATGGGAATATTCTCTGGCATAATATAGTTGACGTTTATACTTGCTCCACTGTCTTCATTCTGTTTGGGAAAAGAATGCTGCTGTTGTAGAAGTTGTTTTTTTAAAGCTTTTACCTTAACGATACGTAATTGCCCTTGAAGATGTTTAAACATACTGGAGTGCTTGGTTTCGTAATGTTTTTTAAGGTTATATTTCTGGTAACTCAATATGGCCGCCGCAATGCATAGGCGTGCATAAATATTTTGTATAGGGTATATGTACACTTCATATGTTCTCGATAATCATTTGAAATAAGTTGTTAGTCCAATAGTAATTAAACAAGTATCGTGAGTGTATTATGTTTTCAATTCTTTTTAATATAGTAACATTTATTCTAACTGTATTAAAGAAAACATTAAAAAAAAACATACCGGATATATGACAAGTTATTCAAAATACTCATTTTATAAATTATGATTGGTCAATATTGCCATAACTGACCTGCCTTAAAGTGGTAACTTCCGTATAGCAAAACAGAGAATATATTAAATGCAATACTTTTTAATTTAATATAATATTGGAGTTATTTAAATTTAGTAATTCGTCTCTTTTTTTTTCACTGGCAGCTGTTCTGCAGTTATTATTATTAGTTTTAGTTTAACCTGGATTAGACTTTCATATATTTTAATAGGTTAACCATATAAGAACAATTTACACACACATTATTGTTTCTTTGTGTTTTCAAAATGAATTACTTTCGAAAGAAGTCAAGTATCAAAATGTCTTGAAGACAGAGTATCTGCTTTTTGCAAGGATCAATGTTATGTGCCAATTCACACATGCGTCATCACAAACAATAAGTAGATGTCCCTTGTTTTTTGGCATGCATGTACGGAAGAGAAAAGACGAAGATTCCGAACTTCAGCCCCTTTTATGCAGGCAGTTACCAAACATCTTTTACCGACTGTTGAACTATATTTTCAGACCGCGCAAGCGTCCTTATCATGGCCTAACACTAAAATAGTCGAACCCGGTGTGCTAGATGTGCTTCGAATTATGGTAAGAAGGTCACAGCGAAGAGATGGTGCGTGGTAACTTTTTTAACAGAGTGCTTTTAGTATGGAAATGTGATTTTCACGTTAGCAGATAATTTTATGTATGTTGCCCGAAAACTCCCTATTATTTTCGATATTACAGTATATATTTTTTAAATTTGTATCTTACATTATTAATCACTTTATGCATGTAAATATATAGACTTTTAGGTTTGATTTCAGTGTTAATGTGGTGAAACAGAACAATTTATATTATAACATCCATCTGCTGAAATTCATATTTCGTGAAGACTAGAATTTCAATAGCAATATTGCTTTCAAACATGAATCCTAATTTGACATGCATATAAAACTATCCAAGGATCCTGCTAGGAAACTGGAAGCGCCTGCACTTACTATATTAAGCTACGATAATACTGTGATGAGTATCAAATAAGTTTGTGGTCCTCTTCATGGTGAATTGTACAAATAAACATTTACAAAATCCATCCGCTACTTATGCGTTGACATTTAATTCTGGGAAAGCTTCTGTCATGATTGTTTCAAATAAATCCTGCAAAATATAAGACCATTTTAGACGAAAGTGAAAGAATTAACTGTTTTTGATTTAATAGGTTTTCCTCAATTCCCCATATTGTTTTATTACATTTTTCATTACTAACAAAGTGTTGACGCATCAGATATAGTTCACGTTCTTCTTGCTTGATGAAGCTTAAATTCCTAATCAACACTTTGGTATAATTGCAATGAAGAAATAAAATATATAAGTCGTAGGCTTGGCTCGGTTGACTACTTTTTGTTTTCTGAGTTCAAACCGGTTTTTTGTCGTAGTTTCTTCTGCTGCTAGTGAGGGAGTCATTCACTTACTAAGGGATATTTTCAGGGCTGTCGCTTTTTCTTGAATTATCTAACCTCCGACAGTCTTTTTCAGGTAATTGCAGAAACAGGAACAGTGCTGAAGATGTCACTTAGCATAGCGAACAAAACGTCAACAGCAGCGGAAGAGACAACGACGCGGTTTCAACTAAGAAATCAAAAAGTAGCAAAGAAATTAATTATATTTAAAAACTATCCTATCTGAGGAATTTCTTCTCAAAACACAATTTCTATTAAAAATTGGAAATAAAGTTAGAAATGGTACTACCAGTAGCCCAAAAGCAAAATATTATCTGTCAAGTAATATAACCCACGATACACTTATACCGGTAGCTCGAGCTGTCAATGACGTAAATGCGAAGCAATTCAGATTACCAGTTCTTATGTCGGCTGCATTTTGACACAATTTTAAGTTATTTTATCGTTTTTTTAAAAATAATATTCTATTTAATATGCTTGGTTGTGCTGTTTCGATTGTCGTAAATACAATCGAAAAAGTAGAGATAGTCAGATTAAATATTACATATTTCCCAATGAAGAAACGGTAGGAAATGGCAAGGATATAGTGAGAATAGTATTTGGATTTCAATCTGATACAAAATTGGATAGCTTTTTTTTTAATAGTGTTAAAAAGCATTGACTCAGACTGAACTGAAATAAACTTCCTGAACTCTCAAAGTTGTTATTTATACATATTAGCAACCGTAATTAAAATTTCTACCTTTTACAAACATTTATCCATAACCTCCATGATATCTTTTTTAAGGAACATATATAATACATTACATTATAAATATTTGTATTTTGTTCAAATACAGTGTTTTATAAAACACAAAAACCTAATAAAATCTCTTCAAATTAAACATTTTGTAAGGCAGGAAAAAAATGAAATAAAAGTTATAGCTGGCAATTTTATTTTAACTTAATATTATTATAATACAAAGCCTCTTAAAACTCTGAAATACGCGACTGCTATTATTGTTTTTCCGTGGGTAATTTATAATTTTGGCAATGATTTTATTCAATACATTTATCAATACCTCAATTACAATTTTCACAGAATAAACTATTTTGCATTGTGTATTGAAAATGTAATTCAAACACATCCAAAAAAGTTAAAACATCTTAAGTAGTTATGATTGCATTTTAAAATACCACTTTACCTGAGTACTTCAACAGTTGCCTATATTATTAAATAAACAACTATAATCAAAAACTAAATTGCGTAATTTATATTTCAGAAAATACTATTTTTAAAACTTATTAAAATCTGCTTTTTAACCCTATTAACCATACATTTCGTACCGTCTCTTCCTTGGGAAGCCTGTAATATTTAATCTGACTTATCTCTACTTTTTCGATTGTATTTACAACCGCATACAGCACAACTAGGCATATTAAATAGAATATTATTGAAAAAACAGATAAAATGACTTCAAACTGTGTCAAAATGCAGTCGATATGAGAACTGTCAATCTGACTTTCTTCGCAATGACGTCATTGACAGCTCAAGCGAGCATTCCGGTATAAGTGTATCGTGATATAACCTACAATATTCATTTCAGGAATAATTAATATTCATATATCTTTTGACATTTGTCATAACACAACTTCTTACATAAAGTGCTTCTCTTGGCAAATGCGACACGATAACTCAATCCATTTCAGGTGTAATTGTACATAGTTTTTAGAATTGATGTGTTCCGATTATTGGTACTTTTTCTGTTCATTCTTATAGAGCCCCTTGTTTGTATTGTATAAATCAACTGTAACAATTTCTGTTGCTACGAATTAAAGTGACATCGTTGTCCATTATTTGTAAACATCGTCATTTGTTTTATATTTCATTCCGCTTGTAATTATTCCGTACGTATGGTAATTTCTTTTTACTTGCCCGAAAAGTCCATTTATCTCGTATTAAACATACCGCTTATTTTTCTGTGAAGTATGTATGTGTTGTATTTATGATATACCACATCTGCCAACAAACACAGCTGTTATTCTAGTAACCATACCCTTGTAGTTTACTTGCAACAAGCCTCTAATTCATAGGTTCCCAAAGTGGGCGATAACGCTCCCTTGTGGGCGCTGCAGGTCTAAAGGGGGGCGGTAAGAGACCCAGAAAAAAAATGGGGGCGTTGTGTAAAGGCTTAGGGGGCGATTTGTAATTTCATCTAGAATCTAGGAGGACTCTTAGACACCGACTGAGCTCTCGACTCTCGACTAGGGATGGGCGATAAACATCGATGTTCATTGAACATCGATATTTTAGGATCGATGTTCGATGTTTTTGCATCGATGTTTGCAATTTAGATTTATCGATAAACTATCGATGTTAGAAGAAATATAGTGAACATCGAACTTTTAAGCTTGACAAAATGTATTTGCACTAATCACAAAATAAAACAGCGTCCTCTGTTGACAAATACAAAAATGTTTCCAAATTAACAGCTCACATACAGGCTACGAGGATGTAAAATTGTCTACGAATAAAAGAAGTATTTAAATTACACAGTGCTATATCATATAAATTCGAATATTTCATTTTAGGCTCTTTTAAATATTACTCAGTATAAATATTTAAATAATATATAATTAAATACATAAATTTATAGTACTTTTAATGTGCAGAATAAAAGTTAAATTATGTATGCATGCAGAATAAGTGAAGGAGGTAAACGTATTTTCATAGAAAAAGAAGGGAGATAGACATTACCGATGTATACTTCTTCGGGAAATTCCCTAGTGCGTACAATCATACACGACGATACACGTATTAAATGCAAGATGACACATCAGAAATATAAAACCATATCCATATGTATCTCGGTATTTGCCAGCGTAGTCAAAAAAAAATGCAAGACTATAAAATCCCAAATAAAAATCGTTCTCTTAAAAAGCTTTGATACACGTAAATGTATATATTTTTTAAGTATCAGACGATTTAAGTCATGTGGTTGTTTCATGCGTAATTGCATAATATTGTTTTTTTATATAGTTTTTTTTGAGTAGTTTCTAAAGTTAACTACATATTATAAATGTATATATTTCTTTTATTATTTTTTTTGAATAGTGATATCTTTTATATCATTTTGTTAAGGACGAAAATTAATTAAGTTATAATAAAGTTTTTGTTAAACTGCCAAAAAATAAATCTATAAATATAATTATCGATGTTTAAAAACATCGATGTTTGGTAGTCGATATTTTGCAACCATCGATGTTGATCAACGATGTTAACATCGATGTTTGATATCGATGTTTACCCACCGATGTCCCATCCCTACTCTCGACTACAGCTTGTGAACATCAACTAATATTAATTAAGAGATTGCTCAAACCAACTCGGTTCGATATTTCTCTCCGAGTAGTTCATATATCTGTCCTGTTTTATTGAATAAATAAAATAAAAAACATATCAATCGGTCGCTCCGTTTCGAAACGAAAAGAGACACAAACAAACAAATAAAAAGGCAACTGTATCAATCGGCTGGTTCATAGATACTTGTTCTTACTTGTTGAGTACGATTGAGCGTCGAATGAGATAAACGAGTTTATGCATGTTTGTCTTATTCCTGTCGGTGCGTGCTGCTTATGCAATCCTATATAAACAACGTAATATTTATTTTATTTTCATTTGCGGTTTCGCGCGTAATAGATAAGCAGTACTTAAGTTCAACACTTATACTTACGTATTTCTCAAAACAAAACAATGTCGGAAGTAAAAAAGAAGAGACGGCAATACTGTGCGGAATATATTAAATTCGGATTCATTGAAAATCCTACAAACCCATCGTCGCCTTTGTGCCTTCTATGCCTAAAAACATTTTCGAATGAAGCAATGAAGCCTTCAAGACTTCAAGATCATTTGAATAAAATGCATCCAGATAAGAAAGACAAGAATGTAGCATATTTTCAAGACCTAGAGAAGAAGCATAATACTCGGCCAAGTGTAGCAAAACTCTTTTCGGCGGCTGCTAAGCAAGATGACGACGGACTTCGAGCTTCGTACAACATCTCTTTGTTAATTGCTCAAAAAGGCAAACCACACAACATCGGAGAAGTGTTAATTTTGCCAGCAATAAAGGAAGTAATAACTACTGTGCTTCATAAACCGGCCGCAGATATTATCGGAAAAATTCCTTTGAGTAATAATTCTGTGCAAAGACGAATTGATTAAATGGCCGGAAACATAGAAGAATCATTGTGCAATCATCTGAGGACTAGTCAATTCTCAATTCAGCTCGATGAGTCCACTTTACCAACTAATGAAGCATTGTTGCTGTCTTACGTGAGGTTTATTAAAGATGAGAAAATATGTGAAGAACTATTGTTTGCTAGAAATTTAGAGACCGATACAAAAGGCGAAACCATATTCAATACATTGGAAAAGTTTTGTGATGAGAAAGAGATTCCCTTGAAAAATATTATATCAGTTGCTACGGATGGCGCTCCGGCTATGACAGGGTGCCATAAAGGCTTCATAGCGTACGTAAAAAATAAAATTCCAGATGTCCTTGCTGTACATTGCGTTATTCATAGACAACATTTGGTTGCTAGAAATTTAAGTGAACGACTATTTCAATCACTGCAATATGTCATCAAAGCAGTCAATAAAATCCGTAACTGCTCTTTGAATGATAGATTATTTCATCAGCTTTGTGTTACTAATGACGAAGATTTCAACCGTTTGTTGTTTCATACCGAAGTTCGTTGGCTATCAAGAGGCAATTGTCTGACTCGATTTTACAACCTGTTTGACTCTGTGATAGAGTTTTTGGAAACTAAAGATACAGAATTGCGCAACAAGCTCATTACATCAAAAAATGATATAGCTTACATGACAGACCTGTATAAATTGTTCAACAACATGAATCTCCAACTGCAAGGCGATGAACTAAATTTAATTAAAACAAAAAATGTCGTTGCTGCTTTCGCAGACAAACTGCTTCTACACAAAAAGAATATGGGCAGACGTGAGTTTCATAATTTTCCGAATTTATCAGTATCCTGCAGTAACGACGACTTGTTTGCCTACTGCCAACATTTGGAAAAGCTCCACATTGACTTCACCGAACGATACCAGGATATTTTGAACTTGGAAATACCAGACTGGGTGTTGGATCCGTTTTCAAATGTCAACACAGCAATATCACCACATCTGGAAGAAGAACTTATAGAATTGACAACGAACGAGGAAATAAAAATCAAGTTCAAAAATGGCTACCAAGAATTTTGGCTACAAAAACCGATCCCGCAATTGTACCCTGGATTGTGGTCAATCATTCAACGATTCTTGATAGCATTCCCATCGTCATATTTGTGTGAACGTGGATTTAGTGCTGTAGCAACGCTGCTTACTAAAAAGAGAAATCGTTTGCATGTTACCGAACGTGGTGACTTGCGGCTGTTCTTGAGTAAATTGGAACCTGATATCAACAAACTTATTAAACAGCATCAGATTCATCCTTCACATTAGTTTTTATATTAGAATCGATTATGTTTGTTTTATTTTGAATTTTGAATAAAAGATACTTTGTCTGAATACTATAAAGTTGCGTTTCAATAATCATTCTCATTGGCAGGTGTAGCCCGTAAAAGTTAACTTGAGACCTGAGCGCCGTTGTGTACTACCTACTACGCTCAGGTCTCAAGTTAACTCATTCATTCTAAACGAGACTTTTACTATAACCCATAGTAAAAGTCTCGTTTAGAATGAATGTTTAATCTCCGCTAATATAGCTCACAATAATTAATTTAATTTGAAGTTATAGTGGTTTTTGAGTAGGTGAAAAAATGGGGGCGCTAAAAAATAATTTATTCTCAAAGTGGGCAGTAGGCAAAATAAGTTTGGGAACCACTGCTCTAATTAGACATCCGCATTTTTAAGTTTATTTTGGAAAGTCAATAAGAAAGTAGTTCGTTTTTATAACAAAAATTTGTGGCGCAAACGGGCTTATTCTTAGTAAATTTTAATCTTAGAATTCTCCGACACGAGATAAAAATATGGGCAAACCTCGATTGCTACAGGGACATTACTCAATAAGTCTAGGATCTGGAAGCTATAAGTGATCAAGTACGGTAGCTCTGTTTTATTTGTTACAAGGTATACCGGTTAATTATTTAAATAACTGAATGACCTCGTGTGTGCAAATATACCACATGTTTCAGGTATTTGTCTGCTATAGCAATTGTTTCTCTTTATCGTAAAAGACTTATTTTGTACTCAAAATAGAAATTATACAGAAATTGCGTTTTGAAAAGACTAATCTAAGTTTGTAAATACAAAGTTGTAAACAATTTATTTATATTTACTTACATAAAATAACTGTTTGTTCATCATTTTATTCTGTAAGGTATCGAATATCTTCTTTGCGCCATTTCTAGCTGCACTGGCACCAACTAAAGTAATTAGCACCTCAGGTACGTTATTTATAAATTGTTCTTTTGCTTCGATGGCAGTTTGTAGTTTGGCGTCATCGGTTCTTTCGGGTTTTGGTCCTGCGAGAACTCCAGCCGGCCACCAAGATTTAATAACTAATGTGATATAATAATGTAACATCTGTTCAGAAAAGCACCAAGATATTGTATCGTATATTTGTCTGTTTATTGTCCGGCCATAAGTTATTTGTACAAATGCTATTAGAGTTTTTCTGAGATATTTAAAAAGGCCTCTCATGTCGAAGATTTCACTCATGAGAGAATATAAAGGCTCGGCTATAGAATCCTTGCCGTCGTCGACTATTTTACTACCGGATACTCCGTTAAATTTTATATCTGCACTATCTATACTGCTAAGGCCATCTAAATACTGAGATATTTCTTCTTCCTCACTCTCTCTCAGCAAATAACTACTATCTTTCGAGGAATGTTCACTACTTCCACTGCAAAATTAAAATTACTGTAATTTGATACACTCATATCACAAAAAACGTTTACCTTTTAAAAAGAGTAGAAAATGAAAACTTAGTCTTTTTAGGAGATGGAGTGGTATGTTTTAAATGTTCAGAACTTGGACTAAGAAATGAATAAATTGCTTCACTTTGATTTAATTTATCATCCTCCAAAATAAACTAAAATAAATTTTATTTAAATAACACTTAAATCTGCATCTTTATTGCGAGGGAATTACTTGAAGATATTTTTGTATTTGCGATTTCGCTTTTTCTAGTGAATTTTTATCATTCTTGCCGAAGAGGAATTTGAAGGATTGTGAGGGTAATTCTAGGTTCTTAAGATTAGAACAGAGAGGGCGCAGTTTTCGATGTAATTCCTGAAATTGTGTAAGTGTCCTTGAAACGATCCAACCGGAACTGATCTCTTCTTCACCTTCCGTAGAATCTTTCTCAATCATATCTACAATTATCACAAAAAGGAGGGGTTCTTTTTCATCAATTACCTAGAAAAAAAATAAAAATGATAATGATAAATTGTATTCCATACACTCAAATCTTTAAGTGAAATACCCAGGCTTTTCGAAGTTTTCCCTGACCCAACAAATATTTTTCCATACCCATTATTATATGTAAATCAAGGGTAAAAATTTTACTTCCAAATTTATAAAAAAAACATGTTTTATTCTAAGTTTAATACATATATTTTTAAAAAAACATGTAATATTTAATAACACAAAATAAAAAATATACTTAATAGGAATTATTCGTATATAAATAAACAATATATAACTATTAGGCATACGAGTATAATAAAACATGTGAATAAATGTTTTATCCTACAACTTATTTCTGATTAAGTTTTTCCCGTAACTTTATTAGATTTCTGTCTATTTCAGCCTTTTCAAAATCTGTACAGTCCGTTATCTTTTGTTTCTTACTTTCAAGAATTTTTATGCCTGAAATTACACAGGCTTTTCGTTTTCGAATTAATTCTTCTTCTGTAGTTTTTTACTTTCTTATACGTAGTATAAGGAAGTATTGTGATGACGAAAATTTTCGACTTCGAGATTTTTGCAAATGTCCACGTTTTGAAGTCCCCTGATACTGAAAAAGTGGTTTTTAAAAAATGCCTGTCTGTCTGTCTGTGTGTGACCAGGATAGCGGTCAAACCGCTGTAGATATCTATTCCAAATTTTGTATTTACGTATATAATCTCCCTCTTGACATCTGATTAGTTTTTCAGTAAAATCGGTAGACCGGAAGTAGTAGTCTACTTCAGTGACAAAATCGAAATTTGCAAATATTTCGTCAATTACTAAGTTTAAACAAATTTATATAGAATTCAATTGTACTCAAAATTAAATTTGAGACAAATTGTCTTAAAAAAGTGTTTTGAAATTCCTACCGGAAGTAGGTCTTTTACTTTTATCGAAAATCAGTTTTTTGTGAATATCTCGCAAGTCATGCTTTCTAGGCAGGTACATTACCTTAAATATCTTTTGTATAAAAAAAATTTCAAAATTCGGACCGGAAGTACCACTTTTACTCTTACCGAATAGCGATTTTTTGCAAATATGTCGTAAATTACGCATTCTATATGTATTTATTAAGAGTACAAAAGTATTTAGAGTTGAATTTGCAATATTTTTTGTATACATGAAATTTCAAAATTCGGACCGGAAATAGCACTTTTACTCTTAGCGAGTAGCACTTTTTTTCGAATATCTTGCAAAGTATGCATTCTATAGCGATTTATTAAGAGAATGAAAGTTCTTAGAATAGGATTTTGAATAATTTTTGTATAAAAAAAAATTCTTAAAATTGTTTAGTTTGAAACGCTCATACGTATAAGAAAGTCGTGTGGTGGCCACACCTCATTTTTTCTTTGCAATGAGAGCCTCTTTATAATTAGTGCTTGATCTTCTTGTGTATTGTAGCACCTTTTCATTGATATCAGCATTTTTAATGCCGTCATAAACCATTCGCTGAGTAATGATAGAATGAAGATTCTCCACTAAAAGTTCTTTATTTATCGAAAAACTGGACTGCCCAGTTGCATTTACATGGGAAATGATTAGTATCAATTTAACCACGGACCATAAATCCATCATTATTTCCTATCAACAATAGCTTGTCGTATAAATCACCCAAATTCAATTCTTCAAATTTCTTCAATTCATTCAAGCATGGCTTCTTTCAGCGGACATGTGCAGCAGAGTTTCATCTAGCGGCCGTATCACGCTACCTACTTACACTGAGAATTTCATATTTATTCCAATTTAAATATTGATGGATACTTGAAATTTAACTTACTAATTAAATAATAATCAGTATTTACTGACATACAAGTTTTATTAAACGGATTAACCTATTTAAAGAATATTGGATTTTTTGTGTGAAAATGGTTCTAAGAGAAATAATATTTGCTGTTTGAATGGTTTTATATGGACAATAACACCTATATTGTTACTGTAGTCGGAACTAAAAAAATCAGAATGTAAAATATTTATTAAAAATTGCTTAAAGATCCATTAGAAATGTATTTATATTTTTAGATTCTTGATTGAGACTTACTGCCTGCTATTTATTTTTTTAATTTTTACTATTTGTATAACAAAAACCACTAATAAAATATTTTACTTTAATTTATTATTTTTCTGATGTCTTTAAGACTTTGTTGAATAAAATGTTTGGAATATTAAAAATATTTTGCAATTCTTATATACGTTACTCAAATATACTATAATGAAAAGCATACGCAACAAATATTGTGTCTAAATTCAATATAAGAATAAGTTCACAATGTGTTTCATGACGGCTCCACAATACAATGCATTACTTTATGGACGGATTCGCAGCTGCGGGGTACGAGGATAGTTGTGCGAGAGAGAATAAAGAGAGACGTCTATCTGACATGTGTTTCACGCATATAATGCAATTCTTGAAATATTCATTCAGTCAACTACTTTAGGCAATTAATTTATACTGTAGAACAGAAATAAATTCCCTGACTCTAATAAATTCCCTGACGTTCATTGATTTTTTGCAGTTTTCCCTGACTTTCTAGAACTCTCCAAATTCCCTGACTTTTCCAGGTTTTCCAGATTAGTGGCAACCCTGTAGTTGTGCGAGAGAGAATAAAGAGAGACGTCTACCTGCCACGCATTTTATGCGTATATTGCAATTCTTGAAATATTCATTCACTTTACTTTAGGCAATTAATTTATACCGTAGAACAGAAATAAATGCCCTGACGTTCATTGATTTTTTGCAATTTTCCCTGACTTTTCTAGGTTTTCCAGATTAGTGGCAACCCTGGATGATGTGTGTTTATATACCGAATTTAGTAGACTAAGGTGGTAGCTAAGCCTTCCATCGGATTCTAAACGATTCTGGACTTTCGTGAATAGGAAGCGTAAATCTGCGGTGTCACCTCACCAGTTCCTGTATGACGATCATATCATCTCCTATTCTCTCGACGTTGCCGATGCATTTGCCGACTACTTTCAATCATCATTTGCGAAGCACTCGAACTCTTCGTTTTGGATGGATCGTGATGATGGCTATGACAGTTTTAATTTTATCTTTTTCTCCGAGAACGATGTTTACGAGTTTCTGAAGAGTCTCAAAGGTATGGCAACTGCTGGCCTTGACGGCATTCCTTCTTTTATTCTCAGGGATTGTGCTAGAAGTCGCTTTATAATTTCCTGAAAAATCGCTTATCCACTGTGCAACATGGGTTCACACAGGGACCTTTAACTGTCACCAATCTTCTTGCTGTTACGCAGTTTATCGCCACTGGCATCTGGCATCGATAATGGTTCTCAGACTGACGTGTTGTACACCGATTTTTTCCAAAGCTTTTGACCGGTTGAATCATGACATCTTGTTGGGTAAGCTATCAACAGTTGAGATCTCACAAAACCTTCTTTTATTTTTCAAATCTTATTTTGCACAGCATTCACAATTTCTTTTATTTCATGGTTTTCGATCTAACCACATTACTGTAACATCAGGAGTATTTAAGGGATCTATTTTAGGCACATTATTCTTTAACATTTATGTTAATGATATCATTGACTCTTTAGATGTAGGCTACCTGTTGTATGCTGATGACAGTTCAAAATTACAAGCGAACCTTGATAAGATATGTGAATGGTGTGTTCTCAATGATCTGCCCCTGAATATAGATAAATGTTCCGTCATGTCATTCACGACAAAGACTGAGTCCTTTATCTATAATTAAAATGTTAACGGTCTTGTCCCCTAGAGGCCTGATATTCTTGGTATCTCCTTTGATTGCAAGCTATCATTCAATAATCACATAGCAACCATCACCTGTCAGTTCTAAAAAGCCTTGGTTTCATTATTCGGCATACCAAAGAGTTCAATAATTGCTCTACTATAACCAAGTTATATTTTGCATTTGGTCAGACTGGAATATGCTTCTGCAGTGTGGAATCTCTAATTCCCCTAATTTTAAAGTTGATGGCTAGTATCCTGTCATTGTTATACCACAGAGTGATGTATGTTACGGCGTTTTTCATTGGACACTTTGAAGTATAATAATATCCTTATTATTCTTATCAAATATATTTAAAAGCAGAATTGATTGCCCCGAAATTCTTGAACAAGTGCCTCTATATATTCATTGGGTATCTTCGCGGTCGACATTCAGTTTTTACCTTCCCACAACGCGCACTAATATTAATATCTTTAGATATTCACCTTTACACTACATGTGTAACATTTGCAACAACTATCCGTCTTTTGACATTTTCGAATTTAATATCCGGGATATTAGCGCTGTCATTACTGTTTAGTACTATATTTATTGTTACTATTACTTTGCTTTTTTAATATAATGTGTTTTTTTTTATTTTAATATCATGTATGTATACTTTTTGTGTCCTTAAACTGTAATTAGACATCTGTCTGTCGATTAGTGTATCAAATAAATAAATAAATATAAAATATACATACAGACTATGTACACAGATATGCAGTTGATTTCATAAATATATTGCAAAAGGAACTGGTGCTAATACTGGACCTTGCGGTTATGAATGAAATGGCGTGAATATTCCTAAGGAGATCCTACCCTGGAGCTTTCTTTTACTCATACCCGATGAGTCAATCGCATATGTCGTTGGAAGAGAGAGAACACAACAATTTTTGAATTATTTTGAAACTCCATGATTATCGTACCCCTCTCTTGGATTCGATTCGTTCAACGACTTTATTTAATAGCAAGTCATCATATGACCTTTCAATTCACTATATAAGACATTGCCGTCGTATTCCAAGCCACTTGATTAACAAAAACGAGCAGCCCTGAAGATGTTCTTTGTAAAGGTGGGCTGAAGATGTCCTTTGTAAAGGTGGATAAAATGTCAACAATGCTTGACCTGACATGATTCAAGCCAACTTTCATATTGAATGATTAATAAATGTATGAGGTATGCTTTAACAATAATTACTGATACTAGTAGTACTCCGAGGTAAACAATAAAAATACTATTACCAACCTCGACACTTTGAACTAAAGCTCTCCACTTCCCCAAATTTTCTCCCCATATTTCAGTTCTTATTAGATGCGCTTCCAGTTGCCGCCGTTCGCCTTGCAACCATTCCACCTCTTTCTCCAAAATACTAAGAACTCGCGATTCTGGTTTCAGAGACGATTTTAGAGCTTGTAATGCCTTAAAATAGTGATTTTAAGTATTGAAGAAAGAAGCGGTCATTCACATAAATACCTGCATTTTATTGTTCAATTTTTCTTGTAATTGATCCAATTTCTTTCTCGCATAATTAGAGTGATCACCGACGTGCAAACTGTTGTCGTGATTAACAGAATCACCAGAACCAGGTCGTTCTTCTAACGATCCAGAGCCATCTACTACTGTTACATCTTCGTTATCAATAGCAGCTAACATCTGTTTATAAAAGTCGCTGTTAATAAACGGTTGGTAATACTTATCCTCAATAATTTGCACAACCGTCTGTTGTACTTCATAGAATACTTCTGGTCCTTTATCACCTAAAAGCATCCAACAAATACATTAAGTAAAGATTCTAATTCAGGAAACTGCAAGTGACGTACCCAATAAAAAAGCTTCCATACGTTTCTTAGTACTTTTATCAACTTTTATTTCACCATTGGGATTTCTAATGTAAGTGTAAAATATTTCCGCGCCCATTTGGTGCCAATTTTTTCGATGTGCTGATTTCAATTCTTCTACAGTAGTATAATAACCGATTAGACCTTGACTGGCTACAGTTTCTAAAAACTGAGTCAAATATCTGCGACCCAAAACATTGTCCAATATTGAAGACAAAGGTAGAATCTGTAATATAATTTTAAAACAAATTTTCAAATAAAAATGCAGTATTATTGCCACTTTCTAAAGCAAAGCTCATTTTTGACAAAAATTCTAATGCCCTCGAAAACATTACGAATATTAGCTTTTTTTGGGATTATTAATCACATTCAAAGTTAATCATCCGTTTTGTAAACGATGGATCAACCTGTATATCATTTATTTACGTAAAGTAAGAATATGATTTAGAACATTTCGTCAGTCCTGATCGTATCTTGAAACTAAATTTATCTTATTTATTAATATTATGAGCATGTTCTTAAATTCATCAAAAAATCAGGCGTTGAAATATGTAGTAAGTACATTTAATCGGAAAAAAACGCTAATATACAAGCTTCATTAGTGTTACGTCATAAGGAATAAAGTATGTTACATGATTAACTTTATATATATATAAAAAAACAGGCCAACGTATTTTTATTTTGCCCATGTCCTTGGTCACAATGGACATAAGAAACATAAGACATAATAAACCCATAAGACGTAAGATTTATATAAGAGATACATAATGCGTAAAATTGAATTACTGTTCACAATGAACATAAGTTTAAGTTGTGAAACTTCAAAAAGTTTATTTTACTAAAATTATACGTAAGAAATACATAAGAAAAACATAAAGTTGAATTTATTTCAACTTTATGTATTTCTTACGTTCACACGTAAGGAATACGTAAACATAACATAAGCACTACGGCCACTGTGGATAGGTGCATTGATTTCTCATACGTTTAACTTTACGCGTTACGTTTATGTCTTATGTCCATTGTGAACAAGGACTAAGTTATGTAAAATCCTGGTAAGTTATACTAGAATAATTTTTGCAACGACGAAACTACAAACTATATACAGATGATAATTCAATGCCACTATAAATTGACATCGACCGGAATGATTAATATTTGCGAAAATCTAGCTTCAACTGCTAAAATACATACTATTACATGAAAAACATTTACAAATTGAATATCATAAATAAATTCATTTATGAAATCTCACTTTTCTATGTTCATATTTTAGTCAATATTTGGCTATACTGTTTAGTAGGCAATCATTGTTGACAAATTTTATTTGCTAGGATGATAATTACAACAAACGTCAGTGGGTAATTATGACAAATCAAATGGTGTATTCATTTATTACAGTACCAAAATGGCTTCTGTATGTAAAATTTGCCACATTTCAAATTTGGGATGTTGGAAATTTTCATCTGTCAAGTTATAAAACTACAAAAACCATTTCATATATAGATGTTCGTACTTTGGTCCATTTCGGCTGCCAACACGTTTCTGCTATAGAAAGTTACAGTATTAAGTAACTATGTATATTTCAACAAAGTCAACGTTTAGATAATACTTAGATTTAAAATTACTATAGCAAATGGGCTTCAAAGTAACAAAAATGTTACTTTTATTAGATGAGGAGAAAAAATGTATGGAAATTAATTAAAAAATAACAAAGAATTACAATACCTTGGAACGATAGACCTTGGCCATCGACTAATCTTTCATGGATTAATTGAGAAAAATATGAATACTGCATTAACCCCTGCTATTCCCTTCGCGAATAAAAAGACGCTTTGTTAAATTAACGCAAGATTCCCTTAGTTTATCCATTGATAAAACAGTCGTTTTATGCAAAATACACTAAAAACATCCTTATCACACTCACACTAGTGTATAAAAAGCTAAATACGAATTTCGACAACTATATTGTCATCGTCAGTAGCATTGATTAATATACAATAATAGATATTTGCCTTACGCTAGATATTTTAACGTACCTTATCTTCCCTATATTGATATCCTACATCCCAGCCTAATTCGCTAAGTCTTTTCTCGCATTCCTTTTTTGCGAACGTTAATTGAGTAATATAGCGTTTTAATTTCTTAGCTGCATTTATTTCAGACTTATTAATGCCGGATACATTGCTACCCTTCTCGGCATCAGGATCAACACCCTTAGCTCGCTTAACGTTTTGCAACGTTGTGGCTTGCATGATTTTATTGACAATATCGTATCTATAAAATATAAGTAAATGTTCTGTTAATTTTTAAACAACCACAGAGCGTGAAGAATGAATACCTAAATAATTTTAACATCTCTATGTCATTGGATCGTTGGATCATCTTAAGGAAATCTTCAAAACTGTCAGCATACTCGAACGTTTTCCTGTGTATAGCAGCGGCAACTTTTTGGGCTTCAATGTACACGAGTACATTCTGGTTAAAATAATCGGGATCTGTTATACTATCGATTGTAGGATAAAGTACTAAAATATTTAAGTAAAAATAATACAAATATTAATTTCAAGAGATTATTTTTGTTTCAGTAGATTAAGTAATAATAATCATCCATCATTCATCAATATGTAAATATTACCAACGTTTATTGTACACATATAGATTGAAAACAGATCAAACAAGATAAAACCAGTGTAAAATCGGTACAGAAAAGATTATATTTTTCATTAATGAATTGTATAATAATCAAATTGCTGTATGATATCTCATTGTTGGATATCTCTATATCTATAGTTACCATTTTCAAAACACTGAAAAACTAATTTTAAAGTTATTTACAATTTAGCAAATAGTCAGGCGTATTTGCTAAATTTAAACGAACTTCTTTCTATAATTAATACTTGATATGTTTTAAAAATTCAAAATAATCACCCTCGGTGGCGCGATGGTAATGGCACCTGACAGCGATTGAGAGGTTGTGAATTCGAATCTAATCCGTGGGTAATTTTTTATAATTCAATATACCTAATTAAATTATCCGTGGTAAGCAGACAATTATAATTATAATTTTCAGAACATATTTACTAAATTGCAAACAACTTTAAAATTATGTCGTTTTTTTAATGTTTTGAAAATGATTAAAATTTAGGAATAATTGCCATTCATAGCTGAGTGTTTAATTAAAAAGTCGTAAAAGTTAAAAAACTAAAACATAAGTGGGTTAAATAGACATAAATAACTTCAAGGTATATTTGTTAAAATTACGAAAACTAATCAAGTTTGAATTTGATCATTTCAAGTGATGCTGGGTGGATCATAAGTCAATTTTCAAAACACAGTAAGAATTCTTTTATCTGGCAATGTACATCACCATTCGTCAATTTACTAGCCATTGCTAAGTTTACACTTTTAGTTAAACGTTACTCTCAAAAATATTTAAAGGTTATGTCATCATATATGTGCCATAAATTATAAAACACGACATTCCATATTGACATAACAACTCCCGGCAACACAGTAAAATTTTCAGCTATGCCATCGCTATAAAATATAAATATCAGAGTTTATTAATATACCGCGCGATCATTTAAATTCTAAATTAGAGCAGGCTGTGAAATTTAAATTAAGTTGGTATATAAGTACTAATTTACAATTTGAATTGTCAAAGTGACGTTTCAAAATGTTAATTAATCAATAATTGACATTCTGGACAACCTAATAAAAAAAATCCCGCCTGCTATAATTTAGAATTTAAATGATCGCGTGGTATAAAATAAATGGAAGTACGTGTATGTTATTGTAAAGATAATTTTATTAATTAATAATTAAGGGTATCATTATAAACACAGAGCCAATGAAATAATTAACAATGTTTAGCGGTTTTCTTTTAACATTTTAATTTTAATAGGTGCAAATATTAACAAATTTTTTCGTTCTTTTAGTGTTTTTGAAAATTGTAATTATGAAAAAACTAATTTTAAAATGATTATAAATAGGAACAATTGCCATTCATAGCCGAGTGTAAGTTGGTTAAATAAAGATTTTAGGGCCTACTAGTTGAAAGAACGAAAACGAATCAAAATCGAATTTGATCATATCAAGTGATACTGGGTGGTTCACTAGTCACGACGAGGTTTAAAATGTCTATAATTTTTATGTTTATTAATGTTTCCTTCTTTCACGTAGAAACTGCAGCCAACATCCAGGCAATTTATTGTGGGAACATATATAACTGAAACCTGCACTTATTGTTAGATAATATCATCGACATTTTAACATTAGATCTTAATGGCATAATGAAAAATGAAATCTTATGTTTTTGCAGTATTCCATTATTAACTATTGACATTTTGCCGATGACTGTCAGCTATCAAATTTTCTGAATAAACGCAAATACCTCAAAATAAGTTATTAAATGTGGTAGAGCATATAAATGTAAAAAAACTTTTGTCCTACAAGTATTTATGGTGTTTTGAGATACCAAAGAATGTCACATTAATGTTACACTCTGTATATTTTTGAAAATCTATTTTATTAAAATATGAAAGTATTTACCTTTGCATGCCAATACTTCTCTTAAAAAGTACTTAGCTGGAGAAAGTAAGTAACCCCTTGGTAACAAAAACATCATGAGTAATTCACTGACTTGTCTCAAATAATCCAGTTCTTTTTGCTTCGAAAGTAAGTGGGGTGATAATTTAAATAGTGGATAGTGATCACTTTCGGCACTAGAAGCAAAAATTTGATAATAAGCTTAACTTTACCTAACATTCAGCAATTAAAGATAAGCATATAGGCATTTATTATTCTAAAATGTACGACTTCATAATTTAAAATGCCTGTGCAATATGAGAATTTTAAAAATGTTCTACTAACACTTCATGCCTTTTACTCTATGTTTAAATGACATACTAACACCAAGCTCTTTGCATCTCGAATTTTTTCAAAGTGATTAGTTATTTTTAAAACTACATCACAAGCGATCAATTTAGAATGATCGATCCTGGAAAATCTCGTATGCAATATTTCTATTGCTCCCCATATATCTTCTCTGTAACAAATAGATTATAGACAAAAAATAAGATGCATGCTTCTTTGCCTTACTTAATATTGTCTCGTGAAAGTTCTGGTTTGTATGCAAACTTGTTGAAATAGTAAAATATATAGTCACGAATAAAATAATCTAATAATTGTTGCAATAAACTATCTAATGTACGGCCAAAAACAACAGGTAAATGGTTCTGTGGTGATTTAGTCTTCAGTAAATCATAATCATGCTAAAATGAAACAAAGTCAGCTATATTAATAATTTAATTTATTTCTCTATGTACCATAAGATTGTTTCGAAACACTTCTAATTCTTGTTGCACACGTTCAACTCCCACGCCACTTTTATGCCGTGATGAAAGCAAAATGTGTACCCAAATAATAGCTATTAAACCGAAAATAACAACATAAATACTTAACCAGCAAAACCACCATAATGCCAAGCATACAGGCGAGTATAGAATAATCGCTAAGCAAGCAAGTCCTAACGTTATTATATATGTCCTTAACTGCATCCTAAAATGGGCAACAAGTTAGTAAGTAAAGCAAGGCATGAGATAACCTTAAAAACTATTGGATTGATTTGTACATGAACGTTCAATTGCTATTCTTATCAATGCTTACCTATTATTAATCATAATTTCTGTTATCACATATCGATAACACTACTAATTATCATTGTTATAGATTATGAGTACTACATTGATGATAAACACAACTTGAAACCAAACAGGAATTATCTGAGATTTAACTAACAAGCTGTCAAATTCAAGGTCGGCTTACATTTTCAAACAGATTTAAATCAGTAGCGGGCTACTTATTATTTGCGTGGGTGCAAAATACATAAGAAGGAATGATAATTTCCTTGAATAAAACATTCGCTAAAATCAATTAATATCATGGTTATCTTAAAGTTTTAATGTACAACAAAAAAAAACACATTTCACAGTAAAATAATATGATTTATTTTGTATTTTATTACAATAACATGTATTTGTCTATCACTTTGTAGTAATATTCCACATAAAATATTATATATCATATGTTTCTTAATAACATGCTAATATTTAAGGGGGTTATTCTTGGGTCCATTTTGTGAAAAAAACTTCTTATGAACATATGTCCTAAATGTCTTAGCTTTTGAACTGTGGGATGCTAAAGTTTAAAAAAAAATTTTTTAAATTTGTATTACCCTAGATATTTTTGTGAAATTTTGTACACGCCTTTTATGTATCAAGAAGCATTTTCTGATGTACGATCAATTTTATATTTTTTACCTGTAGTGTCTGTACGGTTTTTTTTTTTAAATTTTTTTGAAGAAACATATGTTACGCCATTGCTTCTTTTACAAGTACTTTTTTCTTTTTTTTAAATCCCCATTCTTTCTGAGCAAATGTGGTCTGTTTTTTTTTTTGGTTTGACATACGGTTATCGCTTAAAAAAATAAAATTCATTCATGTGCACCATGTTATGAAATTAGGTATTAACAAGGATTAAAAACGATCTAGAGTAGGTGAGAAGCAGATTTTATTTTGTAATCATAAACAGTGTTGACATTTATCTACCTAAGGTGTTTTCGGAAATTAAACCCGGTCATTGGGGTTACAACACGGTTAGCACGAATGCGTTCGTTAATTCAGTCGGGTAAAAACAACCGTGTTCGTAAAATCGAAAAATTAACCGGGTTCAACAACCCAGTTCGATTTTCATAACCCTGGTAAGTGAGTAGGGTAATGCGGGTTGTTTAACCCCCCCCCCCCCCCCCCGGTCAATTTTTACTGTCGGATTGCCAGTACAGCAAAACTATGTTATGAAGGTAGGTATTTATAAGGTTATAGGCGAAAATCAGTAAAGTGGCAACCCTCTGTCGGCCGCTTTACTAACTAATGAAATAGGGAAAATATTCAGTTTGCCATTGGAACGTGTAGTACTAATAAATTGAAATTAGAGATAATTCAATCAAATCCATTATTTAATTGCGAATGGAGTTCAAGAAGCAAACAGACAAGGCGAAAATCAGTAAAGTGGCAACCCTCTGTTGGCCGCTTTACTAACTACTGCAATAGGGAAAATATTCAGTTTGCCATTGAAACGCGTGGGATAGGTGTAGTACTAATAAGTTTAAATTAGAGATAATTCAATCAAACCCATTATTTAATTACGAATGGAGTACAAGAAGCAAACAGACAGAATGTTTTCCCGATTTCGTTGATATTTGAGAGCCATCTAGCGGCCACTGATTTTCTCCTTATAGGAGAAAATCAGACGTTTACGTTACGTTACTCAACGTGACCGCAATTGCGTTCGGAAATGTTTCATTTAAACGGGTAAAATTACTGAACCTGTTAGGTACTTTCTAACCGGGTCAGGCTAATGCTATACATTTTCCGAAAACGCCTCTAGTATATATAGTTACATAAACAGTTTTTACTCATAACTGGTCTAGCGAGATGCACATGATTGAATTTTTTTAAACTTTAGCACCCTACAATTCAAAAGTTAAGACATTTAGGACACATGTTCATATGAAGTTTTTTCCATAAAATGGACCCAAGAATAATCCCCTTAAATATTAGCATGTTATTAAGAAACGTCCTGTATATAAAAACATTCACTATGTTTTAAGAATTAATTAAAACTTATTAAATAATAATAAATGCGTTATTACGTATATCCAAATATATGTAATTACTATTTATTTAGTATTTATGGTTATAATTGAATGTGTGTTACCAAATTATATTTATATTTAAAAATATGCAATACATTTATTCCAAATAGGAAAGTGATTTAAGTCGTAGAACAATAAGGAAAGTATAATTCACTTTTACAACGTTATCTTATAATTTTGCCTTGATGTTGTGTTTAAAGAGTTAAGAATAATGATGAAATCCATGTTATTATGATTTATATACAATTTACAGTATTTACAGAGGCATTAAAAAGGTTTGCCTTTTTACGTTGGTAATAAAATTTTAGACATATGCCATATAATAATATTTGGAATTATATTTTTGTCACAAGCTGGTAATAACAAAATAAACAATAAATAAATGAAGGAAAGGAAGGATATATGAAATTCCTATATGAAAATGTCACATATGAAGAATATGTTGCTAATATTTCACTTGGCATTTCTCAACACATTATTTGAAATAGGCGGCACATACCTAAAATTTGTCATATATTCTCGGAGCGGCAAAGACAATCTTTCTCAACGTCTCTGTATATCAATGATATTTAGGTATATAAATTAGTTTCAACTAAATTAATTAGCCTAACTTAAAAGCTAAATTTATCACATTTTGGGGGAACAAATTAATATTAGGAAAAGGTACTAATAGTGAGATGGTTTTATGAAAATGCTATTATCGGCGTTTTTATAAATAAATATGAGAAAACATATGAAGATGAAAGTTCAGCAAAGACAAAACTTTTGTTACAGAATTTGTAACATGTAAATAGAACGTTATATGTACTTTATAAAAGTACTTAACTTTATAAAATGTAATAATTAAAAAATGAAAATGACAGATGTCAACTTCAAACAGTTGTCCGATCATGAAATATGAAATATGTTGTTGAAACGAAGATATGGTGTTTTATATGTTACACTTCGCCTAATTTGTTTTTGCATAAAACCACCTACGAAAAATAATGACTAAAGCAATTAATCTCTACTTTTAGTCGTTGTTTCCATATATGGAAATTGTGACAGCTCGCAGCCTTTTAAGGTCAATTCCGTTGTTGGTCTATCTCTAGGATCTTCTATTGACGAAAATATATTGTTACCTTTATATTTAGACTTGTTCTTCAACGAGATGGTTAACAAAATTATGATGACAACCAAGAACGCTATACACGCTGCTGTAATGAGAGAGATAGCGAGTGGCGATAACATATTGAAAGGGACTTTTTCCTTGTGAATATCTTCGTAATCCATCCAATTCGTCCACGTTCCATTGTACAGGGCAGGGTCGGCTCTGGGATCACGAGGTCGATTAATTATCGGTAAAGCAGTTTTTCGCATTTGCGACAGAGCCTCTTCCAAGAATTTTACTGTAATCGGATTGTCTTCGGCTAGATTCATCGTTTCACAAGGATCATTCTTCAAATCGAAAAGACAAGGAGTTTTTGACGGATGGCATTCATATTTTATTGGTAATTTAGTTACGTTTCTGTTACATATAACAGTAGCCATTCCTCTAAGACGGTTAATAGTATCGTTATTTAAAAGTTTTATGGAATATTCACTATCATCCTCAATCGATTTGTGTTTGAAGTTATTGTGCTTCTCGATTATTTGTTTATATGTGGCAACACCGGCTATAGCAGTGGCCGTTTTTGATTTTAATATAGCGTTGACATCGTAATGGTAATGAGAATCAGTGCCTGCAGTTCCGTACCAGTAATCTTTTTTGGTTACGCTGCCGTACAGATATTTCCATTTGTTACGACGTATTCCACCATATTTCCAAACGTCATCGATGTTATAAACGAATTCCGTTCGAGGTCCTTTCACATCTGCCGATATCGATTCCCACATATCTATGCCGTCGATGACGCCCAATTCGCTCTTATTCAAACCTGAAAAGAATTTCGAATCAGATACATCTTGTAGTGTAAAGTCGTTGAATTAAACAGGAATGAAAGGTAATTTGATGTTTTCGTTAAAGGCGTGATAATTTGTATCTCCCACGTTCACAATTTGGAGCGGGTGAACTTATGTGTTGTACAACATATAAAAGGAATTAGGTAATTTAGGTACATCAAATATAATATACAGTTGATAGGTGTATTCTTACAATATAGTATCAGATTAAGTTAAATTTAATCGAGGGATAACACCAGGCTCTTTAACTATAGGTAGGTACAGTATTTATTTAATTTAGCTCTGGAATATATACGACGGGAAAACATCTTAAATTGTTAGGATTGGATTTAAAAATACTACTGAATAATTGCTTAGATCTATAATTAGAAATTACGTCTAGTGTGAGTGTGACTACCGTAACAACAAACATCCCAAACTGACATATTAAATAAGAAACTTAAAACGCAGTCGAGATGACAACTGTCAAAACTGACATGCTTCGCAATGACGTCAGTGACAGCTCAATTGAGTATACTGGTAACACAAGTAAATCGTGGTTGGTGGCTGTGATGTTTCTAATTCTGTGGTGAAAATATGGAAAAATGGTGACGAAGAATTCCCAGTGTTAATTAAACATTATTTTTGAAGGTTATAAAACAATGAAACTCAGGAAAAGTTACGTAAATATTATGGTGAATGTGCTCCGTCCCATGGAATTATTTTCAAGTAGTTTTCTCCTTTTAAAAGTGGTCATTGGGCATAATTACATTTAGAAATAGTTAATGAAGATTTAAGGTAAACATTTAACGGAATCAACGTTATCAACAATATCAAAAAGCTATCCGCAAGATGAGTGCAGCGTTTGTTTCATATTAATCAAAACTGCTCGCATTAAAAAATCAGGTGAAGGTTTGGCTATCTTCAAACGTAATCCATGGAATGTCGATATTTCACAGTAGGTAAACGTTAAATAGGTACATCATTATACTCCAGATACAAAACTGCAGTCGAAATAATTGATTTTTCCCTAGGAATGTGTCTCCAAGAAAGAAAAAACCGTTTTTTCGACCGATAAGATCAAGCTCACAGTTTTTTTTTGGATTCCAAATGTAATGTTTATTGATTATCAAAATTAAAGTAAATTCGATAAATTGCCAATATTATATCGATTTGTTGAAACGTTTCGATGACGAAATTAATAAAAAACAACAGTATTTCTCGAAGAAAATAGTGTTCCTACATAACGACAATGCCCCTTCTTGAAATTAGGCGAATGGCCTTTGGAATTGATGCCTCATCCTCCATATTCACCAGATCTGGCTCACAGTAATTTCTTTTTATTTCCAAATTTAAAAAATGGCTCGGTGGATAGAGATTTTTGACAAATGAAGAGCTGGTATCTGAGATAAATGCATATTTTGCAGAGTTTATGAGAGAAACTTAACTTATTGAATGGTTTGAAAAAATTGGAACTTGCTGGGCTAAGTGTGTAGACTAGCAATAAAATAACATTTTTTGATTGAAAAGTAACTCTTCCGTCAAACGGCCGTGGAATTCTGGGAGGAACGTTGAGCTTTCTATGTAGAAACAGATTCACTATTGAAAATGGAGTCATATCTCTACTTTTTAAATAATTGGACACATACGAGGTGCCGTAAAAGTAGGCATCCAATCGGATGATGAACTCTAAATTGAAGATAACCAGTATAGTAGTAACGTAAAGTGTACCGTTTTCTACTTGCCACTCATAGGAACTTTTAATTAAATTAGAAATTGGCAAATAAAACAACCGACTTTAACTTGAACTAGTTTTAGAAATTGAACTTAAAATTCCTAGATGTAAAACGCGCTTTACAATGCATAAACACAAATAAGAAAATTAAATAATGATTACAGAGCGGACACGAAAGGTTTATAACTTATCGCCCACGGGTGCACTATTGAAATTTTGTATTTTAAAAAAGTGTTTAATTTTATTTATATAATTGGATAACAAGTGGGTGGTGATCTATAAAATACAAAATACGTTATTACTTGTATATTTTGTAGTTCAAATCGAGTAAACTTTCCGTACTTTATTTATCTTACGAAATATGATAAATTTTAAAAATTCCTCACACTCCAATCTACGCCGATGAAGATAGGAAATTTGCGAGTTAAATGGACTTTTTTGCTCTCATTCTCGGGCGTAAACAGATGTTGCAGTTCACCATATGAATAGTGCTATTCAGTAACTGCGTGCTGTTTACTTTATTTCTTTGCTCCGTCGTAGTTTAAACATGGGACGTCCGCTCTGTAATAATGATAGAAGCATATTTACCTGCTGCTGAATATAGCGTCGGCAACCAGTCTGTAATATGCATCATGTCATTGAATACTCTTTGTGGATTTTTGATTAACGGGCTCCAAATCACCGCAGAACATCTGGTAGCACCTTCAAATGGCGTGTTCTTCATCTAAAGCAACCAACGAACGAACGATTAGTAATTATGTTCAAATTAAAGTAGGTTTAAGAATGAACTTACGCCTCTAAACGGATAATTCGAACCAGTATTTGAGTGTATTCCCACAGTTGCACCTCCATTATCTGACATGAACACAACAATTGTGTTATGCAACATTTTCTTTTCTCTAAGGGCATTCACAACTTCGCCGATACTTTTATCCAGCATTGAAGTCATAGCTGTAACAATATAAGTAACGCTATACACTTATATCTAGTATAAATATTTGGTTTGCGTTTTTGCATACCTGCATAAATCCTTCTTTCAGGGTCAACAATATGCGAAAATTTAGCTATTTCTTCATCGGGCGCTTGCAAAGGATCTTGATCGTTACCAGCATGGGTAGCTAAATGAGCAAGATACATAAACATGGGTTCTTCCACGTCATGTTCTTTTATGGTCTTTACGGCTTCTTCTGTGAATATTGTAGTGGAATATTTGCCTTTAGCGTCCCAATCAACACTCATGTTTCTTCGCATGTCATAACCATATTCAGAAGTATACTAAAATATAAAAATTATCATTATTTCTTTCACTTTGCTAGTTTTCTAGTAGACCTCTCAAATAAATTTAAAAGTAAAAATTTAATATTTTCTGGATACTCGAATTAACACTTACAGTGGCATGAATAGTATGATCGTAATAATCATGAAAACCTTGCCAATAACCATAATGTGAATCGAAACCTCGGTAAGTTGGAGTATATTCTTTTCGATGGAATCCTAAATGCCACTTGCCGATAGCATATGTTTTGTAGCCATTGTTCTTAAAATGCTGTGGCATTAACGTTTCATTCAGTGGTAGACCCCAAGGTTCAGGTTCCAATATCACTAGATGTTGCATTCCTGTAAACAATAAGTTTGATTCTAGTAATAAAGACTAAATAAAATCATTTTAATAGTTTGTAAAAGCGAAATTTCAAGGTTCTTATGCATTCAGACAAGAATACCTTGATTTAATCACAGACGTCAATGTCTATTTTATATATTTAGAGTAAATTTAACTTAAACCTTTTTTTGTCAACAGTGTATTCCAAAAGCTGAATTAACTACAATTTGAGTAAAGCTTCATGAGTATTTATTTATGTTCTCTGATGTTGACAACAGTTTCTCCGATTACCTATATTGTGCTTTACCTATAATACAAAAGGTTTTTCTGTGTTAAGAAATTTCTAGTGTTTCAATTTTTATGTTTAAATTAACTATGTAATTTATATAAAAATTTTGCAAACTGTTCATGTTGACGATTAAGTGTAAAGTGCCTAGTAAGTAAAAAGTAGGCGTGACAAGAATCTCTGCTATTTAATTTCACAATGAAACTCTGGAGGTAAAATTAAATACCATTCAATAATTGGAGCATAAAGTACATAAATGTATAAAATAATAAAGTCATCGCTAATAAGAATATGCATATACTAAGTTCGCAATGTGCTTTTCTTGTAAATGTTTTTGTATTACTTTGTTATTGTACGGATTGGTTCAATAAATTTCTGATTTAAGTAGGCGGGCGGATAATGGTCGCAGGCGCGGTTTAACTACTACTCATGTTTGCTGCTATTAAATGTCATATATACCTATATATGTATAATATATGTATTATTTTGACATTCAAACGTCTATTTTTTAATTCCGAAAGTTTAGGCTATTTTTTTTTTGTAAAATGTTTGGAATATTCCGAATAATTTTTGTAGGAAAAGAGGGATTGGAAAATATGCCCGGAAAATTGTAAAATTCGGAAAAAACTGAAAGTGCTTTTTTCTATAGGATTTTTTATGAACTCAAGATTCGAATGATGGATATGCATAATTCTCGTTTTGTTTTGTTTTGCTCGTTACGGTCCTGGAAATGTTTTCAGGAAAAAAAAATTCGGGACAATTACAAAGAAAAGTCGAAAAATTGGGACAAACAACAAAAATCATAATTTTTTTATGCACTCTCGATCATTACTAACGACAGGAACGACATATTTGGTTGAGTCTTTTTTTGTTTTGTTCGTTATGCTCCCGGGATGGAAGTAACTCAATGGAATGTTTTCAACTGAAAAAAATCCTGAGAAAAATCTGGAAAAACTCATTCTAGCCTAAATTAAAATAACATTACATTTGTTTTTACTTTTGAGTTGTTTCGCGATCTGTCCAACAAATGTAGTTATTTTATTTCTATTTATCAAACAATTTTTCGTCACTATGGCTTGATTCACAATTTGACAAGTAGCTGTCAAACGACATTTGCGAACCTAGCAAAATACATTGGAATAGAAATAAAATAACTAAATTTTGTATTTCTATTTCACTAAACTAACATATATCTGTTTTGTCGGGACTATTGTTCATAGCTATGCTCGGATACGGTAGGTGGTGCTGCAATCAAATTATTAACAAATTCTATATTTATGGACTAAAATGACTCATATTCACAATATATGTTGGTTTAGTACTAAAAAAGAAAATTACTAAATCTGGATCCGATAGTTGGTGCTGTGGTCGGCTCATAGCGCCACTTACCGAAAAGAGTAGAACAACGTCTGCCGGGCCAGCTAAGTAAGTAAACAATGACGTGTATACACCGAGTCCAAAGTTATCGGTGCACTATTGCTATCTTCGTTATATCTTGAGCTACGATTTCGGTTAAATTAGCAAATTATTAGTGTTTTTAACGCTGATTAGTATGCAGTTCATGAAAAAACAATTGAATTACGTATTTCTGAGAAATTTAAAAAATTATGTATTTTCAACGGAACAACCTGTATATTTCTACATATTTAAAAAGATAATTTTATTTTTGATGTAAAAGCGTCAGTACATTATTGTCCTTAAATGAATAATAAAGTAGTTGTGATGAATTTTAGTTGATGTCAAAGAAAGATTATTAATAGTAGGCTTCTGCCACTTCAACCCAAAACAAATAGTATGCTCACTGAAATTGTCAATAACGTATTATGTCTGATTCTCTTTCGCATGATAAGTTATTTAAAATAGTGGGTTATTTGAATTTGTGTTGTGTGTTTTTTTTTAGTTCTTTTTTATTAAACAACTTATTGCTAGAAGTTTCAAAATCCAGTAATTTGTTATAATCATTTATTCTTCCATATTTATTAAAAATAATGCCGTTTACGCATTTAGAAAAGTGTGATATGCTAGAGGTATATCTGATTTATAGAAAAAATGCAAGAAGTGCGCTTCGTTACTATCAAAACACATATGTGAATCGTCAATCACCAAATCAGTTTTATTTTCTAAGATTGTATAGAAAATTTCGAAGTAACGAAGACATTTTTAACATACGAAGAAGGAAAAATGCAGAAAAATCTATTCGAAGTTGTACCAGAGAATTAGATTTGAAAAAGAGTACAGTGCAAGGTATTTTAATAAAGCATAAGTTGCGTCCGTACAAACACAACAAAGTTCAGACTTTACTTCCCGGCGAGTCGTACAAAAGATTAGTTTTCTGTAATTGGTTCAGATATTTTTATAATGAACGTCCAGATAATTTAAATTACATTCTATGGTTTGACGAATATATCTTTTCTAGTTCAGGTATGTGCAATAAGAAAAATCAGAATTATTGTAGTGGTAATCCGCGCAATTCCCAGCATCGGTTTAGTTTAAATATGTGGTGTGGATTAATGGGAAACAGAATTGTCGGTTCAGTTTTCTATCAAGGTACAGCCCGCTGACCGATAGTTGACCGGTGAGATGTCCCTCCCACAAGTTGTGCAGTGGATGCTTATAATATTAGGATAAGCACGAGCAGTCTGGAAAAATTGTCAAGCGTTACACATATATGTATCTCTTTTCAGTATATTACAATTTCTTATCTGCATTTACTCGTTCGTCCGGCTAATGTATGCGATGATGAAACAAATGTTATGATTTTTCTTTTCCGAATACTTTCCTGTCACACACTGACCTATAAATCTGCGCGACTTATAGGTCGAGGCTCCTCCCATCGGTCAGGACTCGGTCTGTGTACTGTACATACCTTTACTGGAAACCGCTATGTAGGGTTATTAACAGAAATTCTGTATGGTCTCTTAGATGATATTCTGATATCATAATTACGTTAATACTTTTCATTTGTTTAATCAAAAATGGATAGGAACCAGCGCGCCCATTCGTAGGCCTGCACGCTCTACTGACTTGACACCTCTAGATTTTCATCTTTCGGGTTTTGTAAAGTATGAGGTATACAAGCAGCGATATCGATATGTTATGGGACTCGAAACTAGTATTAGACAACAAGGCAATGTCTTTGAACATTTATTAAGTCAGGCAAAATGTTGAATAGGTAATAAAAAAATGAGGTGTGGCCACCACACGACTTTCTTATACGTATGAAAGTGTTACTTCCGGTCCGAATTTTGAAATTTCATTTATACAAAAAATATTCCAAATCCAACTCTAAATACTTTTGTACTCTTCATAAATATATATAGAATGCATAACTTACGACATATTTGCAAAAAATCGCTTTTCGATAAGAGTAAAAGTGGTACTTCCGGTCTGAATTTTGAAATTTTTTTTATATAAAAGATATTGAAAATTATGTTTTAAATACTTTTATACTCGTAACGTACTTGTCTAAAAAGCATGACTTGCGAGATATTCGCAAGAAACTGATTTTCGATAAGAGTAAAAGACCTACTTCCGGTTGGAATTTCGAAAAACCTTTTTAAGACATTTTGTTTCAAACTTAAATCTAAGTACATATGAATTCTTTATAAATTTGTTTAAACTTAGTAATTTACGAAATATTTGCAAATTTCGATTTTTTCACTGAAGTAAACTACTACTTCCGGTCTGCCGATTTTGCTCAAAATCTAATCAGTTCTCAAAAGGGAGATAGATTATATTCGTAAATATAAAATTTGGAATTGATACCTATAGCGGTTTGACCGCTATCGTGGTCACACACACACACACACACACACACATTTTTTAAAAACCACTTTTTCGGTATCAGAGGACATCAAAACGTGGACATCTGCAAAAATCTCGAGGTCGAAAATTTTCATCTTCACAATACTTCCTTATAGGTACTACGTATAGGAAAGTAAAATGAAACTCATTTGATCATTGTGTTTTTTTTTGTTTTGTTTTGTTTGTTGTATTGTATTATTACATTATTTTTGTATTATATTTTGTTATTATTTTCCATGACCGACATAGAATTAAATGTTAACAAATTTCTTAAGCTTTAAACGCATCCCATTTGTTTATTTCTTAGTTAAAGATAGTTATGTATTTGATATTTTTAATAATATGCTCTTTCAAAATACGTACAAATATACAGGGTGTTCCATTTAAAAAACTTTCAAATTTCTTAAAAATACGCAATTCAATTGTTTTTTCACGACCTGCATACTAATCAGTGTTAAAAACAGTAATAATTTGCTAATTTGACCAAAACCATAGCTCCAAAAATAACGGAGATGGCAATAGTGCACCGATAACTTTGGACACTGTGTATATTAACATAGTTTTGTTATAAATGGATATTCTTAATTATTTCTTAAATAGTAAGATAGCACAAGATAATAATAATAGTAATTAATTAGCCAACAGAAAATTCCAAATGGGGCAATACAACTACAAGAATGTTCGATAATACAATGTAGATTAAGTAATAATTATGAAATGATGTATTACAGGATTATAACAATAACAACAAAGCATATTAAATAAATTGAAAAATTGACACTAAAATCGCAAAAATTACTCATGTCGATTATTGAAATTTATAGCAGCGTGGTATAAGAGTGCTTTGTATAGAGTATAGGATATTCAAAGATATATCATAGACAACATACATGAGCATTCAAAAATAATATAAGATAAAATGGTGGAAATAATAATAGTAATAATATAGCATTTTTGACAAATACTGCTGAGTAAAAAATGTATAAATTTGACATTAAAATTCTATGTGCATAAAAAGTATGAGAAGCTGACGCAATTAATTCATTTTTAACATCACGCAATAAATTCAATTAATGACCATGTTCTTAGTTATAGCCTCTTTCCAGCTGTTTATATTAAAGTATGAATTATTTATATTTAATATACGCTTCATTTGTCTTCATATAATTAATAACATTCTGTTGGAAAAAAATTAACAATTGCAGTACTCATTAATAATGCAAATTAATTGCAGTTTTTGTAAGTTAGTAAATTATTGCCAGTTTATATTACGCAATTGGAATTAAAACAATGATAAAGGCTAGACAAGAAATAGATAATAAATAATATGATCCATGACAAATAATTTCATACCCGACTAATATATATTTAATTAGTTGATGTTATTTGTTAGTATATGCATTTAATATCTATATTAATGTTAATTTCAAGATCCGAAAAATGCATTGAAGAACACGGAGATTATATTGAGAAATAATTATTTTGTTTTATTTCTATTCCTTGCAGAATGTAGCCAGGAACTTCTGGCGCTAACCTCGTACACACAAACAGAGAAAGATGACATGTTTGTTAAAAACACTTATTTGTTATCAAGAGATTTTAACATGTAGACATTTTAAAATTTTCTTCATCACAATACATCCTGATACGATGAATAGGAAAGTAAAACATTTCCCATTTGTCCATCTGTGGACACGTTGCATAACAATATTACTTGCATTCAAAGCATTTTTTTAAGTGCTTTTTCAATTTTCCTTTTAACAAGACATATTTTGAGTAGTTGTATAATTAATTCTGGTCTCGTATAATATGTCGCTAGTAGTAACAAACATGATAATTAACATAATATACATATGTATGTATGTAATTAAGGTATTGACGTCTAGGCTCAAAATTATATATGTAATTGTATACTATTAAGACGAGATAATTATATTTCATAATACCAGAAATACATGCCCACATTTGACATATATAACGGGTGTAACGAAAGTTTTTGGACTATTTTAAAACGTCCTCTTCGAATACATAAACACAGATTTGAAGAATAAATTATGGCCATGTGTTACCATGGTTACATCGTACATATTTACATATTTAAAAAAAAATTAAACGAACTTTAATAGAAAAGGAATATTATTCCAAGGAAGAGTATATGAGGGATGACTGGTAACTGAAGATTGAATAGTTCGTTTTACACTCTTCTACTTATTCATTTCTTTGTTATATAAGTATATTTTTCAATGGTATATCTTGTTTGTCTATCATAGTCATAATGTCATATACCTACCCATTTCTATTTCTATTTATATTTACATTTTATATTGACTATTGACTGTTATTGTATTCTTAAATACATTTATAAATATATTGATGGAAATCTCTAGCGCCGCGAAATAAATACATTAAAAAGTTCCAATTATTCAAACAAGAGGAGAGAATTTTTATAATTAGTGGAAGACTCAATATATGGAATTTCCCTACATACATTTAGCTTTAAGTGGTTAATTTTTTTAGAACTAATAAGTTGCAGAGAAATTTAGAAACAGCATTTATAAAAAGACTTCTATCTGTACTGCTTATACAGGCTTATTTTTTTAAATCTTGATATAGGCTAACTTTTTTATTTGAAAAGATAGACTAATGGTTCCTAAAGCAAAGTTTTAGGAATCAGTCCAAATAAGAAAAATGTGTGGAAAAAGTAAACGCGTTGTTGCCAGATTGGGCGATATTTCAGAGAAACATATTTTCTTAAATGGCAACACTGCATTTTTTTAACAATTTCTAATACATATTAAGATTCAAGACAAAACAAAAAGAGTGCAAGTTTTTGATTAGAGTGGCGGTTTACGAGCTAATAGTGCCTAAACTTAATTTATTTTTCAACATTAAAAGAATAGCAATAGTAACAAAAATTAATTACCTAATGTTTATTTTTTTAAAAAATGGTCGAACTGATTTCCTTGTTAGGTTCTGCAGCAACAAATACGTTCAACAAAATTTCTTTTAACATTATGTAACATTTGAGGGGTTTTGTTTTGAATTTCCCGTTGTATGGCTAGTTTTAATTCATCAATTGACACAGGAGCGTTAACATAAACTTTCTTCTTCAGATGTCCCCAGAAACAAAAGTCTAAAGGAGTAAGATCGGGAGATCTGGCCGGCCATTCTACTGGTCCTTTTCTTCCAATCCAACGCTCAGGTAGCAGCTCATCAAGATAGGCTCTAACTTCTAAACTAAAATGGGGTGGTGCGCCATCTTGCTGAAAATACATTATTCTTCTGTCGTTTAGAGGAAGCTCATCAATAAAGTTTTCTAATTGATTACGTAACAATGTCAAGTACCTTGCATCCGTTAAATTCCCTTCTATGAAAACAGGACCTATCACTCTATTGTTAAATATGCCACACCAAACATTAACTTTAGGATTGATCTGTCCCCGCCTATCTTCAGCCCAACAAGTATTATTATCAGACCAATATCTGTAATTTTGCCGGTTTACCAAACCGTTTAAATAAAAGGAAGCCTCATCGCTAAATAAGATACAATTTTGAAAATGTGGTTGTAGCCGCTTTTTCCCCAAAAACCAATGGCAAAATTCGAGTCGCCGATCACAATCATCGTCATGAAGTTGCTGTACATTCATCATTTTATAGGGATGGAATTTATTTGAATTTAAGGTTGTCCAAACTGTAGTCTGAGAGCAGCCCACGGCTTGCGCAATCTTATTTGTAGATCGATTTTGGTTTTCAACACTTTCCAAAAGAATATTTTCTTGTACCGCAGTATTTTTACTTCTTTGTCGAATCCTTGGACGCACACTTCCTGTAGCTTTCAACTTAAGCAAATTTTGTCTTATAAATTTTGAACTAGGACGAGGTTTGTTGGGATGTCTAACATGGAATTCAGTGCATGCTTTTCGCAAACTTAAGCCACCAACATGCAAAAAAATTAATTCAATTTTCTCTTGAGGTGTAATACGATCCATATTAATTCAAGATTACACAGAACTTATTGTCATGTTATGACAGCAGGGACAAATATAGCCTCCTTGTTATTCATTTAATGTTGGAAAATGTAAAGTTTAGGCACTAGTAGCTCGTAAACCGCCACTCTAATCAAAAACTTGCATCCTTTTTGTTTTGTCTAGAATATCAATATGTATTAGAAATTGTTAAAAAAATGCGGTGTTGCCATTTAAGAAAATAAGATTTTCTGAAATAGCGCCCAATCTGGCAACAACGCGTTTATTTTTTCCACACCTTGTTCTTATTTGGACTAATTCCTAAAACTTTGCTTCAGGAACCATAGGTCTATCTTTTCAAATAAAAAAGTTAGCCTATGTCAAGATTTAAAATAATAACCTTGTATAATATTTGCGCATCTGGCCAAAGTAGCACACATTACAATGTTCTGGCAACATAACCTCAAATAATTTATAGGGATAAATAACAATAACTACGAACTTTTTTTTTAATGTGATTAAATTCACAATTCAGCACTTAAAGTTAAAATGATATAAAACCATATTTAATTTCCTATTTCACTTTTACGTTGATTGAAAAGATTAAAACAACATAGGTAAATGGTTATATTAACGCAGTTACCATAAATAGAAATTTGTGTTTATGTTATAACTTTAACTTACCCAAATGAATTGGATATTTCCCCGTTAATAGCGCTGCTCTGGAAGGTGTGCACAGAGCTTGCGTGTAATGACTATTCAATATTACACCGTTGTAGGCCAGGGCATCTATATTGGGAGTAGGCATTTCGTTGGTACCATGAAAACCTACATCATTCCATCCCTGTAACAATAAAAAGATGTACCTATTAACATGAACTATGCACAAATCTTCAGTAGATAAAAGATGAAAAGAATTAGACTCTTGAATCAGAGAAATTCTCAACTATTTCATTTTTGATTAACTTAATGACATTTTTATGATATAACAGTAATATTCTTCTCACAATTAGTCATGGATCTATATTGGTATTACCACAGTATAAATTATCATTAATTATGCTATCTATATAGAACAAACAAACCGCAATATTAAAATCAGATTTAATGGACATTTTAGATCTTTAATCTTTTATTTCAATAACTCATTTACTACCTGAATGTTAGTCATACACCTTGCAACTACGTACTGCAGTCCTTTCCTTTTAAAAATATCGGTCAATGTGCTATGAGTCGGTATATAAAGTATGGTAATATTGAGGTATGAGACTGTGCCAATGCCGAATATATAGTGACGTTTAATATCGGTATTTCATCTTGAAAGGCGATGACCGTATAATTGGTTACAAAAGAATGCATGCAAGCAAAAGTAGATTTGTAAAATATAGTTTTAGTTTTAGATACGATTTATTAAAAAAAAAACAAAGAATAAAAAGTTTACTTATACTAGAGTACTTCATATAAGTACTTTTCGACATCGTCTTTCTTTGATCTTATTAGGGAGTTCATTTTAAAGCGCATCATTCTAATACACAAGCACAGTCTGTTTCTGAAATAGAGAAATCAGATAATTAACACAATTTGGATTGTATTCATGTAATAGATAATTTTCATTTAGTTGCTGCAATGAATGACATGTAACGCTCAGGGCATCCAAAACTGTATAGTAATAATATCTGGTAAGTGCTTTTAAAAGACATGATTTAAAATTGATGTAGAATACGATACTTCAGCTGAATGCTGGATAAACAAGATTTAATAGGAAAGAAAAATGACAACATAAGAACCCATCGTGATAAAAAGAGAAAAGAAACAACTGACCTTATATAGACATGTACCCAGAATGGACCCTGATAGAATAGTAAGGAAAGTCATAGAATCAATGAAAGGAGGAAAATTTAATAGACAGTAAGCGAAATAGCAACAAAAGTTGTTTTTCAATAGGTTTCTTTTCTTCAAATACAGGCATCAAACCGTTCTCCTAACTTTACTGATTAATTCTAAAAGCATTCTTTTTGTTTCATAAACATAATACCATGCTGTTAGATACTGCTCCTTCTTCATATAATTAATTAGCTTCTAATAGTTTCTTTTTCTTCTTTTTCATGCTATATCCCTCTGTGAGTTAGGGCGTTGAATTTGGGGTTTGAATTCTGTCTCTACAATCCACATCTTGCAGTTTGTCTGGTCATTTCGCCTAGGCTTTTGTTTTCTTTTATTTTTTTTTTGTCTTGCTGGGACCTATTTCTTTATCTGCTCTATCTAGGTCTTTTGTGGTCAACCTTTTGCTCTTTTCTCCTTTCCTTGATTCTATGATTTTCCTTCATCTTCAGTCAGAGTTCATTCTGGGTACATGTTCACGCTAAGACAGTTGTCTCTTTTCTCGAATTATAATGATGGGTTTTTGTATTATCATTTTTCATATTCTTTTCATTCTTGATCACATGAACTTTGGTTTTTGCATTGTATTTTAATTTAATTCATGTCTTTTGAAAGGAACTGGTAATATACTTGCATATAATGTACGCGTCACAGGTAGTATACTGTATACCCTTTCTTCCGTGCTATGATTTATTTTTTTTTACGTAGGATGGTTTTATTTATAGCATGGTAGATATTTGCGTCTTTCCGTATTGTTTGATTTATATCTAGTCTTCTGGCTCCCAAAAATAATAGTTGTCTACCATTTTTCCCCTTAATATTTTGGGAAGGCTAGTGCCATTGATACGCAATTGCAATGACACTTATTTCAATTGCGGATCATAATGATGAATCCATGCTTTATCCTCAGTAGCAAATTGGTTGATAATTAGACGTGCTTTATCTCCACAAAGTTTTCACACGTCCCTGTTCAAACATGTATTTCAATAAAGCATTCCCTGCTATGTTATTTTGTTGTTAATTTTATAGAATTCTAAAAATTATAGTAACTGCCATTTTGCTTTAACAGCACATAGTTTTTTTAATAATTTATTAATTCTCGAAGGATATTTATTGTTGTATACAGCAAATATTTGTAATTGTTCCTTGTTATATTATAGTAGCTATACAGGGTGTCCCAAAAACATACCGACAAACTTTAAGGTACGGTTGGGGACACCAAAACAAACATGTTTTATTTAATAAACAATGTCTGCAAATGAGCCATATTAGCATAAAAGAGGAAAAATTGTTTTGGTATTATTTTACAAAGTTTTGGACGAAATCACTTTTTATTTATTATTTATTTGCTAACTTTTGTTTTATTGACAAATAAATGATGGTTCACAAAAATTGTTGAAAATGTCGGCCATTAGCTTCAATACAAAGACTCGCAGACCCTATGGAATAATCCAGATAGCTTCTATGTGTGAACAACTCGCCATTACTTTTGCTAGATCTTCTTTATTGCGAATAGGTGTTTCGTAAACTACAGATTTCAGTAATCCCAAAGGAAAAAATCCGCTTGGCCCGCGCGTTTTCCTGATCTCAACCACCTGAATTGTTTCCTTTGGGGTTATCTGAAATTTTTAGTTTACGAAACACCTATTCGTAAAAAGAAAAACCTCCTAGCAAGGCTAATGGCGAGTTGTAGAAGCTATTCCCGAATTATTCCATGGGGTCCACGAGTTAATGAATCGACGAAATCCATCTGTGTATTGAAGCTAATGGCCGACATTTTCAACAATTTTTATAAACCATTATTTATTTGTCAATAAAACAAAAGCTAACATGAACAAAATCTGATTTATTATTATGTCATCCAAATTTTTTTTTTTGTAAAATAATGCCAAAACAATTTTTCCCCTTTTATGCTAATATGGCTCATTGTTTATTAAACAAAAAATGTTTTTTTTGGTGCCCCCAACCAACCCTTAAAGTTTGTCGGCATGTTTTTGGGACATTCTGTATAGATGATTTGAATAATTTTGATGAATTATGAATCCGCTACATCACGAACTCTCAGTTAAATAATAGTATATTAAAATACAACTGTTAAAATACATATGATTTTTGCTCACTCGTTCAAGTTTAGTTTTCTAAAGAATAAGGACCAAATAGTATATTAAAATACAAGTTTCATAAGACACGATTTTTGCGCACGCGTTCAAGTTTAGAAAACGAGCCGCTAGGCGAGTTTTCTAAAGAACAAGTGCGCAAAATGTCTTATGAAACGTGTATTTTATACTATTTTTTCTATTTCGGTTATTAAAAGTTCAAAAAAGTTTAAAATAAGAGACATGTTTTGTTCGAATATTTTAGAAATTTTGCTTTTTTGACGTTGGTTACTCTGATTTTTAAGTAGAACGTTTTAAATATTTGAATATCGGTGGTGCTATATGTAATTGTGTTTAAAATTCAGACTGATTTATACAATAACTTATTTCAAATTATCAACAAAAAGGACGAAATAAATAACTGTACGCCCCCAGAGATTCGCAAAATAGCAGAAGACAATTTACAAAATCTTTCGTCCACAAACTCTCTACATATTTATCAAAACAAACTTTTATAACAGTTGTACTATTCAACATGTTAAGTAAATGTCAATAGTAGCATCCGAAAACTTATCATCCAACTCTGCTTAACAATTTATATTGCTAATTAGTAAGTGAAATGTTAGCATGTGTGCTTTTTATTCTTTGTACAATTTTATTGCACATTTTTGTTACTTTAAAGGCTTATATTTTGACGTTAAAATACGATTTGGTTCCATTTTTTTTGTTACCAACTTCAAAAAAATAAAATTAGCGTGCGATAAAGTAATACTTTATGCAACCAAAACGGGTGTCGTAAAGTGAACTTTATAGCACCGGAATAGAAAAAATATCTTATGAAACGTGTATTTTATATTGTTTTTTATATTTCGGATATTAAAAGTTCAAAAACAATTAAGAGACATGTTTTCTTCAAGCATTTTAGAAATTCAGATGGTTACACTGATTTTTAACTAGCAATTTTTAAATATTTGAATATTAGAGGTGTCCAGAAGTAAATTTCAATAACATATCTCATCTCTGTTTAACAATTTATATTGTTAACTAGCTGACCCGGCAGACGTTGTTCTGTCGTTTCCTGCCGAGATTAGTATTGGTCCAAATAAATAGCGCCATCTATCGGATGGCGGCATATACCAAAACGATTTTGTTGACCAACCGAACATATTTTGTACATATAAATCATGTTGGTTTATATATATAAAATTTAATAATAACTCGCCCACAGCGCCATCTATCAGGTGATGAGGTGATGATCTATGAGTTTCGGTCCCTAAATATAGAATTTGTTAATAACATGACTACAGCACCCCCTATCGACTCCTAGGATAGCTATGAATCATCGTCTTGACAAAACAAATATATTGTCTGAATATGAGTTCAATCGGTCAAGTCGTTCAGAAGTTACACGATAATTAACAGACGCACCAATTTAGGTTGGATTGCGTTTTCCAGATTTTTCGCCAGATCTTACAAATTTGTTTTTCAAATAAAAGCATTCATTTGAGTTATTTCCATAAGTGTTGCGCTTTTTAATCTTTGTGCAATTTCTACTGCTGATCGTTGTAACATTAAAACGTTTTTTTTTAATATGGTTTGGTTCCATATTTTATTTGTGACCAACTTCCAAAAAAAAATAAAATTTGCGTGCGATAAAGTAAGACTTTACAAAACCAAAACTGGTTTCGACGAGTGAATTTTATAGCGCCGGAATAGAAAAAAATATAAATTAACTAGCCAATGGACATCTGTATAAATCCTAAAATATGAGAATCAAATTTTTTATAAAAAAAATCAGGAATTTCAAATTTATTACTTCGACGAATCAATCAATACATAATTGCTTTATTATTAAAAGCATGTGTCTTTACAATCGTATATTGAATAATATTACTTGAAAGTGAGAGATATTTATATAACTGGTTTTAAATATTTTCTAAAATACTGAACAACGTATTATTGGGAATTTCGTGAGAGATAGCAGTTATAGATACGTGATTAGGAGAACTCATTTCGTAATTATTGTTTCTTGGTCACGGAATTTTTCGTATTTTTTACTATTCGTGTTTGAACTCCGTAAATATTCCACCATTGTCTTTTACAATTCATATTATGTTTAATAATCGACACTACATAACAATAGTTGGATTAATAACAGAATATTGTGAACACCTATTGAGCATTTTGCACTTAGAATAATCCGAAAATAGTATGTATATACATGGTCGCTCATATATAACAATCTGATTTGGGATTTCTATTACTTTTGTAAAGATTGTTAGCGATTGATAACCGTATATGCTACTTCAGCTTCTCATCCTCAACTTGGTTACTTGGTCTTTTTTTAAATAGGCCAAAAATGTAGGAGGCATCTACATCTAAGGATCTTTGAAATCAAAATATGTTATCACATTGTAAGAACGAAAGCCCTTCGAACAGTGTGTTTCTTGACAGTATGACCAGATTTTCTCGAGTTCTCTACATCAAATTGAAATACTGAAAGTTGTAGATCATGGCCAGCTGTTTCTTCCTAGTGGTGCTTACATTGGCAATATACGTATAGAATCATGTAATAAGTGCTGATCAATTACACCTCCAGATGAAATAGTGTTTCAAACAGTGAAAGAAAATGAATTTAGTGTTTTCAGAAACTTCATCGTGCTGTCCCAATACCAATGTTTTATGGTCATACGATTTTAATTGCAAAATGTTGCTATAAAATTATTCTCAAAGTGGAATGTTGATGTTGATTTCATGAAAACGAAGCCAATTCTTGGATTGTAATTGGCATTTTCTCGTTGGATCTAGATGCTTTCGAGTGGCCTTCTTAAGAACCTCAGATTCTTCAATGTTCTTTTGACATATAACCTTAATATTTGGCACATAAATATTTTGAATTGTTCATAATATTAAATATCAAAAAAATCAAATCAATCAGGGACATACATTAAACAAAATCAATTGCTGTGTTGCAAATTGTTTTCATTTGTAGGACAATTTACGTACTCTAAAAGTCCTTTTTCTCCATTACATCGTCATAGAGAGGCGTCTTTTAAGTTTTTTCAAAAGCTACGAAGAAATTCTGCGCACTAGTTTTAAACAGTGTTTTCTCATGGCGCTTTATTACCAACAGTTGAAAAACTTCATTCTATGCATTGTTAATTAATTCCTAAAATCATCCAACGAAAACATTCACGTGTAATTTACATAAAAAAAATGCTTAATGTGAAGAAACTCTAAAGCTCGTTTTATATCTGTCAATTTATTGAACATAAAATTAAACTTAAAATTGCTGGTCACCAACATGACGTAAAGTATAGCGTTTTACTCACGTTAATTAAGAACTTTTAACTGAACTAGAAATTGATCGATGTAATACCCGACTTGCATTATAATTAGAGTGACGACAATGGTGGTATTATTTCTGACTGTTTAACGCCAATAATTGTTTGTGTTTGTGGTATTTAGAGTTATCGCAGATATACTGAACACATATTTGAATAAATTGCACAATCAATTAATTGTGGTTTCTAAACAAAGTGGAATCTTAAGTACTGTCTGAACAACTAGTGGAATGGTGTTATAATTGCTTTCCATACTCTCACTCTATAAACACGAGTTATGAATCTATTTTTTTTTATTAGACACTCTATCTTATATTCTACTACATGAAAGAAAGAGAAAGGATCCATACATCTTAAGCCTTATTAAAAGTTTCTCTATTGCATTAAATACCATGTAGGTATGTATTTATATAGAACATATAGTTATGTTTTGTGATATATTGGTTCTAAGTAGGTGTCTTACAAAAGGAAGTGCTGGTGTGCAATGTTCAGAGGAATCTATTGCATTTACAGCGGAAAATTTTGGCACATACGTCGTAATTTTGATTCAATGTACTTCGAAGTACGCATTTTAGAATTAATCAAGAAAACTTTTATTTAATGTTCTGTGTTAGTTTGGGTAGTCCTCAGTTAATTTCATTTCGCGATGACATTTGCTGTGCTGGGAAACGTCATAACTGACGGACAGAATAGCGTCTAAAGTCTACGCGAAATTCCGGCACTTAATATGGAGGTCGTTCGGCACAGCTCACAATGACACTTCAAATTCGGCGTTCGGTTGACGTTACTGCCATAGGAAACGTCAGAATACAAGGACGGAAGATTTATATGTCGTTTGATTAACGTTGGCAGTCGCAGGAAAATATAGTTGCAGGGTATAAACTGTCAAAACCATCGGTCAATTTCAGTTAGCGATGAGACTTGCCGGGAAACGTTAGAATTTACAAACGGAAGAGCGTCAGTCGTACAACACAACGTGTTTTGTCAACTGATAAATGTTCCCAATTGACAGCATCAAATAATGAAAATATCAAAAGTATTATAATAATCTAGCGATGTGTTAAGGAATACGAAAGACTATCAAGAAATATTAACTTTCATTAGACTAGTTGTCAAGTCTGAACATCAGAAAGCTGACAAATATTAAATGAAAAGTGGATTTTTGATTAAAATGTCGTTCTTTTAGATATGTATTATTGTGATTATCAATTATTACTATTGTATGGGTCATTTATTTATGTATATCTTCAATGCCGCGGGCACATGAATAAATGTCTATCATCTTTCCTTATATATTATTATAAATTGTCAGTAAATTGAAATGTTTCATCATATAAATATAAGTTTAAGAGCGAGTTTTGCTATATTCGTTAGATGTGCCCGAAACTATACAGAATAAAAAAATATTAAATAGAATTCTCATTAATATTTATGCCATTTCATTTAATAATTCTGTTATGAAAGCAAACATTTAAAGGGTGCGACTGCTGGGTACGTCAAATTGTTTTTTATTTCGTAAATATGAAATAATTTATGATTCAAATCTCAAATACACAACCATTATGAAAGTACAGCTTTAATTTTATTATCTTCAATAGCCTTAACATTCTTCTATTATCTTGTAATTGTTTAAATGTTCAAAATGCATTGCCGACATTCTGCTAATAAGTGCCTCGAAGCAATACCGCGAGTAGAACATTTGCATTTTTTGAAAATTTGTATTCCTGTTTAGCATTCTTATTAACACTTGGCCCATAATATTTATCAACCTTGACATTTATAATTAACTTTATCTTTCTAACTATTTGAATTTTTTAAATAATTTCTCTAGAATGTCTGAATGAATCGTTGATTGTGATGATAAATGTAGGAAAACGATGCCGAGTTAATTGCGGTTGAGGGCGATAAACTCCCGTTGAATATAAAAAAACTTCGTCTTCGTGAAAGAGAAACGTCAGATCATGTTATACTGATTGAAAAACATGTTTAGTTGCGTGATTTCTGATGAAGCTTAATTATTTATGCCAATTGTTAGGGCATTTTGTTGTTTTATATGAAATATAAGTAACGGTGTGAAATATAACATAGTCGTATAATACGTCATACTTGCATTCAATATAATAAATGACTTGTAGGTGTATTGAGAATTATTTTCAGGTTCAGGGATCCTAGTAGTCATTAAAAGAAGAATTTGGTGTACGAATAACAATTATTTTTTTACTTTCCTGCTCACGGCACTGTTAGTGTCTAAGCACTTAGAATTTTCAGGAATGATTTGTTTATTATGCTATTGAGAAAACAAAGAAAAATCTGAAATCTTATACTTTCCTACTTAAAAGCGGAATTTTACAGGAGGGTGTATTAGGACCAATTTTATTTTATTACATATTAAGAATTTTGCTTACAATGTCTATTAACGAATTTATTGGTTGAATGCCCAAGTGTAGAAGGAGCTTCCAGCAAGAGAGCTGGGGAAATGAGTCATATATTTCATAGCACTAGGTAAAAACTGAAATTGGCTTGGGCGGAAAATCATAAAAACGTACTTTATTTTATTATTTTCTTTGTTTGTTTTTTTAAGAACATTATTCACATAGCTATATCATTGTAAAGAGGATAAAAACACGTTTAATTCTTTCAAAGCTGACTTTATGTTTCAAAAGAAAATTTAAGTTAAGGGTTAAATCTAAAAAATGGAAAGTGGAAAAAAGTCCATATTTAAATTCTGCATAAAAAGTATTTCAAGAAAGTATAATAAAAATGATGTGTCTACTAAAAAAAAAAAGTTATTTCAAGGAAAAGAAATTTGACTTTTGCTTGAAGTCCTGAAGTACATAAAAATTTGGAAATTGGAAAATACCCTATAATTTCACTAGTCCTTAGGATTAATTCATCAAATTTAACCAAACCTATTTCTTTAAAATAAGCGAGATCCCCATGCAGGGAATGTTATTTGCGACATGTTGAGTAAAATATACAAAATATTTTTTATGTATTGAAATTAAAGAATTTGTAGTTAGTCGTACTGTACACTGTACAATAGCTATAATAACAAATGTGTTCTAAAACTTTGCTTTACTCATCACCCATAAACCAATATGTTTTCATTTTAGGCTATCTAATTCTAAAGATCAAAAACAAGGTTGAAACGAAGAGTCAGTATGTTAATCTTGTATCCCTTTTGCCTGAGGGATATGTTATACCCCCCATTTCCCGGAAGGTTCCCCCGCAAACTTCTACGGTTTGGGAACAACTGTTTTAGAGTTTAGCAAGTGAGTCTTTCTCCAAGGTTGAAGTGCAGGTAATGCTTCAATTGTAGGAACTATGAACGTGTAAATAGTTAATCTAGAGTTGTCATATACTCCTGGACAAATGATACATTTGTTAAACAATCTAGTATTAAATATTATGGAAACTAAACTTATATTTTATGATTCATTGTGTGCCCCAGAAATTTAAGAAAAATAAAGGAATTCTGTAATATCAGTACATTGGGAGTTCATATTATAGGTGTCCTGGGGATATACATTAAAACCTATTCGGGAATTGAAATAGTGTACTACTTCACAGTTTAAAAATAAACTTTAAAAATAGCTCGGATATAGTCTTTTACATTAAATGAATAATTGCACAGAAGAAGAAGGTGGTGGCTCTGAACAATAAAATGCTTATTATTATTTGTTTGATTCATTATGATTGTTGATTTTCATAGATATATATTAATGTGTGCTCGTGTGTGTGCATTTAATATATGTGCTAATTACTAATAACAGTATGTATAAAAATGCTTGTTTTATTTACCAGTCTTATCAGAAATGCCCAATTCAAAATTTGGAAAAAATTGTTTCATATAAACAACAACTCTTTCTTTCCTTTTTAAATCCTGTCGCAGTGAAGGTGGTTAAATGCATTAGCATTCCATGTTCATTACAACTGATATTTCTTTACATCAGCTTGGCGTTTTTTTAATATTTCTGTTGCTAACATTGGTAGTTAGCAACAGAGTTAAGTTAAAATTCCAATTTTAAAACTGTTCGGTCCTTTAGGATTTCAAATTAATTCAGAATCAGAATTTTACCGGATATGCGCTTTATTATCAGAAGTACTAATTCTAGAACGGTTTCAGAGCTGTTTAGAACTGGGGTTCCGAACAAACCTTATAATTCAGACAATGGATTTATTCATACAGAGGTAATATGTAATAATACGTATTATAGATATAAAAAAATGTGCCAGGATAATTGTTGTATATGTGCTTATATAATATGTTTCATTTCAGTTCTGGCAGCAATAGAATAACATCACAGACACAGATAATAATTTAGAACTAAAAAATTACAGAGTGATAGTTTAAGATTAGGTATTAACTTGTGATCTTTTACTATCACCCTGAAATACAATTAATAAAAATGAGGTGTGGCCACCACACGACTTTCTTATACGTATGAAAGTGTTACTTCCGGTCCGAATTTTGAAATTTCATTTATGCAAAAAATATTCCAAATCCAACTCTAAATACTTTTATACTCTTCATAAATATACATAGAATGCATAATTTACGACATATTTGCAAAAAATCGTTATTCGGTAAGAGTAAAAGTGCTACTTCCGGTCCGAATTTTGAAATTTCATATATACAAAAAATATTGCAAATTCAGTTCTAAATACTTTTGTACTCTTGATAAATATATATAGAATGCATAACTTACGACATATTTGCAAAAAATCGTTATCCGATAAGAGTAAAAGTGGTACTTCCGGTCTGAATTTTGAAATTTTTTTTATACAAAAGATATTTAAAATTATCATTTAAATACTTTTATACTCGTAATGCACCTGCTTATAAAGCATCACTTGCGAGATATTCGCAAAAAACTGATTTTCGATAAGAGTAAAAGACCTACTTCCGGTAGGAATTTCAAAAAATTTCAAATAAAATTATTGTCAATTTCAATTTTAAGTATATATGAATTCTTTATAAATTTGTTTAAACTTAATAGTTGACGAAATATTGTCAAAATTCGATTTTTTCGCTGAAGTAAACTGCTACTTCCGGTCTACCGATTTTACTGAAAAACTAATCAGATCTCAAGAGGGAGATTATACACGTAAATACAAAATTTGGAATTGATATCTACAGCGGTTTGACTGCTATCGTGGTCACACACACACACAGAGACACACACACACACACACACACACACACACACAGACACACAGACATTTTTTGAAAACCACTTTTTTGGTATCAGGGGACTTCAAAACGTGGACATCTGCAAAAATCTCGAGGTCGAAAATTTTCATCATCACAATACTTCCTTATACTACGTATAAGAAAGTAAAAAAGAATAGAATAATATGTTTGCCTATTACTAACTTAACCTAATGTGATATGCTACATAAACAAATTAAAAAAAAAGAATAACATATTGTATTCAGAACTTATACATTTGTACAATAAAATCAATATCCATCCAATATTGAAAAAGTGAATAATGCGAAATTAATTATCTTGAACACCAAATAAGTATGCCCGGTATCGCGCATATGAACTATCCTTAATGCCCACTGGTAGAGGTGGGTCGTTAGCGAACGAATCGGTTCAGTGAACCGAATTCCAGCAGCGAATCGAGAGAGCCGGTTCACTAGATTTCAATGAACTGGATCTCGGCTCACTTGGAAAGTAACTATGCGCGCGACTGAACCCACCTGAGAGAACAGTGCTAACGTAATGCGATCCGCTTCGGTCGCGCACCGAGAGAGGCGGTTGATAATGAATTGGATCTCGGCTCACTTGGGAAGTAACTTTATCCGGTTCGGTCGCGAACGTATTAAAACCATTAAGGGTCTCTATCAGTACCGAAAATGTATACGCGAAAGTACCAATTCTTTACCCGTAAATAACATATTCAATTTTCAATTCTACAGGGAGATCCATATTTCTATAGGATAACAAAGTGGTTTTCTAGGTCGGACTAAATTAATTATTTCCTAAATTTGTCCTTACACTTTTTATGGTTGAATAATTGAAAAATTGTAAACACGTTTTTCTCCAAGACTTTACATTTGATATTCTTCAGACTTACACCAAAATGATGAGCATGCTGCGAGCTGGGGCGGACCAGATTTATTATTTTAATAATTTTTTAATAAAGGTCTAATTCTCTGTTTTAAAAAAAAACAATATGCAACCAACATAACTTTGGATTGAAAAAGTTTTCTTCGAGACGTGATTTATGAGCCCTCATAATTTCTCTTGCCCCCCTGGAGAGAGGTCGGACTCGTTAATCCATCAAGCAGGTACCGACACGCCAATTTGTCTGTTGATTTTACCTACAAATAGTTACCTACTTAGGCAACGTATTATTAAATTTAAGTAAATGATATTTAATGAACCCCAATGAATCTGAGGTCATTTGTTGCTTGTAATTTGTTTTTATTATTTTCAACTTGTATATTTAAAAAGGGTACAATTTAATAGATTATTATTAAGTACTTTATAAATATTTGTTATTATAAATTTATTTAATGTAAAAAAACTGCATTCCGGGCCTAGTATGTACGTGATTAATTTACTAGTTATACAGTCAAACAAAAATTATTTTATTATTACATGGTAATTGTTCACTGATTAAAGAAAAATAGCATATTATTCGGAATATGAAACGTAACTGTTGTAATTTCCCAAATTGTTCTTGAAATTTCTCCCTAATTGGTCGGACCAAAATAACCTGCTCTCTGGGTTTTCCGCTAAGCTAAAGGATTATTCATGATTAGACATAACAGTTGTTCATTAGAGTTAGAGGTACAATAGAAGTATCCTTTGTTTGTTTTTATTTCAACTTAGTTTGTGTGCGTCCATAGTGATTATAAGTTGAGTTGAAGTAACGTTCTAAAAATGGGTATCCATGGCAAGAATAAGATTTCTGGTATTAATCGCCGGAAAAGCATAAAAAGAAGAATGAACGCATTGGGTAATAAGAGGTAAATATATTATAATGGTTTTATTTTATCTATCTGACTGACAATATTTTGTAAAAAAATTAGTCACTTGCAACCTAATTCCATCGGTTTATACTTTAAATAACTTTTTTATTTGTTTCAATACATTATTTTTATGCTTCCTAGATCAGCTGAAGTAGTACCAGACATTGAGCCCATTGTTTGCGATGAAGTAAACGGACAGCTACAGATGGAAGCCACAAATAATCTCCCGGAATTGAGCATTGTCAAAGAAGATCCAAAGCAGCAAGATGGTGGACTAAAGGGCAGACGTGTTGTAGACATACAATATTTTTTAACGACTTTAAAAAAACCTAAAGCACGATGGGTTTGACTGCAGTTTTTTTGATATTGAAATTTTGTCTGAAAGAAGGTATGGACTAGAAAGCATTTTCACAGCAAAATGTAGAGAGTGTAATGTGTCAAATACTGTTGCAACAGAAGCTGATTCAAATGTCAGTGTAAATAAAGCCGCTGTTTGTGGCTCCTTGGCAGTCGGTCTAGGATATTCTCAATTTACAGAATTGTGCGCCTCTCTAGATATACCGGCCATATCTCCTAATACATTTTCATCAAATGAAAAATCTTTATCTGACGTTATTAATCATTGTACACATATGACTCTATTATAGAGGCATGTAAACAAGAAAGAGCGTTGGCTGTAGAAGCGGGCGACCTGGATATTGATGGTGTCCCTTACATTTCTGTAATTGTTGACGGAGCATGGTCTAAACGGTCTTACAGGACGAATTACAATGCTTCTTCTGGTGTTGCTTGCATAATTGGTATGAGAACCAAAAAAAAATTGAATATTGGTATTAAAAATAAGTATTGCCAGTTTTGTGAAACATATCTTGCCCGCAAAATGGACATTCCCCAACATACGTGTTACAAGAATTGGTATGGCACATTAACTGCCATGGAGTCTCAGATTATTTTAGAAGGCTTTCTATCTTCTGTTGACATGCACGACTTAAAGTACAAGAAAATGATAGGAGATGGAGATAGCAGTGTATATAGGAAAATAAAAAATACCAATCCATACGGACCAAATTTTTATGTAGAAAAAATTAAATGCAGAAACCATATTATACGCAACTATTGGAATAGAATCAAAAAATTTGCTAAATGTACCAAACTCAGTCCTAAAATACGGTGTCTGTTTCGCCATGTTTTGCGGTTTCGTGCAGCAATAATTGGTGCTGTAAAATTCAAAAAAAAAGAGGGTAAGTCTTTTGGTGAAAAAATATGCGATTTGAAAAATGATATTTTGAATGGACCAAAACATGTTTTTGGTTGCTATGATCAATGTCCGGCATATTTCTGTAATGGCCCAAACACTGACGAAGAAAATTTATGGATAGAATATAAAAATAGTGAGGTCTTTCCCGATTTTAATAAACATTTAACAAGAGTGGCTAATAATGCATCCAGCTTATTATACGATGTTGACACGAATATGGCAGAATGTTATAACAGTATTGTTAATAAAATGATTGGAGGGAAAAGAGTAAATGTTTCTAAAGCGGGATCTTACCGAAATAGAACACTTGCAGGTGTCGCAAATTTTAACAATAATCGTCCATTTTTCTATGAAGTTCAAAACAAAATTGGTAAAATTGGAAGCTTTACGGAAAATTTTTGTTTGAAAAGTAAGCGTACTAAAAAAAGCAGTTTACGTAAAAAGAAAATTATTTACCAAGCTGATGCCGATTACGGCACACCTACTGTTGACGATTTAAGTGTTTCAAAGCATTAAAAAAGAGGTTTTGATTAATATTGAAAATGCAAATTGTGAAACAATTCAAGAAAATACTCAGGGTCAATCTTTAAATCCAAAATGGCTGCAAGAACGTATGTATCTATAAACTTCCAGTAATTTTGGAAAAATTTGCAAGCTTTGACCAACCACTTCGACTGCATCGACCGTGAAACAATTAATTTATAATACAAATATTAAACGCAGCGCAGCATTACAACATGGCATTGTCCATGAAGCAACAGCTCCAGGAATTTTTGAAAATATGTACAATTTACACGTGAAAGAATGTGGCATGTTTATTCATCCACAATATAAATTTTTGGCTGCCTCTCCAGATGGTCTTATCGATCAAGATGCTATTTTGGAAATAAAATGCCCATACGCTGCCCGAAATATGGATGTAGAAAATGCAGTAAAAAAACAACATAATTGACTACTGTTACATTGAAAATAATAAAGTTACGCTAAAAGAAAATCATAGTTATATGTACCAAATTCAAGGTCTCTTGAAAATAACAAATCGAAAATGTTGCTATTTTTTTTATACTTTTAAGAACTGCCATTGCGAAGTTGTTGCAAGAAATAATCAATTTTGGGAAGATCAAATGGTCAGTTAACTGGGAAAGGTTTTTTTTTCTGCATATTTATATATGAGTTATTAGATTCAAGATACAATCAAAACATGGCTTTAAGAGACATTAAATGTAGAGATTTATAATTGATAGTCGTGAATATTCAATTTTATTTTATCGTCAATGATGATTTGTATCCCTATAATATGCAGAATAATGTACCTCTTCTTTGTTTATTTTATTTGTACCTAATAAAAAGCATTTTTACTATTATATTATGTATTTTAGATTTTTTTTATAATATATTTTATTGAAATTGTTTGTATCTAATAATAATTATTCTATTGTGTCTTTCTTTAATTTTGATGTAATTTTTTATTATATATTTTATTAAAACTTTATTGAATAAAGAAAATACAAGTTGATATTTATTGTAGCTTTTTTCTCGCTCTTCCTGCCAAAATTTTATCTAAGTACATTTTAGCATTCTCTAATATATTAAACACAGGCTTCAGGGGAACCTTCTATAAAGTGGCTAGTAAAATAACCGTAGATTCATGGGTCAAGTAAAATCCCAATCTCTAGATTGACAGCTGTTAATTTTACCTGAGTGCATTTTGTATGGTTGGATGTATAGTTAGAAAAATATATATCTATTTTACTGATGAGGGTGCCCATCAGTAAAATAAAAATATATTTTTCTAACTATACAACCAACCAAGGAACCTACTGTACGACTGGCTGCCGAGTATCGACTGAATAATTTGGAAATTATAGTTGAAATACGGTCGCAGGACGGATTGAAAAATAAAAATTGATATTATATAACAGGGAGGGTACGCACTACGCAGAAAAATATTTATTTTTGTACAACATAACAACATATTGTATAAAATAAAATATTTAATTTATTAGTTGTCTGTGAGTTACAAACTTCTTACAAATATTTTTATTACACCTGCACCATAATCATAATTGTCATTTAATAATGCTATGAAAATTATGAAATGCTCTAGTTCTAATTACTTTATGTTCGAATGGCATACTCTTCAATAATTATAAATACCAAATGAATGTATAATTTAGTTTTACATATATTTTGCTTAAATTGTGTACAAAAATCTGATAATTTGTCAAATTTGTGTGCATTATAGCTTCAAATATATTGTTTGTCAAACATTTTGTGTGATTGGTGTGCGCGCAGCCTAAATTATCATCCCGGTTCGTTTGAGCCGACGACGGCGCCGAGTATTACATGTTCTACATTCTACACGTTCATGAACGGTATGCTATTACGGATCAACACGGTTCAAATGAGCCGGTTTGTCCACTTCTACCCACTGGTATTGAATTATACACCCTGGCAACCTGGCATGAAAAACCACGCTCACACAACGCTGTTCTATGCGCGGGTGGCTTCATGGAACTTCGAGAAAATCTCAAGTTTAAGTGGTGTAAATTATATCAGTGCTAAATGAAATTAGATTGTAAAGATATGCAGGTTGCTTGGTATTAATTATTGCATAGTACAATTTAGCGGACTACAAGGGTCTGCTAAATTGTTTTTTAGCCATAGTGATCCATTTCAACTCGGACAGTTTGTGCGAGACTTTGTCAAATTTGCGTATTCCAAATATTAATCTTAAACAAGATTTCTGGACTCGCTGTATACACCAGAGCGTAGTAGTTCCTCACATAACAAATATTTCATATATGTAGACAAATAGTGTCTGTCAGGGTTAATAAGTTTTATGTTAGCATAAGCTTTCTGTATGTAGGTTTTTGCCTAAGGCTTAACAAAATTGGAAACAAAAACAACAAGAAGAAGGGGGTTCCCCAACATATTTCTCTCTGATTATCGTTAATAATGAGAGCTCTTGTGCGACAATACTTTTAGTGCGGTTTCAACGGAAGAAGACATGTATCTATGTATTCGTTAAATTAATTTATTTTTAGTAATAGCTTCAACGTGATAATTCCTAAAGATTATTACATAATATATTTAAATTAAGTCACATAACACTTATAAGAAGGCCTGAAGAATATTATTTTCTTCTTAAAGTTTAATGTATGTATTTTTTGCAACTTTCTCTGCAAATAAACACAGATTTCTATTTAGGAAATGTATAATCATTTTGAAACAAACAGCAATGTAACATATTTGCGGCATATACATGCTATAATAAATGTTTCATAATATGTAGAGGCACGATTTATCAAATTAGATGAATTTTTAGTGTCGCCTTGTAATTTCAAATTAATTCAATATCCGAATAGATGTAAAACATTTAGTTAGCAAGCTTAATTGTCTCAGTAGTGACAAATTTACATACATTTACGCTCATATTTAATTTAAATACACTGCTCAAAAAAATTAGGGGAACACTTTTTTCAAAACCCGTAACTTTATAAATAATTGTTCTAGGCAAATCAAATTTGGTATGTTTCAACGGCATATATTTAACTTTAAAAAAATATTAAAACAATTTTACAACGCTAAGTTACACTTAAAAATGTAAATTAATAACGCAAAACAAAATGGAAAAAATTTCAAGTATGCTTTCCCCAATATGTCAGAAGAGCTGGACAAGGTCGATATCGAAAAATTACTCAAAATCAAGACCGATTTCTTGTCCTTTCCTCTCTTCGTAAGCGTATTCCCACAATAAGAGACCTCCTAAACGACCTAACACAAGCACATGGAAAAGAAATTTCTGATCAAACTGTTAGAAACAGATCAAAAGAAGCAAATTTGAAACAGAGAAGACCTGTCTGCGCACCACGCTTTACGCAGCATCACAAAGCAGCGCGAATGAAGATTGCTCTGGATCACATATATTGGCAACTTCGTCACTGGACGCTTATACTGTTTACAGACGAGTTCAGATTTTGTTTAACTCGTTGCGACGGTCGAGTACGTGTATACCGGTAAGTTTTCGGGTGAAGCAACGACAGAGGAGTGTCCAAGTCCCCACTATCACTCGCTACAGTTATCGTATTCCCCGACGCGAACGGCTGTAGTATACTACTACCACCGCTCTGGTTAACGGAGGGGAGTACATATACGTAGTCGTTCAGTTGTGGGGACTGATACATGCGCTATACAATCGTTGCGTTACCAGAAAACCTACCGGTATACACGTCGTGGTGAACGCTACTCAGCCGCTACTATATAGGAAGTGGATAGATTTGGTCTTGGATCTGTGATGGTTTGGGCTGGAATCGGTGTAGACAACAGAACTGATCTTGTTGTGGTTTCTAATAGACCAAATGCAATGAATTACATCAAAAATGTTTTGGAGGACCATGTGGTGCCTGCTGCATATGGTGTCGGTCCACAATTTCATCCTAATGCAGGACAATGGAAAGCCACATATCGCCGGCATCACCAGATTTTTTTTTACAAGAACGTGGAATTTAGATCATGGAATGGCCGGCGTTAAGTCTTGACCTGAATCCTATTGAACACGTGTGGGATCTGTTTGACCAACGTGTTCGCAAGCGCCCTAATCCACTACTAACCATACAGGAACTGACACAAGCCCGGATTGATGAATGGGATAGCATACCCAAAGAATATCTTCGCAGACTAATGCATACGCGGTATTAAACCTCACCAATCCACATAAAACCCTACTCTCATCGATACTATGACACCTGTTTCCATTTTCTTTTGCGTTATTAATTTACATTTTTTAGTGTAACTTAGAAGTACCTAAGAGTTGTAAAATTGTTTTTGTAATTTTCTTTATTTAAATGTATGCCGTTGAAGTATACCAAATTTGATTTTCTTTGACATCTTATTTAAAAAGTTACAGGTTTTGAAAAAAGTGTTCCCCTAATTTTTTTGAGCAGTGTATCATTAAAGCACAGTAAAAATGCACGAGGGCATAATTTATAGAAAATAGATCAAGATTTTTAGCAATTTAAATTGGTCCTTAGTTTTTTCAATTTCTCAAATACTTGTTTACAGAAATTAATGTTGAAAGACGGTACCTTTTCTTCTTCGTATGACATTGTTAATTTTATGTACTTTATTTATATTTATTTTTAAGTATTAAGTGTTATTCTTAATATCTGTGCACGATGAAATGTAAGCGATATAAAGAAGTTCATTATTTAAACGATTATAATCGTTGCGACATTTCTTAAGCTAAATTATCGCAATATATATATATATATATATATATATATATATATATATATATATATATGTATATATATATATGTATTTATTAAGACAGTCAATTTTTAATCATCCGTTCATAAAAAAAAATAACAAATTGAAACACGGTAAAGTATAATTTGACAACGCTTTTGACGTAATGTCCGATGTAGAGGTAGTCATATTGAATTTTTTTCTACTAACACTGCAGTAAAGGAAACAATGGTCTGTTGATGTTATCTATAAAAAACAGCGTAGATATAATATATATTGTGATATAAGTTGACCCAGTTCCACCAGAAGTTAGATAGCTATTGTTTAGTTCAATTTTAAAAATAATTTACCATAATTTTAAGATAAAGATGCGGTAATCGTTACCTTGTAATATTTTTTATTCATAAAAAATAAGACGGTATATATTTCAATTCGCTGAATTTACAAAGGTATATAATGAATATGTTGGTGAGGAAGGATGCTGTGCACAGCAGGTAGATGCGATTTGTGGATGGCCTTGCAGCGCCGGTGTACCGTATTTGAGAATCTCTTTCTTATGCGACGCTAACTTATGGTACTATAATATTGTTCCTTCCAGGAATCTTAAGTCCCTGTTGTAACTCATAACAGCTTAGGAGCAAATTATTAGAGACAGTCAGTCTTCCATAATGTGTACTTTTGTTCTTTAAGTTAGCAAGCACTTTTGACATTCTTACAATCGCGTAAATGTTAATTTACACAACGTATATTAACTAACGGATGAGTTGAACATTTTTAGCTGGAGTCTCTCCTAGTAAAGACTTATTATTATTATTATTATTATTATTATTATTGTTATTATTATTATTAATAATTAGACGCATATTATGCGTACTATATGATTTTAATAACAAAATATGAATGAATTCTGAACAGAAACCTTCAAATTAAAAAAAAAACGCATTGTGAAATAAATATGAACATACGTATAGAAAAACATCCAAAAGCATAATACTGAGAACAAATCAAGAGCCCACAAGCAATCCAGCAATGAGCAAAATTTTAATTTTTGGGATCAATTATTTCAGAGGATGGAAGAATGTAAAACGAAAGAGGTAAAAAATAACAAAGAGATAAAGGTTGTACAGGCCCACAAGAAATAGTTTATTGCGTCCGAAAGTAAGGAAGGTAGAGTAGAAGTATTTAAAAGGGTCTTCACACCAATTATTTATTATATATTGATCAGAAATGTGGAGATTAACAAAAAGGCAGACAGAAGCAAAAAAATTACGATTTTATGAAAGATTTGAAATACAATATATAGAGAATCTTTAAGTGTATACCTAAAAGGAAGTCAATTGCGTTGGTATGGAATATGTGAAAAGATGACAGAAGATAGAATTGTCGAACAGGTCAAAACTTGGAAAAATAAATCAAGACGAGGATTCAAAAAAATGTGAAAGGAATGGCAAATTGCAGATCTAAATGAACTCACCCAAGATCCAAGAAAATGGAGCAAAAATTGGAGAAGGGCTCCATTTTAACTTTCACGTTGCCTTCCACCTTTGTTTGCATTTGAAATATTAAAAGACCGATATAAGAATTAAAATTTTACATTAAATACCTAATTGGAATTTATTATACTTATACATAGGTTAATTTATTCAATCATTTTAAAGGTTGTAATATTTCTGACTACTGACAGACTTTATATATCTATGTTCAAAGGAGTTCAAAGTTTGTTGTACTACAGTTGAACAGTACGCTGTAGATTTTAAAATTCAAAGCAGTAGTATCAAACTGCAATCAGCAGTGGGACCAATAGTCTCGATAACAAAGATTCGATAAGAATTGACTATTGAAATATATCGAAAATTACCCAGAAGTTTTCATTCATAGCTGGCAATGTTTTGATCTTTTCTAGTGCTTATTATAATGACGAAAGTTTCCAAGTTTTGAAGTCTCCTGATACCGAAAAAGTATTTTTTCTAAACAACTTTCTTTCTGTCTCTTTTTCTCTCTTTGTGACCATGACCGCGGCAAATGGCTAGAGCTATCAATAACAAACTTTATAATTACGAATAGAATCTTTCTCTTGAGATCCGATTAGATTTCAGTAAAATCGGTAGACCGGAAGTAGTAGTTTACTTCAGTGACAAAATTCGAAATTTACCAATATCTCGTCAACTATTAAGTCAAGACAAATTTTTGAATAATACAAAAGCACTGAAAAGTGAATTTTAGAGGTACTTTCTAACAAAACTTTTTCAAATTTCCTACCGGGACTGTGTTATAGAAAAAGAGAAGAGAAATATTTTTGTAATAAAAAATTTCAAAATTTGAACCGGAAGTAATACTACTTTTATTAAATAGCGGTTTTTAGCAAATATCTCGTAAATTATGCATTCTATACAGATTTATTAATACAAAGGTATTCGCTTGAGTTGGGACGTTTTCTGTATATAAAAAATTATCAAATTTGGACCTCAACACAGTGGTCTGAAACGCCCGAAAAGCTGGTCAAAACTCGAAAAAGGTTCGGATTTGGCTAAAAATCAGTATGCTTTAGTTTTTTTACTTTCTGATTGTAGATTTGAGGTAAAAATGGTAAATTTCAAAATGGGGAGTTTTAAATTGCCAGTTTTCTGTTCAAAAATACGATAAAATAATATAAAATTTGGCTTAATAAATTTTGTGTTGTTTCTCATTATACTTTTTATAATTATACTTACGATAAAGACAATAACAATTATGATAACAATAGTAATAATGATAATAATAATAATAATAATGATAATAAAATGAAAATAATGATAATAATTATGATTATTTCTTGGTAATTGTACTTTAAATAATTCAAAGTGACTTCTTCTAAGTTACTATTTAGTTCGGATCGTGCGCATATTAAATCTCTTCAAGATTAATTAAAAATATGTAATTCTGATGTGACATATACATGTGACGCGTCACATGTATAGGGCCGTGCAACCAAATACAAATAAATCAATTGCGAGGAGAATCGCAGAAAGTCGCACCTGAATTTTTGATTTTCTAGTTAGTTAGACATTCATCTGGGGAATGAATCAGCGAACAATGCGGAGTCTCGCGGAAACATAACTTTTTTTGACAATTTCGGAAAATTTTTAATAACAAATTATAAAAAATTGTTAAAAAAAGTAAAGAGTCAAAACATTATACCAATCTTCAGGTGCATCCTCCATCTTCTTGTTAAAGATATTTGCACGTTCACGAATTTTTGTGTGCACTTCAAATGTATTTTTTCTCGTTTATTGTTGAACGTTGCACGTAGCAAGTTTTGACAACCTCGACTTTCACACACACCTACACGTCCCGTAGGCGCGCCATCTATCTGCTATTCGAGAAATAGACGCGCAGGCACCTCGTTTACCGACTACCACACAAGAAACTATTTGAAAAAAAAATGTTGTTTTAGGTTTTGACCAACTTTTTGGACGTTTCAGACTACTGTGCGCAGGTTAGAATGCTACTCACATTCTCACTAAGAAGGTAAAAATATTGAAACCTTAATTTGGAATAACTTTTGTATAAAAAATTCGGAACGCAGAAACATATAAAAAGCCGTGTGGTAGCTACACCTCATTTTTTACTTTCCTATTCGAATATAAGAAGAATCTGGAAGATGTGAATCCAGTTGCAACACAAATAGATGTCGAGCTGTACTTTCGACACGTCTACTCTTATCGAATTTTACGCATTGACTAATTTCGATGCAAACGGCTTTGTGATTGCATTCGGAAGAAATCCGATACTAGATGGCGCTCTTCTATTGAGTCGAATTTTTTGTGGTCCACCTCCACATCAATAGATCATGAATGTTTTATTTAGAATAAATGAACAAAATATGGCGTATCCGTATGTGGTGATTTATCTTTTTCGCCTTCTATTGTCAAAAACTGGATAAAATTTTATAGACTGCGAAAAGAACCACTTAAATATGATGAACCAATTGAAGAGGTAAAGACACAATAGATTTCATTTATTGAAGAATTGGTGTTTAAATATCGCCATTTGAGATTTTAATATTATGATTCTCTATCTAAAAAAAGATGAACAACTCGTATTTCAAATATTTTCAAATTGAATAGGTCATAGATCTTCATATTAATATTTGAGGATAGAACATCAATGTTCCTTACTTTTTACTACGCTGTATACATTATATGTACATAAATATATATATACATGATATGTATAAATCAATACATATCTTTGCATAACTCATGTATATGTATGTCTATTGACCGCATGTTTCTGACATTGAAAGTAATTCAAGGTTCGTTCTCGCCTTTAAACTTCCTTTCATTTAGACCAAAGTATCGTTTATCTCATTTCTGAATCAGTCTGTTTTTAATATCAGTCTGTGCCACTTATTTCCGCGATGACAGTTTCATACACGATTATCTGAAGTTACATAACCTACAACTTTCTTCTGGTCGTATGGTCGTAACATACATATAAATATATACACAATATACTTTCATCTCCGGCTTGTTTACCTTTTATTTTATTTTTTTTCAATAAAATGATATGTAACTATTTTTTTAGATTGCTTAAGGTTTGCACACGATTTACGCTCTTTTCTTGAAGCTTTTACTTTTCACATCTAATTTTAGAAATTATTGCAAATAGAATTCTTTATATAATGATCTGTAATTGATTTACGCCACCGCCATTTGCATTTTAGCGATTTGTAAGTTTTACAATTTCCACCCCTGCCTGAATTTAAATTAATTGTTAAATTTGACATTAAAATTCTATTTGAGCAGTTCAAAGGCTTTGTTAGCAGTGTTTTTGAACATTATCAGCATAAACTAATCAACTTAACATAATATGAATTTGAAATGACAGAGATTTAGTGCTATTTCAACATCTCGGCGATGTTATAGTTACATACAAATAGGATCGTATGGTTATAAAATGATATTTTTATTGTATATTAAATATTCAAAACAAACATTTTATTACTTTGTTAGCGAAAAAAAAAAAAAAAATTAGATATGGAAATTTAGGTGTTACAATACTGTCTCTATTTTCTAGTTTCAGAGGAATAGCGGCACATTTTACATTTGTATCTAATTCAGTATTTATACACTTCCATATTTCTCTTTTTGTTTGATGAGCAACTACTTTTACTTTCTTAATATAAGGAAGTATTATGTGATGAAGAAAATTTTCGACCTCGAGATTTTTACAGATGTCCACGTTTTGAAGTCCCCTAATACCAAAAAAGTGGTTTTTAAGAAATGCCTCTCTCTCTCTCTCTCTCTCTCTCTCTCTCTCTCTCTATCCACGATAGCGGTCAAACCGCTGTAGATATCAATTCCAAATTTTGTATTTACGTGTATAATCTCCTTCTTGAGATCTGATTAGCTTTTCAGTAAAATCGGTAGACCGGAAGTAGCAGTTTACTTCTGTGAAAAAATCGAATTTTGCCAATTGTCAACTACTAAGTTTAAACAAATTTATAAAGAATTCATATATACTTAAAATTAAAATTAACAATAACTTTATTTAAAAGTTTTTCCAAATTCCTATCGGAAGTAGGTCTTTTACTCCTATCGAAAATCAGTTTTATGCGAATATTTCGCAAGTTATGCTTCTTAGACAGGTACATTACGGGTGTAAAAGTATCTAAAACATAAGTTTCAATATTTTTTGTAAAAAAAATTTCAAAATTCAGACCGGAAGTACCATTTTTACTCTTATCGAATAGCGTTTATTTGCAAACATGTCGTAAATTATGCATTCTGTATATATTTATCAAGAGTACAAAAGTGTTTAGTGCTAGATTTGCAATATTTTTTGTATAAATGAAATTCCAAAATTCGGATCGGAAGTAACACTTTTACTCTTAGGGAGTAGAACTTTATCTGGAATATCTTGCAAAGTATGCATTTTATAACGATTAATTAAGAGAATAGAAGTACTTAGAATAGGATTTTGAATAACTTTTGTTTAAAAAAATTCTTGAAATTGTATAGTTTCAAACGCTCATACGTATAAGAAAGTCGTGTGGTGGCCACACCTCATTTTTTATTATGTTTTGATAGAAATTAAGTTTATTTTGTTTTATCTACACTCTATATTTGCGTTTCTTATTTTTACAATAATAAGTATATAACATTAGGAATATTACAGTGCCTCTTAAAATAAAATAAAATTTTAATTTCATTATTCATGTTAGCTAATTGCTGAGTATACTGAAATATTTTTTGTTTATTTCCTACCTTAATGTTCGCTTTAATACTAAAACAGAATATATCATAACTAACGATATCCGGCGAGCGCTGTTACGCTAAAAGAAAACTAATTTTTATCGGTATCAAACTTCACAGAAACACACACCAGACTATGCTAGAGTTTTCATTAAACTTTCATCAAATAGGTTCAGCGGTTTCGGAGTCTATAGGGAACATGCACACCCACTTTTAATTTAACCACTGAATAATCACAGGTAATCCAATGTAAATAAGATCATTAATGCAACTTCATGGGTTAGTACTAATCTACCCACGGAATGTGATCCGATATCAATAAGATTAAATGATGGAATATGTTTTATTTTTAGTCCGATCGGTACCAAACTTCACAGGAAAACGCTCCAGACTAAGCTAGAGTTTTCCTGAAAATGTCATAAAAATCGGTTCAGCGGTTTCGGCGTCTATAGGGAACATATACACACCGCCACACACACACACATTCAATTTCATGTATAAGAAAATACTACTGAAACACATACATAAATTTAACAAAACTATCATTTGCGATAGTGTTATTAAGACCAAACATGTTGAGCTAGATGAAATCGAAACTGTCTCAGAGCTTCCGGCGATTGGTTACGATGTTTACATACTTGATAGAGAGGAGCATCATAAGTAACTACTCCATAAGAAACAAATTCCACCATCTATGCCAAATTATCGGCTATATTCGTTTGGATTGCGATGCACTTTAATATTTAATTTATGGTAACGAAATGCTCTTCAATAATAGGTGGTTTAACGTTTCCCTAATTAGTGGCGAGGTTGGCAAGAAGGTAACTAATGAATTAAATACACGGAATACATATTTTAATGACGATAGTTCGATTATAGATTGGTAAACACTCACAAAATGCAAAACTTTTAGAGGTGTGGAAAATTATTAAACTTTATTTGCGAATAATAAAGTAAAACATTCAAATAAAACTCGATTTTTGGAGTTAATTGACTATTGTTTTTGTTAACATGACCGGAAACTAATATCCGTTTGTTTTGACAATACGCAAATTATGATACTAAGTCAACAATAATATCTCTCAAGTATGTATTATTTTGCGCATTTCCATTATCATTACGGTTGTAAAGACCATTTTTAAGTGCATTGAAAGTGTATTAAGAGTAATGGAGAAACGAAATAGAATATTTATCAATTTATATATATTGAATCTATTAAAAGATGCTAAGGAAATAATTAATGAGCGTCAGAAGTTTAATAATAATTACTCATATAATAATAATAATAATATTTATTATTCAATAATATAAATATAAAATTAAATAACTTAGTAGTATAAAAGTCAAGTAAAACATAATAATTATAAAAAAACAAACAAACAAATTAGATGTACAATTATGAGCCAATCACTTTAAAAATGAAACCAGTAATACCATTAGCAATCAATCTCTACTGTAAGTATTGATAATGGTAAATTTTTGATATTTTTTTGGGATTTCATCAAATGCATTTATCCCTAAATACTGTGGAATGTTCTTAACTTCTATAAATTGATATAAATTTTGCTTGGTGTATGTTCATTGTTGGTATATAAAAATTCATGGAACTGTCATAATGTTATGCTTAGTGATGTAACTTTGAAATGATGTTCCTCCACTTATACATATCACGCTCCGTGGGACTTTTTTGCTCTCACTTAAAGAACCTTATGCGCGGGGACATCATTTTCATATATTATATACAAAAGTGAGTCAAGCATAGATTGTTGACCCCTGAAATTAATTATCTTGCGATCGACAAGAACTGGCATATACGTGGTATAAAACGCGCAATGCTGATATTTTCAGAAAAGAATCTGAGCTATTATAATGTTATATTAGTATATTATGCAATGAGCATTTAATGATAGCTATTAAGACACGAGTAAGAAAATTACAATACTCGGCTTCGCCTCGTATTGTAATGAATACGAGTGTCTTAATAGCCATTAAATGCGAGTTGCATACACTATTTTTTCTACGACCCCATAATAAAACATTATTTTTTGAATATTCTCTATCATAAATTGAGGTTAAAACTTACATGCACCTTTGCGAGTTTAGCTGGTAATAAATTGTTGGTGGTTACTAAGGCTTGTTCCATAATTTCTGGTGGACTCAAATTTTACATTTCACTGTTATTTTCCCTCATTTTTACCGTTCATATTTTCAAAAAAGCACAAATTTTAAGTACTTACTTGTAAATTGCAGAGAACTGTCACATTTATTTAATTTGTATATCTGTCAGATATGTAGTCGCCATATTGAATATTGTTTGACTATTCAATTCACCTGTCATTGTTCAAATATGAACCAATAAAATAGCAAATATTTACTTTCGTATCATAGCAACAGGAAATTTCAGCGATTATATCTTCCTAGAAGGTATTCAAGTGGATATTTTAAACAAGTGAAAGTTTTTATTAATGTAACTCATTTACTAACAATATTGAAGGTACAATTAGAAAAACTAACATTACTGCAGTGCTGCAGCAGACATTCTGGAACAGAGCTATCACTGGGAGTACCCGAGGGAGTACCTTTCTCTTGTAGCTTAATACCGTCACTATTACTGACAGATGTCGAAGTTGTACATGACACATTTTCATTTCAGCATCGATTTCGTCTTCAGATTTCGTGCCAAATCTTTTCTCAGTTCCCATTATTTAGAAACACCAGTTTTTATTCAACGAAACGAACTAAATAGGAACACGATTCCAAAAATTTTAATGACAAACATAAATGTTTTTTTTGTTGACATGGAAACGTAATCATGTGTAACTAAATTTTGAGTCATTTTAATATGAAAAATTGATTTGGTTCATTGAATAGTCTCTCGAATACGATTCGTAGTCAAAGTTGAGTCTACTATTTTTGTGGTGCTTTACACTCATGTCTTTCATAATTGCGAATACTACTCGTGCTCCGCACTCGTAGTATTTAAATGCAATCATGAAAGACATTCGTGTAACCACCACAAAAATAATCGACATAACTTTGACTACTCATGGTATTATAAGTGAATATTCGAATCTGGCATATTTATTGGATATAAACTTGTATAGTAATGAAAATCTGTATCGTAATGGACATCGTTAAAGTACAGGTTCGTCATATCTAATAATACAATTAAAGTATGGGAGTAGAAAAAATATATAATAATACTGAATAGATCCCTACTGTCTATAAATTACTACCATTAAATAATGTTAAAATACAGAAATGGCTATATCTGTCTTAAATTCCAGACAATAAAGAAATGAATTGCATGATTAAATTTATTACCACTTTTTAGATTCTATTTTGTGTTGCATATTTTAATATATTTATAAACTAGTTCACTGTATATGTTCTGACGTTTACTTTGCGCGTATGTGTGAGTGTGTGTATGTATTATTGAAGAATAAATTAGCGATATTGAATTGCACCTGCCTTGTCAATTCTATATATATATACAGTGTGGAAACTATTTATGGAATAAATTCAGTAATTTCCAAACTAATGACATTTGTCGAAAACGCTGAAACAGTTCAATTTTTATTTCTTATAATGCTTATTGTAAGTTGCTTCACTTGTTCATGGAGTCATTCATTTTTGAACTATGACGTCACACTCATTTGTTTCACTGCACTGCAATAATTTTTGTTTTAGTTTTGGATAGTACTCTTAATAGTATTTGTAGCAAATCCTACATGGTATCTTTTATCTGCAATAGTCTTTGAAACTATCCCATTTCGTCTAACCAAAGAATCCTGTCGTAAAATTAACATCACAAAAGGTAGGCAAAAGTTTGTTAAACAATAGGATTACAAACAACTTTAGATTCATTACTAACGTAGCAAATGGTCAAAGTGTTCGCCATTCACTTGTCGGCAAACTCCTAATCTAAAATAAAACTCTTGTTTAACGTTTTAGATGCAATATTTCAAATGTCCGTTCAGATATGCTCTTTCAAGTCATATAAATTGTTAGATATTGTTTCATAAACTCTATTCTTTAAATAACCCCATGGGAAGAAATTGCGTGAAGTTAAATTAGGCGATTTGGCTGGCGATTCTACGAATCCCCTTCTCTTAATCCTTCTATTTGGAAAAACTTGATTTAAATACTGTCGAACACAAAGGCAATAGTGAGCTGGTGCTTCATCAAGCTGAATCCATATTGTGTAAGATCATTGAGTATGCCTGCCCAAACATTTACTTTTTGTGGGCGTTGGCTATGATTTTCGCGGAGCCTGTGAGGATTCGTGGCAGCCTAATATCCAAATTCTGGCCGATCACTTCTCCATTTAAAGTAAATGTAGATTTGTCAGAAAACATTAAGTTGTCTAAAGAAATTTCATTTCTATTCAACAAATTCATCATTTGCTCACTCAATTAAAGACGGCGGTCCGGATCATCTTCTGTTACCTCTTAAACGTATTGAAGTTTATAAAGATAAAGCTTCTCTTTTTTAAAACGCTTTAATATGGTTGTATGGCTAACGGGATTTTCCAAAACAACTTGGCGTAACGTAGATGTTGGATTTTCTGCAATACTGAGTAGAACATTTCACATGACAAAGTTCTCTAAACTGTGCCTCAATTTTAGATACAGTTTCTTGTAAAATGGGAAGTATGGTTGGTATTGTCGATGTGGTGTAAGTATCACAACATAACCTTCATGTCAAGTGTCAAATTAATATACTATAATAATATATTAGAATAGAATCCTAACCAACAAGATTTAAAATGTCATGTCATTATAATAAGTTACCAAACTTACCTGTCATTGTTGAACTGACAACTATGTTGTCTGTATGCATAAGACACATACTGAATACTAAAGTTGAGACGCTCTATAATAACTGCTTATATGTATCGCAATCAAAATATTAAAAAGAAAAAGTCAACACGAAAAAACTGTGTGATAAAACTGATAACCTGGCGATAGTAGATACAAGAAAAATAGTAATTTCGCTTTGATGGAAAAAAAAAGTCAGTAATCTTTGACGTTTTTATAATTATTGTTGCTGTTGTTGGAACGTAGAAATGTAAAAATCTCAAACACTGTTGAAAACAGAGTGAACTAGTGTAATAGTGTATAAAAAAATATAGCATTCCATTAAAAAGACGCGTCTGAAGGAGAAGATGTTGCTAATAGGTGCAGTAATTTAAAAAAGGCCCAATTTAAAATAAAACATGTCCTGTTTTAGGGATTTTAATATCAAAAATATTATTCGTTATGATATTTGTGAATTTATTCCGTAAGTAGTTTTCACGTTGTATAAGACTTAATAAACCATTATTATTATTATTTCTTAAAAAGAAAACAAAAATACAGCAGAATATAGAAAATAATGTAGAATGTAAAATAATATTATATAATCAGAGAATACATGAAAACGCCTCTCACTTATTTCACTGTTTATTTTTTGTTATATGTATATATAATATATATTAAACGACATTCTTACTATTCAAATTGACAGTGAAACCAAGCAACATTTGATTAACCATGCAATAACTACTAACTTAGTTAATAGTTAGTTTGGATTAGCAACTTGTGTCTTTATTCGGCAAGAATAATTTTTATAAATGCATACATTTTTTGGCCTACTTAATAAACATGTAATATCGCTTCCGTATAAGAAAAGACAATAAAATTTACCATGTATTTCAAGAGATTCTAAAAATTCACATATAATTTTGCAGCTGAGAGTGTTATTGATTTTTGATTTATTTATTAATTTATTATAATTCTATCCATTAGAAAGAATCTGTGAGTAGTGGCAACCTATAGAAGAAGTTTTTTCTGATATCAATAACTAGACTTTACTCTGACCAATTGCTATTATAAATATTTTGATGATAGTACATATCTAAAATAAAATGCTATACCACTATGTAAATTAAGAGTGATGCTCATCGTATTTTCGATTGCTGCACAATTGTTTATTAAGTATTTGTATATCAAGGACAAAATAAATCAAACCTTACATCAAAAGATCTATTAGTTATTAAGGGTCCTATATAGTGACTCTGTCAACAATGGAAAAATAGCAGATTTTAGATGCAAGATATTTTTGTTGATTTTAAATTAGGAGAAAATCTTCCAACGTCAACTTATGAAGAATTTAGTAATCTACCCCGTTGAATAATCAAATTTAGAAAAAAATTATCGGATTAAAGAAAATTAATTAATATGTCAAAATATTAAAAACAAGTTTTCTCAAAAATCCTTAGGAGGACATTTGTTTGCTTGGGTTCACATTATAAATTGAATAAAAACCTACCCTTAAGAGGGGCGTTTACCTATCGAAAATTAAGGCATCGCCGTTTCGCGCTTTTTTAAACTCATTTTGTAATTTTAGAATCTCAGATTTGGGTTAGTGATGCAAAAGGCATAAATATATAATGTCAAGATCAGTTTTTGTACTAATTTATTTTCTTAAGAAAGTTATGTGTTTTAGAAATAACCACAAAAATGCATGAATTTGATTAATGTCTACTAACTAAGGCTGGTACACAAAAGAAAAAAAACGACCTCTACGTGCCAGTTGCACATTTGATGTACGATATAAAGAAAAAAATAAATTTATGTAATTATTTTTAAAGATAAAAAACATTAAACAGTAAACATTGTCACACACATTTTACACGAGATTTTTCCAAGCTAATCACGTCGTCTATCTCCACTTTACGGTATCTCTACCGGTCCTAGCGAAGACGAAAATCTATCGGAAACGGTCGGCTATTGCAGACTTAAATGCGAGTGACAGATTAATTACAAACTGTCACTCGCATTTAAATGTCATATATACCTATAATATTCGAGTGTATAATAATATAACAGTTATGGGCAAGCGAAAATTGGCTTATTATAAAACATCAATAACATCAACAGTTCCGTAAGTACTCATTCTTTATACATTATATTTCCCATCTATAGTATTCCTTTATCTATGACAGAATCTGTGAATAAAACCGAAGCGCTGTGACAGAACCGAATATCGTCTACCTCCACCTACTCACACCCCCTTGCGTCTACCCGTCCCGCGAGTAATATAAGTTGCACAAGTTTCTATTTGTTGGTAAACGCCACTCTTAAGGGTCCTATATAGTGGATCGGAAATGTAATATTGGTTGCATAACACATAATTTAATAAGCCAAGGATGTCCGAGTACTTATTACACGCAGGGAATATATAATAAATATTTGAAATAATAACTCAATATCTAAGCGAATAAAAATTCATTTATGACCAAATATTTACACATTTGTAACCGCGGGAAAGATTTTTACTAGTATAACAAATCATTGTAATGTGGGTTGCCTAATTTTAATTTATTTTATATTCATTTAAAACAAAGTAAAGAATAGTTGCGCGAAAAATAAGTGCAGAGCGGGGTAGCTTTTTATTCAATTTATAACGTGAACCCAAGCAAACAAATCTCCTCCGAAGGTATTTTGAGAAAACTTGTTTTTAATATTTTGACATATTAATTAATTTTCTTTAATCCGATAATTTTTCTCTAAATTTGATTATTCAGCGGGATAGATTACTAAATTCTTCATAAGTTGACGTTGAAAGGTTTTCTCCAAATTTAAAATCAACAAAAATATCTTGCATCTAAATCTGCTATTTTTCCATTGTTGACAGATCGACTATATAGGATCTTTAAGGAATAACTTTTGCATTGTAAATAATATAAATAAAGAACTTATTTCGATTACGTATTGAAAATAATAATAATTTAGTGTTCTCATGATAAAAACATTAATAAATTATGTATTTCATAATTTTAACCAATAGAATTTGTAACGTATTTCTTTAAAAAAAAATACAATTTGTTTTTTAAAGCATAATTAATAAAAAGGTAAGTTTAAAGTAAAAACCATTCAAAAAACATAATATACTGAGGACACTTAACGACACCTGTCAAAGTTGCAACATTTTTACCATCCCCGCATCACACCAGGTCTCAATTTATCTATCTAAAAGCTATGCTCTCTATATATATTATTTTCTAAGTTTTAACATAAAGTTAAATTTTTCATCAATTAGTTTCAGTTATAAAATTCATAGACTTTTGACATTTGTCATATATACATTTTGACGTTTATTATAATTGTCATCCAAACAATACAAAATTGGTCAACATGCATGCCTACTAGACAAGTGTTAAATAAAATATAGGTATTGAAAAGTAACATTTTATAACTTTATTTATAATATTTATTTAATAAATTTCATTACAATATGTACTGATTACACTTAACGATATGAAATCTGTCAATTTTTATAATCCAGCATCACACCAGGTTTTAATTTATCTATCTACAAACTGACTTTATGCTCTCTATATTTCTTAATTTCTCAGTTTTAACATAATGTTAAAGTTTTCATGAATTAATTTCAGGCATAAAATTCATACACTTTTGACATTTGTCATAGTTACATTGTGACGTTTATTATAATTGTCATCCAAACAATATGAATTTGTCAACAATTTTCGCCTACTAGACAGACTAGCCAGTATTAAATAAAATATAGGCATAGAAAAGTAATATTTAATAACTATATTTATAATGTTCAATTTGTAACTGGCTTTCATTTAATAGTACTTGATTTGCGGAAGCTATACACCCTGAATTACTAGTTAATTAGTTTTATTTTGTTGTTCTGAAATTGTTCTGGTCGATAGAAATTTGTAGTGATATTGAGTCGTTTTTAGTTCATACTTTGGCTGCATAGGTTACCAACAAGATTCAAGTACATACATTCATTGACTTTTGTAATTCGTGATAAATAAACTGATTAATTATTTATACAATTAAGGACTTTAATGTTTTATAAACAACAAATATCTCCGAAAATTTTGAGCACTTTAAACCAATATTTTGTAGAACATTGTGCTAATTGGAGTGTATCAAATCTAAAATGACATCTGTCAAATTTTTTTTCCCAAAAATTATTAATATTTTGGAAAAAAAATCACAGAATAATATAATTAACAGCACATAATATAAAAATGCATGCATAATATTGATTCATACTTAATATATTGTATAATTGTTTGTTCTAAATAATCCAAAGAATGTTATTTTCAAATTTTAATTATTATCATTTGCATGTGAACAATTCAGCTAATTAGTAATAAGGGATTTTTTTTACGCAATATTTCCACATAATTCCTAACTTGACTATTAATTAATTCATATTACTTACCATATCATCTGCAACGATTACAACAACATGTGGTTTCGTATTCTTGAACAAACCACTCCGAAATAGAAGACACAAACACAAGAATTTTAAGAACAACATTTCAGAACGATATAAACGAGAAAACACAATTAAATGAGAAGCGACAGGTGCAAATCGAAGGAAAGAGAAGACGAGGAATCTGAATAAAATAGTGCCCACTGGGCCACTCTATGTTCAGATACGATCTTGAAATTAAATGTTGCAGAAAATTATTTATACAGTTTTAAAAGCTCCGAGTGGGGAGGGTAAGAGAATCTCTCCTGCCTGCTGTGTATGTATACTTTCGTGGAGGCTGTCTGCGTCATTGGAATCACCGAACGTCAGACAGTATGCGGGGATTTGAATTAATCTATGTAGTTCCTCTAAACCGTAGTGGGTCATTGATAATTTTCACAGTTAATAAAATCTAATCGTTGGATTTTGCATATTTTATAAAATAATGTACCTATTGTACAGTGTGTAAACAATTCAATTTATTCTACCGAAAATACTGTTATAAATTTGGAATTAACCTTGAATTTTTGTTTGTTTTCGGTTTAAATTGTATTGCTTCTTGTTTTCTTACTTAAAGTGTTTCACCGTATTCTAACGATTATATAATGATATGATTATATATAATTTGTGAATAAATTATAATTTTCCGTTGCTTTTTTCCATTCCATTATTAGCTATTACCGTAGACACTAGTCAGGGTGAACCGAATAGAACAATGGCTGTTCACATTATCGATTTATTCACGCTAACAAAGATTATATCTAATACGTAATTAACATTGATAGTTAATAAAATAAACCTATAAAATATATTAATACTAATTACAAAAAAAGGGAACAAAATAAAAAAAAGATTATAAAAAATTATTTTTGCTCTTCTTATTTTGCTTCTTCTTCTTCTTCTTCTTCTTCTTCTTCTTCTTCTTCTTCTTCTTCTTCTTCTTCTTCTTCTTCTTCTTCTTCTTCTTCTTCTTCTTCTTCTTCTTCTTCTTCTTCTTCTTCTTCTTCTTCTTCTTCTTCTTCTTCTTCTTCTTCTTCTTCTTCTTCTTCTTCTTCTTCTTCTTCTTCTTCTTCTTCTTCTTCTTCTTCTTCTTCTTCTTCTTCTTCTTCTTCTTCTTCTTCTTCTTCTTCTTCTTCTTCTTCTTCTTCTTCTTCTTCTTCTTCTTCTTCTTCTTCTTCTTCTTCTTCTTCTTCTTCTTCTTCTTCTTCTTCTTCTTCTTCTTCTTCTTCTTCTTCTTCTTCTTCTTCTTCTTCTTCTTCTTCTTCTTCTTCTTCTTCTTCTTCTTCTTCTTCTTCTTCTTCTTCTTCTTCTTCTTCTTCTTCTTCTTCTTCTTCTTCTTCTTCTTCTTCTTTCTTCTTCTTCTTCTTCTTCTTCTTCTTCTTCTTCTTCTTCTTCTTCTTCTTCTTCTTCTTCTTCTTCTTCTTCTTCTTCTTCTTCTTCTTCTTCTTCTTCTTCTTCTTCTTCTTCTTCTTCTTCTTCTTCTTCTTCTTCTTCTTCTTCTTCTTCTTCTTCTTCTTCTTCTTCTTCTTCTTCTTCTTCTTCTTCTTCTTCTTCTTCTTCTTCTTCTTCTTCTTCTTCTTCTTCTTCTTCTTCTTCTTCTTCTTCTTCTTCTTCTTCTTCTTCTTCTTCTTCTTCTTCTTCTTCTTCTTCTTCTTCTTCTTCTTCTTCTTCTTCTTCTTCTTCTTCTTCTTCTTCTTCTTCTTCTTCTTCTTCTTCTTCCTCTTCTTCTTCTTCTTCTTCTTCTTCTTCTTCTTCTTCTTCTTCTTCTTCTTCTTCTCCTCTTTTTCTTCTTTTCTTCTTCTTCTTCTTCTTCTTCTTCTTCTTCTTCTTTTTCTTCTTCTTCTTCTTCTTCTTCTTCTTCTTCTTCTTCTTCTTCTTCTTCTTCTTCTTCTTCTTGTTTTAGACCTATTGGTCTGTTGATTTATTTATTTGTAGCTATGGTTTGTTCTGTGATGTTGAATTCCAGCTGCCCTTCCATCCCTTATGTGGTCTTCCCGGTGCTCGATCCCCTGCTGACTTTCCGTCTAGTCTAGAGCTACGCGTGGCAATCTGCTCTCGTCCATTCTCTTAACGTGATCGTACTATCCTTTTCTTCTCTGATATCTGTGTTTCTTATATGGTCTTGTCTGGTTTTGCCAAAAATAGTTAGTAGTGTTTTTATTTCTGCAACTCTTAGCAGTTTCTATACCGTAAGTCATGACGGACCTTATAGAGGTTTTGTAGATTCTTATCTTGCTGTCTCTTCGCATGTATTGATTCGACCAAACTATCTCTCTTAAACATTCTGATAGCAATGTCTATTTATTAATCTCGTTCCTTAGGTCTTTGGCTGGGTCATGACCACTCGAGATGTCAAGTCCGAGGTACCTGAACTGGTTCACTTGCTCGATGGGTTTATCTACCACCACAAGTTTGCATCGGATTAGTTATTTAGCGATAGTCATGACTTTTGTTTTGTCGGTGGATATATTCAAGTGCAGTTGTTGCCTTGTTTGATAAAATTTAAAGAATTGCTTCTGTATATCGTCTTCCGTTTCCGCTAGGATTGCTGCATCGTCCGCGTAGCACACCGTACTGACTCTGTTCCTGCTCATTCTATAGCCCAAATTCAACGACGCGACCTTCCGTATAATTTTGTCCATTAATAGGTTGAGCAAGCATGGGCTCAGGCTGTCCCCCTGTCTGATTACGCCCGACGTTGGGATATTGGCAGTTGTGTGCTCGCCTGCTTTAATTTTTGTCGTGTTACCTGTGTTTAGTAGTCGGATTATTTTATTTTTACGATATTGGATTGCGTTCTGTTGTTAATTAATAGTCTAACTCTTCCAAAGGTTTTCGTCAAATCGACGAAGCAGATGTAGAGGGGTTTGTTGAATTCCATTGACTTTTCTTTTAGTTGCTTAATGATCAATAGCACGTCAGTCGTCGATCTATTTCTTCTAAGTCCTTGTTGTTCTTCTCTGGTTTCGATCTGGGTTTCTAATTTCTCCTTGAGGACGCTTGTGAATATATTTCATTGTTGTATTTAGGCGCGTTATTCCCCTATAGTTTCCGGGGCAAGTATTTTGTCCATTTTTAAAAATAGGTATTGTAATGCTGCTGTGCCGGTCCTCTGGTATTTGTTGTGAGCTCAGGATTAGGTTGAAGAAGACTGTAAGCTTCGTGTGGAGTGTTTTGCCTCCGTATTTCAATAACTTGTTAGGTATGTTGTCAACTCACACTGCTTTTGTTTTTTAGTTTCTTCAGTTTTGCCTCCAGCTCTTTTTCGCTGATTGTGCTCTCCTCCGTTGTTACATATATTTCCAATTCGAATGCTTCCTCCGCTTTGTATAGTTGTCTGAAGTATTCCTCCCATGTTTCTGGTGGGATGCCTTTTATTTGCACGTATTAATTTACGGCTTCTTCCTGCTTTAAAGCATTTTCCATATTTTTCTCTGTGCTTCCTACAGGTCATGATCCATATCGCTGGTAAATCCGCTCCAATGGTCTCTTTTAATGGTCTTGATTCTTGAGTTAACACTCTTCCTGATTTACAAATATTTAGTGCGTTTATCTTCTGTTGATGAGCTTTTGTAGGTTAAATAACTTTTTCTTTCTTTATCTGCCAGTTCTATAACTTCTTCACAAAACCACGATTTGATGTGGTTTGTGGTATTTATGTTGATTCTACGTTTACCTATAGCCTCATAGGCGGCTTGTTCTATACAGGTTTTAATTTGTTGCCAGCAGTTCTCCACTTCAGTTTAGCCTGTTATCTTAGCGTTTTGCAGTTTATGTTCTAACCTGCTCTCATATAGTTTTCGTGTAGCATCCAGTGGCAGTGATTCTAAGTTGTATTTCTCCACATACATCGGCATCTTCTTAGACTTTGTAGGTTGTTTCATTATTATTTTGCATAGGATAAGGATGTTTGATACTTAATCTAGAATATTCCTCCAACACTTTGTTATAATTAGGGGATTAAGATGATTCCAAGCTGCCACTAAGTTGACTACTGCGTCTCTAATACACAACTATTTCAAGGTATAGGAAATACTCATGTGATTTTCTACTACAGTAGATTGAAGACTATATCTGTAGTAGAATTTTCTTAGTCTCATTACATATTGGTCCATCAGCTGTAAAATTGCTGCGGCATTAGGGGGGGAGAAGCATTGCTACAATTTGCCCATTTTCATTCTTTAATTCATTTTCCTGGAAGCGATGACGCGTTATTAAGTAGAAGTAAAGCTTGTATCAGGAGTTCGTTATTCTTTAGAAATCTTGTAACCATTAAGTAAGAAATTTGGCTTAAATTTAAGATCCAGGAAGTAGAAAATTATAACTTTCCTGAAGTACAAAGGCATAAGGAAACCAGCGTTTGAAAATGATAGAAATCATCCAAGTTGATTTTGATTGTTAATAGTCCACAGGACATTTTTTTTAGAAATGTAATTGCAAACTTATATTCTACTCAAATATACATTAGAGTAATAAATCAGTGGACTGAAGACACTCCAAAGGAGTTGGTATACCGTCCACTGACGGTTACCGCAGGATGATTTATGCAGGCTTTCTGGTAAATTACTCACTACGTATTGCGCTACGAGTTGGTTAACTAATGGATTTGTGTGAAATAAGCTTCTTTCTCTATAAGTCTATAACGTCGGCTCGTGAGCCTTGATAACATCCTTCACAAATGGTATTTGTAGATCCTCATGTAACGTTAGGTTTGTCACTTATTAAATTGTGTTAGCCGTCATGCAAAGCATTTTAGATTGGAATGTTTGATGGTTTTGCGCAACCCCAAAGTTAGACTCCATAGCTCCATATTAGTACCAGTATAGTTTTGTAGAGAAGAATCTTATTCTCGATGGTTAAATGAGACTTTAGAGATTTCAAAGTAGGTTGCTGCTTTTCGCACATTGCATAATGATACCTGTTATCATAAAATTCGTCTGGCGGCGAATGTGATTTGGGTTGACTTGCTGCTATTGGCTTTGATTCAACATTGGTTTATCTAGAGCTCTAGTTCGTTTATATGAAGTTGTAGTTTGTTGATAGTCTCTATAGGATTTTTATCTGTTGTTAGAATGGCTCTGAAGTCAGCAAAGGTTGCAATGTGAGTTTCCGCAGTAATTGGCATGTCGATAGTGTATAATAAATAGATACAAGTTTTGTCCTATCACGCTACCAGGTAGTACTCCTGATTGTGTAAGTTGATATGTTGAGAAAGTATTGTTGATTTTAACGTGAAAGTATCTGTCAGATAAGTAGGATTTTATTATTAAATATAGTTGATCTGGTAGCTTCTGCTTTAACTTATATACAATAGGCTGTAGTCCCATACTTTGTTGAAGGCCTGTTGGATGTCTAAGAAGGTAGCCACAGGACATTTGAAATTTTTAAATGACTTTAGGTTTGCAGCTTTACCAATAACCAAGGCTTTACTTTATGTGACCCAGTAACATTAGTGCATACCAAAATATGTTATTCTCTGATTTTCTGTTTTTCTACACGGATCAGTGTCTTCTTCCGCCGAGACAAATGTTTTGTCTGGTAACAATATCCAACAGAACCTGTCTCATTGGCATTGTACACTGTATATTATTTATAATTTTCTCGGATTTGTGAATGAATAGTTTCGCTTTTTGCTTAAATATTTCGCCAGTTACAATAATTTTTTTATTACTTTGGTCAAGAAACCATGTATGGGTTGTTTTTTCCATTTTGAGGAACTCGGATCTCTTTAAAGCCCAGCATAAGTGCCTCTCACAGCTGTACAAATAATTTTCTTTTGTATTGTTGGAGAAAATAATTTTTGTAAAACCATATTTTTTGCGTATGTATGGTATGTTACACTTTGCGTATTCAATTATTTACTCGTAAGCGACTTTGTATGAAGAACAAGGTATGGTTTTTAAGCGACATTTTATTGATAAATATCGCAATTACTATAACAAAACAACACAAATAACAACCGTTCAAAACAAATTGCCTACTTAGAGTGAATATACATTTTTAAAACGTATACGGAGATTCACTTACAAATATATCTAGGATTTACACTTGAAATCGTGTTTATGATGACGTAAAAGCGAAGATGCTAGCGATGCGAAGCGAATTACATATGTTGTTGATTTGAGTGCAAGTATTTATATCGGCGTAACAGCACAACTGCAAAATACATGTGCATTTAATGAAATTGGAAACTTCTTCTTTTTCACAAAGCTTCAGGTCATCACAAGTACTTAAAGTTGACAAAAACATATATCCAGAATTGCTTGCAAATTGAATATTTTATGAAAAACAATATTGTACAATGTTTGCTTCCATTTATATCATACTCAAGGAGCATGGAAATTGACAAACAATGATTATTTCTTTGACTTACTTTGCATAATAAATTGCCTAATTGTATTGAAGAATTAAATTATGTTATTGATTTTGACAAGAGCAGAAAAATATTTGGTTGAACGCAAAATTCCGGGTATTTTACTCGAAGTGGCCTTGTATAGTGTTAATGAGTTTGCAGTATAAACAGAAAATGTTCATTTGTTACTTAATATAATTTTGTTTTTGCTATATATTTTCTGTTAATGTTTTACTATTGTAATTTTACGTAAATATATGTTGTTTGATACATTGATATGTCATTGTTCTGTGTGGATTTTTTTTATTGTTATTATTCGTGATATTATTATTTATTGCAAATTTGTTGATGAGTTACTTTCAGATATAATTGAAAGAATAATATTTCATCAAAGCATGGAAATGAATATATAAAGTTGTATGATTTAGATGACTTTTGAAACACTCAATAATTAAATTCAGGATAGTTGAGGAAAACAATAAACTAGTAGTAATTTTTGATGTTTTAAGTATAGATAACAATACTTCGCAAAAGTTAACATATTTTACTTTTCATATTAATCGGTTATGAGTCATTCATTTAAAAGATAGATACGGTAAATAACTCATCTTAACCAAAAATATCACAATATTAAACTAATTCATCATAACTACCATAAAATAATAATGGTGAAGAAATAAACTTATTTTCTTCCCTTTTTCCTCAACTGTTTAGGTTTTGAACAATGTTCTCGAAAAACACTCTCTTTAACACGCGTTTAATCATCTAGTTAGTTAATAGTATATTAAAGGACAAGTTTCATTTTGACGTTTCAAAGTACGAATTCAGAGTTTAAGAAACGAGTGGCGTAGCCACGAGTTTCTTAACTGAATGAGTGCTTTAATGTCAAATGAAACGTGTCTTTTATGCTATTTTTTGCAATTAGTTTTAAAATTTCTCTTTTTGTAAAAGCAAAACGAGAAAAATTTGATAATCAAGGGAAATTTTGTGGCGGTTGTCACCTTGGTTTGGCACAAGATTTAAATTGACAAGTTAATTTAAAATTGACACATTTTTGATAATTTTCAACAGAATGTTTCTACTGCACACGGTATCACTATCACTTCGAAAGATAATTCAAACGTTAATATAAATGTTTATAATAGTTGTACTATTTCAAAGATTAATTAAAAATATCAAATCTTACAATGAATTTCAATATAAAAACCTCAAACTTGCTTACAAAATGTCATATTGATATCTCCATTTCTGTTGCAATGTGACCAACTTAAAATAAATCTGTTTAAATGTTCCATTTCTATTACGCAACTAGTGCTGTAATAGACCCTATTACAGCACCAGTGAAATAAATGGTATGATTACGGTACTAATTGCAAAAAATCTTCTTTAGGTAACACCAAACACAAAAGTGAGGTTGGACTAAAGCCTGACATTTTTGAAAAAAATGGATTCGAACTGAGAATATGACAGGCAAATGAAGTATTCTATTTCAACTCGTTACAAAGAACTTATTGCACAATTTGGATTCAATAAACGGAAAAATCAAGCGTTGCTAGAAATATTTTAAAGTCAGGTCATAGTAAATGTCCAAGTAATTTTGGATAATTAAAAATGCAAATAATTATAGAGAATTAGATAATTATATAGAATTAGATAGTTACGGTCATGCGCAATGAAAAGTAAGCAACTGATAAGCGCTACAGTGTAAGCCAGGTTAGAAGAGAATATCCTACTACCTATAGTGAATGCAGCGTCGTTTCATATAAAATAAACAGGACAGTTTTTATTTCCATATGTAAATATTTACATAACATGCAATGTATGGAGATGTTTATTTAAATTGCTGAGCTGGTATTTTGTCTATCTCAATGCTTGCTACAAATGTCTGAAACATGTTCTTAAAAATTTGGTATTTAATATTTCCTTTTCTTTGATAAAAGACGGAAAAATATTACTTGATTCGTCATTGAAAATTTATTGTATATTACAAATTAATAACTAATATGTAATATACCATGCACAGTTAAAATTGAATGTCAATAATGACATTCAATTTGACAATTAGGTTTCTCAATAGATTTATGTTGAAGTTTATAGGAACGAATAAATGTCAACTACCTTTTGCTCAAATTAGACGTATATACAGGACGCGTCAAAAGTTTAGAAAATACGGACATTATAAAAAGCATCATGGCAATGCTCGCCCTTTACAGGATATTCTAATAAAACTGGAAGCAGAAACTTACACGAATTCAAGCTCGAAGAGATTGAAAATCCTACTAGTCTTACTTATATAAGCTTAAATAATTTTGGATTAAATTCATTGTGATCTCGGCTAACATTACTATAAATTATTTATAGTGGAGAGACCAGAGCAATATGCATGTAAATAAATACCGCTTGAAATAAAATAAATATATAATATAATCTTAGTATAAACTATTATAATTGGAGATTTCAATGCTGCGTGAGAAAACGAGATACATGTAACGATAGTGTAAACCATAAAAAATAATTAAATATATTCTAATTCTAAAGAATATGGAGGATTCTAATGATTTCGAAAACGATGTACATCTTTTGGAATAGCTTGAGAACAATCTCGTGATGGATTAATTAACAGATTATCCATTTACAGCATAATTATTATAAAAAAAGAAAACAATTCTGAGCAGTTGTTTGCCACAATGTTACTCACTGCATAGAAAAATACAAAAAAAAAAGGATAACAAATGTAATGAAGAAAACAACAACAAAAAAACTATATGTTATATGTAATAAACCAGTCAGCTATAACTACACAGCTACCTCAACGGATCTAGCTAAATGCTCATAATATTTGACATCATGTGTGTAAGAGGTGCTTTATAGAGAATGTTTGTTCTGTGCATGGGTAAAACGAACGACTCAGATGGCCGCGTCAGTTACGAGTGGTTTGCGAAATCAACTTGAGAAAGCAAAGCAAATCAGTCTATGTTATTATTAATTAAATTAAAAAGAAAATTTTATTGCTAATTCGTCTCATGTCGGTTAAAGACAGGAAGGAATGTATTTGAAGAAGAGCAACGTAGTCGATGTTTCTAGGAAGAAAAATGCCATCAATTCTGAAACTAATATATTCACTCGCTCTAAGATTAGAGCTTGGTATAAATATTGCGGATACCATATAACAGCACCAGTCTACTTCTAACAAAGAGTAATAAATAAATCGACTTCACAGTTAGTATATTATTGAAATTCCTGCATGAGCGAATAAAGAAACCTAATGATTTGGTAGCCGCAATGCAAACTGAAAAAATATAGTCAGTAAATCGGAGAGCAGAGTCGAAAAGGACTTCTAAATCTTACAATGCATAGAGGTACATTCTAATTCAATTTACATGGTAAAAGAAGAAGATAGCGTTGAAGACTTTAGAGCATGTGACTATTGCGCATTTTTCTACATTTAAAAATATTTTATTATGTAGACCTCACTCATATACTATCCCAAAATTGTCCTAAAGTAAATGAGAGTTTTCATCACTTCTAATTTTCATAAAGGTCTTTAGGTCAATCGCGTATGCCAAGACAGAGCAGTCAAGAGAATTTAAGAGATCATTCATAAATATATTGATTAGTAAGGGACCAAGGTTTTATCTCTGCGGTACACCTATAGTAGGTGTAAAGTGACCAGATTGGAATCCGTTGTAGCATACGTAACAGGACCGATTACAAAAATGTGATGATAAGAGCTTGAGCAAACCAACCAGCTGCTCAGAAAGCATCAAGTTTTTTGAGAAGCCACCAATCATCCATGTTATCAAAGGCTTTAGCAAAATCAGTGTAAATAGCATCTACTTAAAGGCTCTAATCCAAAGTTTTGCTTATAAATTTGCTTTAATTCAGTAAGAATGCTTTAATTCAGAAGGAAGCAGTGCTGTCGGGGTGAAAGTAACATTTAAGATTTAGTTTTTAACTGTTCACATAGGACATATCGGCAGTCTCGCACAATGATGCTCAGCAGAACATCATGGCCAGCTGTTAGATTGAATTTGAGTTTTTTGATAAAACGTTAAACAACATCAGAGATGATGGATCAGATTGAAATTGAGTGCATACTACTACCAGCTGGCGAATGAACAGTTGAGCTGGGTTGGAAGACGTTGAAAAATGCACTGGCAAAAGCATCAACTATAAATTGAGGAGTACAACACTCATCATTGTTGTACGACATATATCCTGGCATTCTAGTTCCACCACTATTACTGCTAACACATATCCAAGAAGTTGCAGGATCTATCGAATTATGTATCATAAAATATCTGCTTTTTTTCTGAATTGAAATGAACACACCAATTCTTTATCCCTTTAAATTTCAACATGACCGGTTTAATTGTTTGAATCGGTGAGAGGTATATAATTAAAGCGAGTCTTCCAAACTGCCAGATTAATTTCTTAAAAAAAGTCATAGGTATTCTTTGCTATATTTTTTTTGTGCAAATATTTTATCCCAAGCAATTAGCACTATTAATGCACGGTTTGACCACATACTATAGAAAACTACAATTTCAGAACCTATGCTTCAATTACAATGTTTACAATTTACATTCTTCAATGAGAGGAGATCAACTATAACTGTCTTTTCTCATTAAACCAACTGTTCATCATATTCTTTAATACTAATGTCAATATTATAGAATCGTTTTTCACATCAATAACCACATCACTTCGGTTTAATTCCCCTTTCCTTCTACCACAACATAACCGCTGCAAGTGATAATAAGGTACTGACTAGCCTTTAACCAAAGTTGTCAAGAGTAGTACTACAGCATTCTTTGTTCCATTGTCCTTGAAGAAGGTTGTTTCGATGTTGTATGGATGTACTGGAATCGACTGATACAATTTACTAGCTCGTAACAGAAAGAATACTCCTCAATAAAGGCTTTTTTTTTACGATGGGCAATATTACGTTACGGAGTTTGATACACGTTTGCACAACAACAAAAAACATGTAGTAAAGTATACGGGATACAGTTCTGAAATGAGAAATGTCGCCTTCCAAATTGGTTGTATCACAATGTGAAAGAGTTAATTATTAAGACAACATACTGGAAGTGTAGAGATGCTCCAAATCTGAATGTGAAAACGAAAAAATAGAAATAAAAAAAAGCGCCTCTCTACAATAATGGATCGATTAACATTATTATGGATGGAAAATCAGGATGTATGTGATAGTTTTCAATTGTTGCATATTAAAAAAGAGTTTCAAGGACAGTTAGAAATATGTATCAATGTCAGACTTGTTCCAAACACAGATGTGATATTGATATAAACAGGAATTCATAAATGGTTTTTAATACAGTAAAAAAATAAACTTACCGGGTTTTTGACATCCGGTTGACCGTCCTCATTAATCGGCATAATTGAGTTGCACTGTACCAAATTTAAGAAATATTCACGCTCATTGAAATAATATCACGAAATAAAATTATTTACGTATATTATCAAATTTACAAAATATTTAAGTAAATTCGTAATTTATATTTTAATAAAAAAATGAACGCGTTTCTCTCTCACTAAATAAAAAAGGAACAACTGACTCGTGCTGGTCGCAGGTAAACGAAATATTGCGGCACCCATTCTTTAATATCTTAATCTAATCATATCATAGATTAGAAAACTGATTGTCAATTCGATTGAAATTTCGGCATGTATAAAGTAAGAAATGTTACGCTTTATTTAATATGCATACTGGTAGACAATGTCATAAGAGAAACCGCATAGTCGATAGTTGTTAATTTTTATGTTTTTTTTATATATAAATATGAATGTGAATCTAAAAACTATTCGCCATTGAATTTTTAGCTGTGTAGACATATCCATTATGAAGATATACCGCTTTGATAATAAAATTTCAGTAGGATTGAGTATTTTCCATACAAGTGTAATATGCATCAAGCAGAATTCAAATCAGAATTGTGAAATTTTTATATCAATTTTATCATTTATTAAAAACGCTTTGTGCCACGTGTGACAATTAACGTAAATTGACATGAATTATAAAATTATCTCTAAGTATATAGGTATGTAAATATGTAATATGAGAAATTGCAAGTAGAAATCACAACAACGTCAAACATCTGCATACAAAATTGAAAGATAGCATTCCAACTGCAAAACAGAACCATTATATATAATAAAAGCCGCTTAAGTGACCCGCTCTAATCGCCTGAGTTGAAATAGCTTAACCGAGCTCTCAAAAAAGGCAAAACGATATGTGTAACTCCTCCTAGGAAAACGCGTCCGGGTACGCTCTTTGGGTACGTATAGGTTGGATATTTCTCCTTTGCGTGTGCTATGTTTGGTGGTTGCTGGCGGAACCACGCTCGAGATAGGAGGTTCCGAAAAGGGACCGCGGGCTTTCGTGTATAAAAATCGGCGGTGGTGTGACCGAAAATAAAATCAAAACACTTCAAAAATCAAAAATTGTCAGATATAACAGAGACATCGAAAAGTTTCACGGTTCTCACTTTCACGAAAGAATTTAACGCTGTTGAGGTTTCGCGTGCGGATGAAGGCACAGACTACGAGAGAATGGACTTTAACGCAATGTTCGTTTCCTCATAACAAAAGGATGTTAATTTACGAACAGTGTGTGAAATACGTATACAGATTGGTAATTATCAGGACAATCGACAGTTAGAAGAAAGACCGGCAAAAGGAACCATGTCGTAAATTAACGTGGAAAGAATTGACACCACAAGGTCAGTAACTATATATGAATATATGTCGCATAACATTTAGAAGTCACAGTCTTAAACGATTGCAGGGTTTGTTCTTTAAATATTGGGAATGTCCAAATAGATTGAGAGAATTAAATGCAAAAGCACTAACTAATATACTATATGGCATTAATTTCATCGATAACGAATTTAGCATTTATTCAGAGAAAGGTGAACACAGAACCAGGAAGAGAGACAGAAGAGATCAGTATTTTTGGTATACAATATTTAATTTGACGTGTTGTAATTAAGCTGAAGTGCAAGAATATCATTTAAAGTATCGGGAAACTTTATTACTGACGGACAAAAAATCCTTCTGACGTTTAATTTGCAATGAAAATTTGATTCCACTTATGAACCGTCAAAACGATGGATAGGCGAAGACACTTGCTAGTAAACGTCAGAATTCACTCAAATAATAGTGTCGCTCGTGCAATATGTTGTCTCATAAATGCTCTAAATTGACAGGACTAGATACTGATATTAACACCAAAGATGTAACGATCGAGAGATGTGATGTGAAGTACGGAAAAATATCGAGGAAGAATAGTCACTATCATCGACCAATTGTTAAGCTTTAGCGTCATGGATTTCTGACGCTAAAGCTTAACAAATGTTGGACAGTTTGGGAATGAAAAGTGCATTTATTTGGCTGATGGCGAAGCGATATCAAGGGAGCGATACTTCCGTTTTTTTCTTTTTTGATGAATGAAGACTAAATTTATAAAGTGCATTAGCTTCTGTCAAATGATTATATAGGCGCTAATGAGCAGACACGATGTGAATATGTAATGGTAAAGAAATGAAAAAATGCCGAGTTCAACCGTGGTTTTTCATTAATGAAATGTGACACCTATTAGATATGTACGTATTATTGTCATTAGCAATTATTACTGTTGTATCGTTCTTTTCTATATGTATTTGTCCTATACGGCAGACACATAATAAAATCCTTCTCTCTATATTACTATAATTTGTCAATAAAATGTTTATTACATGTAAGCATAATAAGTACAACAACGAACTTTCTATATTATAAAAATGGTCCTTAAGGGTCCTCGCTAGTGAATGGGAAATGTAATATTGGTTGCATAGCACATAATTTAATAAGCCAAGGATGTCCGAGTACTTTTACACATAGGGATCATATAATAAATATTTGAAATAATAACTCAATATCTAAACGAATAAAAATTCATTTATGACCAACTATTTACACATTTGTAACTGCGGGAAATATTTATAGCAGAATAACAATTCATTGTAATGTGGGTTGCCTAATCTTAATTTATTTTATATTCATTTTAAACAAAGTAAAGAATAGTTGAACGAAAAATAAGTGTACAGCCGGGACGCTTTCAATTCAATTAATAACGTGAACCCAAGCAAACAAATCTCCTCCGAAGGATTTTTGAGAAAACTGGTTTTTAATATTTTGACATATTAATTAATTTTCTGTAATCCGATAATTTTTTTCTAAATTTGATTCTTCAGCCGGGTAGATTATATATTTTTTCACAGTTGACGTTGAAAGGTTTTCTCCATCTTTAAATCAACAAAAATATCTGGATTCTAAAATCTGCTATTTTGCCATTGTTGACAGATTCACTAGCGAGGACCCTTAATGCAAGAAAATTACACACAATTGTCATATTTACTTATGACGACAATGACATTCAATTAGACAATTACGTCTCGCAATAGATTTTTTGAAACTTATAGGAAAGAATAAACGTCAACTAACTTCTGAAGCAATGTCAGTTTGTGAAAAACTTTAAATTGGACGAATGTACAGGGTGCGTCAAAAGTTTAGAAAATCGGACATTATAAAAAGCATCATGGCAATGCTCGCGTTTTACAGGAAATTACAATAAAACTGTAAGCAGGTACAAAAGAGCCGGACTCAAGCTCGAAGAGATTGAAAATACAACTAGTGTTGTGTATAAACTCCATTGCAAGGACTGCGAAGTTGCTCGAACAAAACAAAATCTAGAGGAAAATGACACAAATATACAAAAATACCCCTGCAAAGCATTTAATCCAGTATAAATATACTTTCGATGTTGATCACGTTTCTGTTCTATAAGGCTTATAACACACAAAATAAAGAAACCGTGGAAAATAGAAATACACGAAGATTCCCGCAAGCTAGTAAACTCTTGAAGTTTATTCCAATGTTTTTCTAAAGTATTTATTTCAAGTTCAGTTGTTATATTAATATAAAATGATACAATAACATAAATTAATTAATGTTTTAATTAGTCCATGTTGATTAATTGACAAAGATAATATCTAATATTATGAAAACGTTTTAATTTTTTTATTTTGTTTTGAGATCATTTTACAACCGCTAAACCACAAAAAGGACTTCTGACACTACTTACAGCTTGATTCCTTACGTTATTAAATTAACGCATAGGATGCGTTAATTTAGGATGGTAAATTCCGACAGGTTCGTAATTTAAGGATAACATCATCAGAGTGAATGTCTTGTTTCCAAAAACTAAAGACAAGACAGCGATGTTAGGCAATTATAGCATTTATAAGATATCTTGCAACAACTGAGATGCTTGTAGTTTCGTTCAGACATCACAAAATTTAAAATACTTTATCACCCAACATAGAAGTTATTGTTGAATAGGCAAGACATACTTGCGCGTTGGCTACACATAGGATTACACTCTGTCAAACTTTTAATTTCAGTAATATAAAAATACTAGACACAGAGAATAATTATGGTTAAGAGACTATTTTTAGGAATTGTACATATTAAGATTAATAATGCAACTAATTTCAAGACTGATGTATCACAAAGAATTAACTAAGTCAACTTTAACATAAATTATAAACAATTTTACATGTAATTTCCAAACTAACAAAAACATTTAAAAATGAACTGCGTCACTGCAGTTCTTTGTATGTGAACGGAACATTTATTTACAACAGAAGCTACAGATAATTTAATTTTTATATATGTATATATATATAGATATCATATATATATATATATATATATATATATATAAGATTAATAGGATCTTTTGATATTTAAGCTGCAATTGGCTTCTTTTTGTTTCTATCTTATCCAAACTCATTGCTTGGCTACACCCTACTAGTGATGACCAACGAGTCATTTACGATTTTATAATGCTCTAAAAATATTATATGTTTTTATCCTTTTTAACTTAAATATAAAATTACTAAGTGCTAAATATTCGCATACACGTTGCTTTATATTAGGAAATATGAAATGCAACTGACTGTATAAAACAGCTTATTGCTATATATGTATTTTAAAATGGGGCGTCTAATACTAAATCAAATGGTTTTGTATAGTGATATTGTGCAAAACAATTTATATGAATGAAAGTGTATAATGTGATTGATATATTGCTATTGATAGAAGGTTACAAAAGTGATAACGGTAATAATTTCAATTTTATTATTGTTGCTTTACGTAAATTGAAATGAGCATACCATTCCCGTACATACATGTATGTCAGTTATTAGGTATTCACAGGTATTGTGCATACGTCATGAAACTGGAAGCTGGGATTCCTATTCAATGACGAATCACAGACTGAGATGTCCGTAATCTATATACGATACATAAAATTACATGTATTTTATGTAAGTAGGTAAGTTTATATATATATACATGTACATAAACCTTCACGTATGTACGTACGTATGTAAAAAAGTATGTGAAACTATTGCAAAGTACTACCTCCACATGAGTCAGAAAATTTTTATCTTTGTAGTTCCTAAATGCAAAATAAGAATGCAAATAAAATTAACGAATTTAATTGAGATAATATATATCTGTACTTTTTGGTGGAGTATTTTTAGTACTTACCCGTAATTCTTTTTTTTTTTGGACATTATTAAAAGTATTTCTGTGGTTAATAAATTAGCTGTAAACAATTACTTATAAAATGTATTTCGTATGTTAATTATAACCTATTTGCTTACATTTCTATTACTGTAGTGTATATTTTTGTATATTTTTTATTATTATTTTCTAGAACCTACTGTAAATTTACTTAATTACGTTATATAAAACGAAAAAATATAGTGCAAACTTGTGTAAATTTAAAATATTACTGCTAACCCATAATTTTCAAAATGTTTGTGAAACTTCTTGGCCTATAATGTGTTATAGGCCAAGAAGTTTCTTTTTGTTTTTCATATGAAGTGCAAAATTTGTAATTCGGAAAAGACAATATGATTTTAAAAAAATTTATTGTTTTACAAATACAATTTAAAAAGAAGTACTTTACAAAGAGGATCTCGGAACGAAGAAATTTATTCTGTTTGTAACATTTGTAAAGTATTTGTCGTTAAATTGTATTTGTAAAATAATAAATCGTTTTAAAAATACATTATTTAATCGGAATTACACAATTGGCGCAGTCAGTAGTATAAGAATTATTATGGAACCTTATTACCTCTTAAATTTGATTTTGATTTGAAATTTATTGGGTCTTGAACGAACCAATCGCTTCTTCCAAATATTCTGGCGTAATGGTTTCACATGAACCTGTATATCTTCGGGAATGTTTAATAAATATACTTTAAACGCAATGTCCGCGTATATTTTTGCTCTAGCCGCTTTATGCTTCAAGCAAATGATATCGTGTCCTCCTTTCTAAATATTATCGTATTGTTAAACTCCTGAATTAGTTGACCGAAGTTATGTATATACGAATAGTAATATACATAATTATTTAGTACGTTTTAATTTAATTGGAACGACCTTTCTTATGAATCACCTGTTGTATCTTATCAGTACATCAATTTAACAGGTACATATGTAGCGTAAGCGAGAAATGTGAATGTAGAGATGCAAATAAAATAAATATGTAATATCTCGCGTTGTTATATGTGAGAGAAATCACTGACAAAATCTATATTTTAAGCATGTTATTCAAAGACAGACATACTCAAGTATTATGTTGATAACACACGTGTGCAATGAATAATTGCTTTGAATGTATTGTTTAATACAGTTTTTTGGTTGATTTTTTAATTATTATTATTATGTATAGATATTAAGTAAGAATTTTCTGCATATAAATACCATCCAAGAATGAGTAGAACTATTATTTATTTTCACTAAACTGGTAAACTGTAAATTGTGTTCCTACACTATTGCTGAAAATAGATAAAGCTTTATTATTGTTATTGAATTGCCATCGTAGACTTTCGCAATGAACTCATCCAAGGCTTCACGTTGCTACAAATGAGTTTGTCAACGGTTTACGACGATTCTATAATAAACCGATACGTTCTATAAATAAACAAAATAAATAATAAGTCTTAACCTTGAAATAAGTTGTTGGCTGCTAATTAGCCGAACCGTTTTAAAATATATAAAATAATAATATATAATTAGAGTGTAATTTTCTACTTACTGGAACATTTCGTTCCCGCAAATATGTGTAACTAAAAAGAAATCTTTAAATGTATATACATATTTAATAAGCGAGTATTAGATGAATTCGTGTTATGAAATCTTGCACTTATTAAAATCAATGTCACAATTACTATTGTAATAGGATTTGGTATTTTTATGTATGTATTGTGTAAGAATTATATATAAATATATGCTTAAATGTGCAACGTATGCCGAGAAAGTGAATAAGTACACACGAGATATGTTTAATTTATGTATTTACGTGCAACGGATTTAATTATGTCTTTATGAATATCCTGTTCTTATTTCAATGTGAATTCAATTAAATAAGAGCGAAATACACTACCACCTCATTAGAATATTATTTTGATGATTAAAATTTATAGCTGGCATTAAAATAATCCTGTAATACTTATCTGAGAATAATACTACAATTAACCATTGTTATGACGAAGAATTATAATTTCCGCGTTTGCTTAAAATATATTTTAATTCTCAAATTTGACGTTAGTGTATGCGCAATTAACGCATTGAGATTATTTGTTTACATGGTAAATATACTATGTAATAAGAAACAAATCACCCATAAAAAGTAAGTGAACTATTATGAGAATTATATTTGGTTAATTGTTTATTGAGACAGCGCTTCGTGTAAGTGAATATATTCTGCTATTCGCTTGAGACTGCTTCTAAAAAGTTCTTTTTACTGTTGTCACAACATTCCAAACAACATCCAAAGATCTGGAAGCTTACAAACTTTTTGACGTAACATATTAGAAAAGCTCTATTTGTGACAGTTCTGACAACTATTTAAACCAAATGAGAATATTGATGTTCACCTCTTCAAAAATCACAATGAAACAGCTGCATCATGAGAGCGAGCATTATCTCACTGGAATGTTTTATTATTTAGCTCATAGGCATATGGTAAAACAAATGTTTTCATAATTTAGTAAATATGCCTTTGAGCATTTAAGAGGTGCTGAGGGGATACTAAAGGAGTCCTACTTCCTATGCTAATATCACCCGAAGACTTCATTTCTCTAAAAAGTGTAGCCGCACGTTCTAAGGGTGAATTCAAACGCTACCTTTCTCATCTTCGACATCAAAATCAACTACAACTATTATAAACCAACAAACAAAACTCACTCATCGCCCAAATATATACATTACACCATTCTAATCTAAAAGCATTGTGCCAATTGCTGGGATATTGTATTAATCTTCGATGAATGGCAGTCAACCCAAATAAACAAATGGCGCGTATATTGAAGCCATTGTTATTATGGGGCCTCTATTTGCCAAAGGTTGCTTATATTTCCAAGGATATCCCAGCTTATTCCTGGTTACACCGTACTGACGATGACCAACAAATCTGAAACACGTGCCTACAGTTGCAGTTTAGCGAAAGTTTCCCACATTTATTTCCTTGTATTATTCATAAGCGAAAATAACTGATACTATATAATTTATTTTTTTCGTTTAAATCACGATTCCGTATAACAATAATAAAACTGCAATTTATTTATGTGTTATTATTGTAGTTATTAGCAATGCCTACGGGAGAATACAAGAGTGCATTTATTAATAAATTTAAAATTTAATTTGATCTTATCATTAGCGGAAAAAAATATTAATTACTGAATATAAATCAATTTAAAACAATATCAATGATTTTTTTATTTCTTACATATACACATGTGCATGTATGTGTTATCCTTCACATATTTAGTATAAAACATTTTAAATCGAATACATTTATTAACTTAAAAAATCTTTTGTTTCATTTGAAAGTAGTTGTCCTTTACTGAGATTCTCATTCTGTTTCTGTAAACAATTTTAGAAAGAAAACTATATAATAGTTTTATTATGAATTACCACAAGGAGTTTCCGATTGTATAAATTAATATACAACAGAAATCTGTTGTACATTAATTTTCAATAACAGACAATGACTCGATGCTCATTTTTTATGTCTATGTTCCAATGATCTAATAATATAGAACTACTAGATGGACTGTAGAGAGAGAGGAATTGACCTCTACATACAAAGGAGACAGATATACAAAACCGTTAGTTGTGGGCAAAACATGGCGATATCGCATTGTTTTGTATATAAACTTTCTCAATTTTGTTGATTTATACATATTTATTTGTCTTTTTGGTAATTTGGATTATGTATTTTATTAATAGATTTCTTCTAGAATTGATTTTATTTCATACACAACTGACTTTATTTTTATTTAAAGAAATACGAGTATAAAGACAACTGTGGATTCATGATGATTCAATCAACTATTTTTATTTATAAAATTATGATTGTAATTAGACACATTTTAAGAATTTCATTTTTATTTGATATAGGTAATGTATATAAATTGAGAATCATCAAGAATATTGGCAAATGTTAACTTCAGCTTATAATTTAACAGTGTTGTTCTCATGGATTTAGTGTAATATATATTTGGTTAAAAGTGCTATTATCAGTAACAAAATTAGAAATAAATATTTTAAATTGTTGAATATTATATATACCAGCTTCGCAGTGCTTGGAGTCACATATTTGACACAATGGTAATATCATGTGCAGCGTATGGTTGTACTAATAGGGCAGAAAAGGGAATGAACGTATCATTTCACAGGTTAACTATTCTTAATAAAATACATGATTTGTAGATTTGATATAAAAATTTTTAGTTTTCAATCTAATCAAGTACTATGCAAGCAGTGGATAATTTGTACTAAACGAAAGGATTTTAAGCCATCAAAATATTCAAGATTGTGTTCAGAGCATTTTGTTCCTGAAGATTTTGTTATAAGTTATGGAAGAAAATATTTGCCCCAAAATGCAATCTCAACGATTAAAAATTACTGATGCACCAAGCAAAGAACTGTTAAAGTAAGATTTCTATTTGTAGTTATTATTCTACCTAGATATTTTTAATGTTCTATTTACCTTATAGCTCGGAATCCCCAAATGTAACTAATGTTGAAGTATTTGAATTAGTCACAGAAAAAACATCTCACGAAATAATACAAGTTGTTATTCTAGCTTTATGTATTTTCAATATTTCTTTCTCCATTTTTCTGCGATCACATATTTACCATTTACGTATTTGTTAATCCATATTAATTATATGTACATATATTTTAATAAAAAATTAAGCATTAATTGTCTTTTATTTTGAATATATCAGAAGTTGTAAGGAACACCTAAGGAAAGCTGCCAGTTTCTATATTTATTTTTTCAGAACGTAATATTTTGAAAAATTCTAGTGGTCAATTCAAAATTTCCAACTAATATCTGTAGTGATTTTTAAAATATTTTTGTAATACTACTGTTTTAAATAAAAACTGAATGATCATCAAACATGCTAAAATAGGTATTATTAGAAGAACAAAATCATATAGTTATCTCATAGTCATTAAAAGTCATATTTATTTAATTTTCTTTCCTTAATGAAGAATGGCAACTAGCATAGATACCTTTAAAATGTTATTAAACAGAATATATTTAATACCATATTAATAATATATATTTAATTATTTATCTTTTTGATTATTAAAGTTGCAATACCTTTACTTTCCTCTTAATATAGCATATTTTTAACAAAATAATACTTTTAAACTTTATAAGCCATTACAAGCTATAGCAACATATTTGAATTTTGCCCACATAAAACGGTCAATTTTGTTCATCCTTGTCAAACTTTCGACGCTCATATATTTTCCTTCTTTCTCGTATGGTGTGGGTCACTTCCTAATCAGCAAGACATAGCGTACACTCCATCTAGTAGTATAATAGTATTAGATCATTGCTATGTTCTAAGCAAATTTCGGAAAACAATTCCCTATGTAGTAACTTGATTATTTGTAGATATTTAATTATAAATCATGTTGTTCTTTGTATTTTCTTATTGTATATATAAAGTGATAATTTGACAGCAAGTTGTCATCTAAAAAAATTCAATAACTAAGAAGATATAAGGCAAAAAGTAAAATGTATACAAGTAAAAATGTGAACAATTAAGTATAGAACCATCGCTATTATCTATGTAATGTCATAAGACGATCTTGATTTATCAAAGACGTACATTCAATAACACCACACAAATAATATCGACGCAAATTGTACAATTAAAAGGTTAGGTAATGTAAAAATAGGAGTATGGCTGTCTCCTACCAATCATGTGGGTCAATTAGACGGTCCTCGTTCACCAAAGACGATTATTTAATATTCTGACCCCAGTAATCAACCTTGAGTACTCCTCAAGCAATGATAAGGAATCAGTCGTTTTTTGTATTTTAGTGGTGATGTACTCCATTGGTTAAAAGGAACAGTGGTTGTTGGTGTGTACATATTTTATGCTGGTTAATGTGTATAGACATGGTAGGGTAAATATCCTTTCTCTTATAAAAAACTGTCTATAATTTTCTCTATATTCTAAATCGCAGAGTACCCTAAGCGCTTTCTTCTGGACCAGGCACATTCTTTCTGTAGATGCGGATGATCCACAAAGTAGAATTTTATACATGATTCTGCTATACAAGTTAGAAAAGTAGAGAGCTCTGATTGTTTCATATGTAGAAATGCTTTTTATTCTTCTTATAGATTATATTGCGGATGTTTAATCTAGGTTAGATGCTCCAGGTTAGTCTGCAATCAATATTTAAACCCAGATACTCCACGCTTTCCGTAGGTTGCTCATTTTTCGCAGAGAACTTCAGATGTGGTGTCTTTTCCCTATTCAGTTTTAATTCGTTAGTTTCTATATCTAAATCCTCATCTCTTTTGCCGACAGTTAGACACGATGTGTCGTCCTCATATAACTACTTTATTTGTATGTTGTGTTATAAGAGATATCATTTATATTGTAATGAAACAAGCCCACAGAGATGCAGGCATCCGCGAGATGACAAAAGAAAGGCAAATATTCGGCGCGACTGGTAAACAAGTCGTAAAGCAATAAATCATCCATTTATATATGTACTGCGAAGAGACAGAATGTCTCTTGTATGTTCTACAAACATAGAGAAGAACACTAGCGTTTATCTGGTGTGTTCCAGATGTTTCGTACGTGTATATAAAGGCAGTTGAACGGATGGATGAGTAATTCCGGAATAAGGAAGCCCTTAAGTAGTAGTCGCGCGGAACAGACTAAAGTAAAAATAAATATAAGAAATAAATAAATAGTTCCTTGCGTGGTACGGTGTTATATAAATAGAAGTGATATAAATACGGTAGTGTTACATAAATATTAGTAATAGAAATAAATACCTGTGTTAATTTAAATCGTAGTAGTTTAAGTGTGATACATTAGTTTTATATTTTTATATTGTAATTAATTTTACGTTTGTGAATATACAGACTGTTTTAAATAAATAAATTGCACGAGTTGTTTATTGCGAACCCGAAAACGCAACAATATATAGTATAGAACCTTGTGGGACCACTCTCATCACAGATTGTAGACTAGATCTTAAAGTCGACTAGCTGATACCTATCTCTACGATACGAAGTAATCAGGCCATGTGATAGACTTGTTATACCATAGTAGTAAAGCTTTTCTAGCTATAAACCATGAGTAATGTCAAATGTCTTGCTTAAGTAACAACATGTTAATTCGACCTGTGCACATATATCATACAACTTCTTTCAAGATATTCAATTCAATTCATTAGTTTGTCAGCAATCAGCCTCTCAAAGATTTTTGATATTTTGATATGGCTGGCAATATGACAATAAGTCTATAATTGCTATATACAGTCATCTACATAGCCTTTTAAAAATTGTCTTCGCTAATTTAAGTTTTGAAGAAGACAATATTTCTTCTATACACTTATTCAATACTATTGTTAGGTCATCTCTATCATCAAGTTTTTTATGAAATTTGTTGAAATGTCATATATCTGACGTGCTTCCAATTTTTATTTTCTGCAGTTTGCCTCTAATTTCGTTTAACACAAATGAATCAAAATACATTGACTCATCGATATTCATGCTATTCAAATAAGCGCATGGTTCCCCATTAACATAATGTCCTGAGCTATTTTATTTCCGATATTTGTCAAAATGAACATCCATATTGGATGCTCTTAGTGTTGTTTCAGGTTGAATCGACTTATTGATCTGATTTGGCTCCGAATTAATTACCGTCCAGATAGTCTTTTGTTTGTTATTTGATTAATCTATAAATGTTTTATTTGATAAAGGTTTTGCTGCTTTGACTTTAATTACTGTGACTTACATATATACCTTTATACGTAAAACGTATATGCATATATGCATGTGTTTGAGATACACACATACATTAAGTGCTATTGTCGACAATCGAACGCACAGACACCGGTGTTTCGACCTATGAGGTCTCATCAGTGTACGTGGAGATTCTCGACAATAGCTTCAAGACTTAAATCGCTGCTTATGTCATTTTAGCGTGTTAAATGCAGTGAGAGTATCGCAGCGACATCTAACACCCAAAAGATGACACAGAACAAAGCGATGGCTTCTGACGGCATGTTCTGCTATACAGAGGCCTGTATGTTAATAGTGTATCTCATGTAATAGAGCCTTAGGTGGCGTCACCGATCAAAACGAAAATGAAAAGTGTGAACACATGGATGACATAAGCAGCGATTTAAGTCTTGAAGCTATTGTCGAGAATCTCCACGCACACTGATGAGACCTCATAGGTCGAAACACCGGTGTCTGTGCGTTCGATTGTCGACAATAGCACTTAATGTATGTGTGTATCTCAAACACATGCATATATGCATATACGTTTTACGTATAAAGGTATATATGTAAGTCACAGTAATTATTTACTGCTTGATGTTAGTTTTAACATCCATATGTTCACACTTTTCATTTTCGTTTTGATCGGTGACGCCACCTAAGGCTCTATTACATGAGATACACTATTAACATACAGGCCTCTGTATAGCAGAACATGCCGTCAGAAGCCATCGCTTTGTTCTGTGTCATCTTTTGGGTGTTAGATGTCGCTGCGATACTCTCACTGCATTTAACACGCTAAAATGACATAAGCAGCGATTTAAGTCTTGAAGCTATTGTCGAGAATCTCCACGTACACTGATGAGACCTCATAGGTCGAAACACCGGTGTCTGTGCGTTCGATTGTCGACAATAGCACTTAATGTATGTGTGTATCTCAAACACATGCATATATGCATATACGTTTTACGTATAAAGGTATATATGTAAGTCACAGTAATTATTTACTGCTTGATGTTAGTTTTAACATCCATTCAGGAGTATTTCGTAATACGTCCTTGATCAACACACAATCTTAGTTTTATAAAGATACTCGAAATGTCTCTTAAAAAGGTTAAATGGAGGATGCTATAAGTGTTGCCGTTACCACTATTTGGTAACCTTATATAACCCCAAGTTCTTCTTATGGACTCCATAAAGCCTTATGCGCTTTTTTTGTCAAGTAACGAGGATGTTTCCGCAACCTTTATAAACATTATTTATAAAGGTAATCAAAACGTTTCACTAACCGTCTTTCTTTATTGGATATCCTCCTTGCTCGTTCTCTTATCACTATTTCACTCCTTTTGTTGCTTTTTCGGTGTTGGTGGTAAAATTTTAAGTGAGAATGTAAATATGTCATCTCCTTTTCTTCCAACGAGAAATATTATACTTTTCTTTTGCTTGTGGAGTATACCTATTACCAGAATATATTTATAATAATAAGACTCTGAAACATTTGAAATCGTCAAATTTTAATGCAATTTCTTGCGGACTGTATAATTTGCATTTGTACCTCCAGAAAATTAAAGCGCCAATATTGCAAAAATTTTAGATTTTTATATAGAAAAATATTTTACTCTGTTTCTGAAAATTGTTTCGTAATGAATGCATACAGAGTAATGCGTCAAGTCGATTCTTCAAGAAAAATGTACTACATGTTGTAGATATTGTATTTTGAATCATTTATTGTTACGCTCACTCTAGCCTTAGGATTGTCCTGGCAGAAGGAGGCACAAATGGCGCTGACGCTAACTAAATAGTTTCATCCAGTCGGCAAATTAAGGATGAGCCCGTTGGTTTGAGTCTAAGTAACTGTAACTCCGTACAATGAAATCTATGCAAACTTTCGGAGAATTTTTTGTGTGGCGTCTTCAACCAGCCTTACCTTACTTCCCTAGTGTGCGGTGGAAAATATGGGGTGGAGCTTTGCCTCTAACTCTCGGTTTTTAGGAAGGGGGGGGTCATTCAGAAAATTGAAGATGGATGACTTACAGGCGCCAGCTACCATTAAGTTTAAGCTCTCTCCAATATGCCACTTATTCCGGCAGCAAGAATAATTAGGGTATGCTAGGTAGTAAGACATATTCAAACGCAAGATAACAAAAAAAAACAAGTTTAATTAGGTGGTCTATCGTGGTCAGATACACAAGCACCCAAAGAAAATAAAGATTGGCTTAAATAATAATAAGCAAATTGATGCCACTGATTATAAGGCAGGAGTCCTTCCAGGACATCCTGTATATGATGAGTGTAATAAAAAAACAAATTAATTAAATGAACTTAAATTACGATCTCAAACAATAGGTCTTAAATTAAATTGTAAGCAGTAGCAGAGATCTCTTGCACGTTACATAAGTTTTACACAGAATCACTCAGTATGTGATCCCAAATCTAGCACTTAATTACTTAATTTTAAACAACATTTGTGAAAGTCAATCAAATTAGATTCAAACAACTAAGGGTCTCTATATAATTAACAACAAATACGTTTAAATTAAACAAATTCGAGAACTCTCGTAATTCAAAAATATTTCACAAGCCACGACAGCCAAATGCTGTCGGTGGGCCTAATAGTTTTAATACAATAAATTAAATTGAAATTGAAAATCAGGCTGCTGACCTGATAGTTTATAACTAGCACTTCATTATGATATCTTTAATCAGGCCGATCCGGTTAATATCGGTCAACAAAACTTATCAAATCTTAATGAAACACTTATAAATTTACTAACATTAAATTTAACTACCTCAATTTCTGGAGTTCTTTAGTATACATTTTACTCCTTTTAGATGACTGTCTAGTTCAAAACTTCCCTTTTCGCACAACCTTCTATGAATGCTTGAAAATGTTCATGCACCCGGAATATTTCTATTTGCAAAGCGTTCTTCATACAACCGCCTGGTTTCCAGTGCTTTACCATCAGCTAGCCCATACATGTAATGCATATCTGCATACTCAGAATTCGTAAATTGAACCATGTTTTTTTCATAATATAGTTAATGTTTAACGACTTAAGTACGTGACAAGTATACTAGGTAGATAAATGTCAAAACTGTTTATGATTACACAATAAAATCTGCTTCTTACCTACTAGATCGTTTTTAATTCTTGTTAATATCTAATTTCATAACATCGTGCATATGAATGAATTTTATTTTTTTAAGCGAAAACCGTACGTCAACCAAAATAAACAAGAGACCACATTTGCTCAGAAATAAATGGGGATTTAAAAAAAAGTACTTTAAGAAAAAGCAATGCCGTAACATATGTTTCTTCAAAAAAATTAAAAAAGAGAACCCTTAGACACCACAGGTAAAAATTATAAAATTGATAGTACATCAGAAAATGCATCTTGATGCATAAAAGGCGTGTATAAAATTTCACAAAAATATCTAGGGTAATACCGAAGTTTAAAATTTTTTTTTTAAACTTTAAATTTTTTTAAACAAAAATTAAATGAAATGTCTAAATCTCATATAAAAATTATATTTATATATTTTTTAAAAATGCCAATCGTAAATAACATTGCCACACTGTATCTATTTTTTGTTTGTTTTACAAAATAAAGAGAAAAAAAGGAAAAGAAAACATTTATACTCATTTTAGGGTTATAATGCTTGTGTAATACTTATTTATCTATAATAATAGTTGAAAGAATAATTATCTTGTTCCTTTAAATAAAGAAAAATTATTAATTCTTGATAATTTGTTTATTAATACGAAGCCGATTCTATTTCACCAAAAACATACATTTTCACATAGTGCCTTGGTAAACTAGAACCTCGCTCACGTGAATGCTCTGAAAACTGACCTATACTAATTGATAACTGTAAACATTCTCACATTGTACCTCTAGCAGCTTAGCACCTGCCCATCAAAAACATCCCCTCTTATTCGTATTTATTTTATTTGAATTACTAAATTAAATGACCATATAAATAGTTAATGATGCCCAACGATATACTAATGGCAAATATTTTCACATAGTACCTTCAGCATGTTTAACACCATTAACTATACCTAAATTGAATTATTTATCTAGTAACTTACTTCATAGCATCGCCCATTTTATCAAATTCATTCTTATTGATGTCCTCCATCTTAAAAATTAAAATAATAAAAATGAAAATTAATTGAATGAATTTGTTTTAAAGGGAACTAAATAAAATAAAAATTCAATTCTTAATACAGATTCTCAAATCGTGAGATGATAAGTAGTGCATATAAACCCCTACTCTCACTTTCGCAAAATTTTTTTTGTTCTTTTCCAAAAATTAACGTCTATATTGCTCGAATTATAAACTTCATCTTCGACAAGTCTATTCTTGTTTTCGCCTTATATACTGAAACAAAAGCCTATCGACAATTTGTAGCGCCTCTGTTATCTAATTAAATTTTAGGTTGGCATTGATTTTAAAACTTTCGTGATAAAATCTTTCTTTTTCGTTTTCTTCAAGTTGTATTCGCATCAATACGCGCACATCGTCTTGACAGCTTACACACTAATGGCGACGACTCAAACTGTTTGTTATTATTGTTTTTCACTAACTTGTTATATCCCATCTTCAGTAAGTATATTTTTCTTTTCTTTCTCTTCAGTTTAGTCCTTCATTGTACTTGTATATGAATGCATTGCATTTTTCATCGTTTGTTATACATTTCCTTTTTCCATTAACTAACGTTATTCTTATTTTCCCTTTAGAAATTCTTCGATTTGGTAGTATGGGAAAGACGTTATAAACAACAGGAATTTTTCATGCGGAGCCCGCATTGCAAAGATTGCTTGCTTTCGTCACACTGTCGCCAATTTCTATCCATGCTCTCTCTTCAGGTAATATGTTGATTTGCAGAATGGTGTGAACAACATTAACACTGTATTTTTCTTTGCAGGTTTTTAAACCGCACATGACCATTTCCATTGTCTTTGAGCCCCTTGTGTTATACATACAAGAACTAACAAGTGTATTTTTAATTCATGCTGTTACTATTTCCATAAAACATTCTTGTATACGATCTGACCGTTCGCACCAGAAATATTTTGATTTATATCCTTTTTACACATTTATTTATAAGTTACAGGTATTTACTATATTTTAAGTTTTATTATTAAAAACTTTCTTACGAATTGGTACCATTATTTATATTTAAAATCACATTTGTTTGTCTAATGTGTATCAATTCATGTTTATTTTGGTACAGTAGTTCCTCCTTAAATGTAGACAACTTATTCTACTTACTATTACATGTTTTGACTAATGTTTAAATGTTAAATATACGATTTTAAAAATAAAATTAGTGTTCCTTTTCAATAACTAAACTAATTCTTAATATTATTATTTCAATAATGTGGAGGTCACAGTTCATGTTCATAAGAAGTTTTTTTCACAATATGGACCTAAGAATAACTCCCTTAAGTATTAGCATCTTTTTAAGAAATATGATATATTCAGTTTGTGATATCTGACAGCATTGACAATTGTATAAAAGCCGTTCTATTTAGCAAAACACTGCTAATATTAAAATTTAAATCGAACGGAGATCTTGTACGATGTCAATGCGAGTATTACGATCGTTATCTGGAACGTGCCCTAAATGTGATGTATTTGTATTACGTAGTAGTGTGGTATAAAGAATATATATATTATATATATAATAATTGAAGTAATTGTTTTAAGTGTATTGTGTTTTACTAACATTATAATCTCTGTTGGTTACAATTACGTTTTTTGTATGTGAATAATAGCTGGGCATTAATTATAAAAATATAATAATACAAAATAAGGTGTTCAAGTCAAGATTCATGACAAGATTAAAAAATACATATATATTATTTGTAATTACGGATGTTTTTGTAAAGAAGTTCAAGATTCTCCGTTTTTAGATTAAGCAGAATCAAAGATTATAATTCAGAGGTGAAAAAAAACGTTTTATACATTTATCCTACTAGCCATTTACCTATTTTTTGATCCACGGCGCTGATTGATACTAGAAATTATGCAATCAAACCAAACAAATATATGTTGCAATTTAATCCTTGTGTCGCTATTCTAAAAATATTCCTCTAAGAAAATTAGTGTTAAAATTGCGAACATTGACTGGGAGTTGTGAAATTTTCTTATATAATGTAGCGGTCAATGTTAAGGTTGTCGTAAAAATAGATATACTAGAATTATAATAATTACCTTTACCTCAAGAATATGAGCAACAACATTTTGGTTTATTTGAAGATCATTAATCAAACTGTCTGTATTGTATATTTAAAATGTAGTAGCCTAGAGAAACTAAAATTCTCAAATATATAATTACGGTTTCTATACTCGGAGCATTTATAAACATCTGTAGACAATGTATGCAGATATATTGCCAACTACTATTTATTTCAGGATTTTTTTTTTTAGTTTTAATAACAATTTCCTATTTTTTTTTTACGGAATAGGAATATGCAAATTACATTTTATAATATTTGTTGATAATGTTAATATTTATTTTGCTTTCCGTTTAGCAATGTAAATGTTTGTTTTATAAAATTATATTCTTTAGGAATGCAGATGTAGAGTGTAATTCCGTTACTTGAAATTCTCGATGGCTAACAGAACTTGTATATAAGTACGTATATAATAGTTATTCACTTTGAAATTATACCATGAGTAAGTATTTCGAAGAATTTTCATTTTTATAATTGAAGTTGACAGTAAACAAACTGGAACCTAGAAGAAATGAAATTAAATCCTTTCCTGGAATAGAAATGTGAAGAAAATCAAATTCTCTTATTTAAAATAGAATACGTACCGGGTGTTTTTTTATCTTTGATATCATTTTGATTACCTGCAACTTTTTTGTTTTTAAAAATATCAGAATGAAGCAAAAATCATTTTGCATAGGTATCTATGAAGTTTTTTACGTTTTAAAAAATAAAACAAAACACTAACGTTTTTCCAAGATATTAACCTAACTTATATTTTTTTAAATGGAAAGCCCTAAATATTTTCGGATATTTCGATTTTACATGAAATTTCAAGTATATTTTATAAAGCATCTTCAACGGTTTGCGAGAAAACGGCGTTTGAACATGCAACAAAGAAAAATTTAGTTTTGTAACCCTGTTCTTATAGATGTCGAAATCAAACACAAATCATTTTTCATAATTATTTAGAAAGTTTATTTTTAATAAAACAAAAGATAAACGATTAACAAAGTAACAAATTATTAAAAAAAACAATTTTACAAAATTAAATTATTCTAAAACTGGCATGTTTAAACGCCGTTTTCTCGCAAACCGTTGAAGATAGGTATGGGGTATGCTTTATAAAATATATTTGAAATTTCGTGTAAAATCGAAATATCCGAAAATATTTAGGGCTTTCCATTTAAAAAAATATAAGTTAGGTTAATATCTTGGAAAAACGTTAGTGTTTTGTTTTATTTTTTAAAACGTAAAAAACTTCATAGATACCTATACAAAATGATTTTTGCTTCATTCTGATATTTTTGAAAACAAGAAAGTTGCAGGTGCTCAAAATGATATCAAAGATAAAAAAACACCCGGTACATAATTCGACTTGTCTACAGAATAATATAAATACAATTTTACATTACTTACTTGGTTTTCAAAAATATAAATAAAAAATTATATTTTTGAAATAAATTAAATAAGGAAAATGCCAACGCATATATCTTGGTAGGTTATTCTTATACAAAACAAAGACAAAGTATATCGTTTCTGCAAGAAAACGTGGGTTTAGCAATGTTGCATTTACTAGTACAGATTATGCACAATGTCCAAAAGATCTTTTCTCAAAAAGAAAACATGTGTTGCTTCTCTTCAATATTACATCCTTTAGACAGGTCAAATACACAAAACACTAGAGACAAGCTGATATAAAATATTTATTAAAAAATTAATTGAAGAGAGGCACACTTGTTGAAATTCCATGACAAATAATAAAAAAAATAAAACACTGAATTTAAAGTTTCAAAATTTTAATTATAGTAAACCATTACAACGTTGTTTCATCATTATTCATCAGGGGTGAGTTCAGAAATGTTGGATAGGATACTGGCATGGTCAGGTCATACTTTATGACGTCATCCACTTGGTAAATTTGGAGCGCTTTACAATTCTGAACGCCGTAGAGTGAGTTGGGTTAGTTTGTAGCAAAAGTCAAAGGTTAAAGCTAAACATTGCAAAATTAGTGGTTATGTATGAAAAAGTAAAGTTATCAAAGAAATAAGTAAACTAATTAGAACAATGGATCATAATCGAAAATTTTTTTTGGATCAAATTAAAATTGTCCAAAAACAAACTGTTCTAACTCCAAGAAACACACATATGACCATATGATGTGAAATAACATGAAATTATAATTATAACCTTAAAAAACACTCAGAACCGCGCTTTAAATACCCCCGACCCGAATGCGCATGAATCGCCCGCTATTAACCATCACAAATAGGTGGGTGATAGGAAGAACACTCCGAGTGTTGCACCAATCATTTCTGAATGGCAATGACGTCATAATTTTGGGACATCTTTTTGTTTCTGAACGGCAAGTGTGAAATTGGAATGACACTTGGATAACATTCTTTCCTTTTCTGAACGCACCCCAGTTGGATGAATAATGAAGAATTTAAACAATTATACCGTTTCTGTAAGAAAACGTGGGTTTACCAACGTTGCATTTACTAGTCCAGATTATGCACAATGTTCACAAGATCTTTTCTCAACGGCAGAAACATGTATTGCTTCTCTTCAATATTACAAACTTTAAACAGATCATATACACAAAACACTAGAGACAAGCTCATATAAAATATTTATTCTTAACTAATAGATTTGTTTTACAAAAAAATTATATAATGCGATAATCATAGTATCTTGTGATAAAATGAAACATAACAAGGTCACAATTAATCATTTAACATTCAATATTCATGTATAATTAGTAGCAACTTAAATGTAAAAAGGTCTATGCCTTCATTAGCCAAAACACCGTATCTATAGAGAAGTCACAATTGAGTAAAAACAAATTTTTGTTTAGATGTGTTACCGTCGTAAACTATTGAGAATTTCGTGTTCTTTTGTGCTTTTATAAGTAATAAATGTCACAGAATTTATCATCAACACATTATATTGGCAAAAAACGTCTTACTTGCTCTAAAGATTCTGGTTACTGCGTTTTTCCTCAGTATGCAATACCAATTAATTTCCTCCTGTTTAGGAAGAATGCACTACTGTATTTTTGCTAAGAATTGCATTGATTTATAATATATTTTCATGGTGATTATCGACTATGTAAAAAAATAAATAAAATAGAAATTATTTTTTTAAAATAAAAACCTTTACTACCCAGCTAAAATAACATAATCCACTTAAAATTAAAGTAAAATGTGATTTTTTGCGATTATTTTCTTGTGCACAAATCCAGTATACTTAACTCTATTTACTAGTGGGGGTACGGGTATATTTCACCAAAACTTATTCTATTTTGTGGTAAAACTTGTTCAAGATTTTTCAGTATATTGTCCCGTTTATCTATAGGAAACCCACAGTGCTGATTGTTAAGACTATTTTTATGTCATACAGTCAAAAATCAAGGCAGTTGATAAGTTCCATTTTTGCGTAAGACGTTTTAAAAAGCAATTTATAATTTCCTCGAGTTGCAGTTACTTGAACAATGATTTTCAAATATGTGCGGTTTTTTTGCTTTGGGGTTCTCTGAGAAGAATGATTTGCCCACTTAAAGAACTCACTGTTCTTCCTTTCTTTTATGTAAAATTTTTGCACTGTTAGTAGATTGAACTGCTTAAATTTAGCATTGTAAAAAATCCTGTCGATTTTCATTCAAATTCCTATTGACATGAACATTACGCGACTTAGTAAACGATCCATTCTCGACCAAATTTCTATCAAGACCTAGAAAAATGGTACGATGAGGCTATTGTCGTCCTGGATACAACTTAAAATGTCTTGTACTCGCCACTGTTGAATTTCGGTTCGAAGAATAAAAAATACTTAACATATCTCGTTTCTCTTCGTTGATGGATGACATTTTTGTATTACTAACGAACGATAAACGAAATATTTGACGGATTGAAATTTGATGGCTACCTAATTTGATATCAATATTTATTATTTCAATTAAATTAGGAAAAAAAGAACTCTCTCTGAAGGTGTATAAATTAAATATGGTGCCTATACAAAATTAGATAGTTGATGATGGATAGAGAGAAACGAAACGTCATATAAAAATTTCGAGTACACTATTAGATAGAGATTTAAAAGTGGCCATAACACGTGTTTTTATTTTTTCTCTACAATGCCAAATGTAGGTGCTGCAGGTAAAAGAACAAAATAATGTTATCGCGTTTTTTTTTTAAAAAAACACGAACGTCATTCGTCACAAGCTCATTTTCTCTACGGATTCATAATAAACACAAAATTTAACAACATCGCCAAATTTAAACCTATACTCTACATCCAATAATAAGCGAGATCCTCATGGTAAGAGGCGAAAATGAATCAGTCTGTATATGTACATCAATATCAAGTAATAATAATAACAAGAAGTTTTTCTGTTTTCAGATACACGCAGTGGAAAAAGCTTCATTAATAGTTTGTTTTGCCGAATCCTATTAATGATAAATAAGTATTGTCATGTATTGTGACAATAATGTATTTACAAAATTTCGAAAAATAATTAACATACTTATAAGTACATACAATAGTTTATTTTAACTTAAAACTAATATTAAATATAAACTTAAATCAAATTATTTAAAATTAATTGTGATTTCGACCATTTTTATATATAAATAAGTCAAAAAGTCGAGACCACAGCAATATGTAAATAGAAAAAATTTCCCGAAACAAAGTTTTAGAAGACATACAAATGAATAAAGTGCAACGAGATAAAGCTAAATAATATCAAATATATTCTAGTTAAAATTAAAATACAAATAAAAACTGAAAACTATCTGAAATTGGAACATGTAGTCCTTACTGCTTGACAGAAGGATCACAGTCTGACTGTTTTTTTTTGTGCCGGTTTTAAAGTTGAACGACCATGTAGTTGAATCCTCTGTCAATCTTGATGGTATGGGATGACGCTTTTATCTTTATTACAGCTTTATGAATTTTTAACACTGAATTTAATTAATCTGACGAAAACTTCAAATGAAATATTATAAAAGCATTCACATTTGTTAGGTACAGAGATTTTGATTTACATAGGCCCGGCTTTTCCAATCCTAATTTAAATAGCGTTTAGCATTGAGATGTCGGTTATGGTTATTACAAATATATGTTTTTCCAATACCGGTTAGCGCTAATCATTGATTAAAAATATCATTAATCAATTTGACCGTTGTCCCAAGTACCTGATAAAATATTAAACAGTGTTTGCAATTTCTTATTTTTTGTATTAATTTTATATGTTATAGGTGCTATTTTCATCGTTTAGATTCTCAACAATCGACGTTTTGGCGAATATTATGTATCGCGTCTTCAGCGTATACCTATGATGGGATGTTTTTTGCCAAAATTAAACTAAAATGTGTTTTTAAGATTAAAGGGTTCTGGATGCCAATTATTCATGAGAGCATAAACATGCTATCTTATACTACATAAACTAGTCAGATTCAAATATTTCAATTCAAGTATGACATAACTCATCGCAATGACATTTAGAACTCTCTTAAAAGCGTTTTACACAAATTCTCACCTTAAAAATGCAGTTTAGTTTAGTTTTGGCAAAAAACAGTCCTTTATAGGGCTACCCTGAAAACGCCAGGCGTAATGTCCGCCGAAACGTCGATTGCTCAGAATCCAAACGATGGAAATATGTAACACAAATAACATATGAAAATGCTTTTGTTTACTGTATGAATATATTGTTTAAATTGATTAATAATTATTTTCATCAGTGATTTAGTAATTGTATTGCTTCGTTTATAAATTACGTAAACTGTATAATTAAACTACTCAAAAATGAATAAGGAATTTTTACTTTTTTGTATTTTTTAGAAAATATGGGTAAATATTTGTAGTGTATTATATTAGATACATAATTGTACACAACAATTTAAAATTTTCAAGTATATTTATTCAGAAAAATCGTTAGATTACTAAGAAATGATCAATTATGAAACAAGCAACTTTGTTATCAATAGCTAAAATAAGCATTTTTCTGTAACAATTAATTCTAATATCGTACGCACAGCTGTACATCTTCGGGGTATACTCATAATGCAATTATTAATGTGTTCTTGTCACACTCTTGTCCAACACAGCGGTAAAATATCCCGCAAGTGTTGCACGTTAACTGGTGGTGGATTATGTTCGTCGAGCTGTTCTTGAAGTCTGTCCCAAATGTGCTCAATTGGATTCAAGTCGGGAGACGTTGGTGGTAAAGGTATATGGTTAATATGGAGGTCATTTATTGCTTGCATTACAATTTGTGCATGATGAGGTCATGCATTATCATCAATAAAAACCATGTTTTCATCCACAGCCTCACGAAAGTCGACCACATATTGCTGAATAATATCATTTCTGTATATGTGTGCATTGACATTGTTTTCAAAGAGATGGAGGTTCATTCAAACTAATGCCCGCCCACACCATGACACCACCGCCACCAAAAAGCACCACAGCTTTTGTAAACTCGCGTCTATAACGGTTTCCTCGAGTTCTCCAGACCCTTACTCTACGATTATCACTAAATAAGCAGAATCTGGATTCATCGGTGTATAAACCATGCTCCCATTGAAAATTTTCTGCCAGTCGTTGGTTAACCCAAGCTCTTCTAGCCATTCTGTTGGCACTAGTTAATTTTGGGCATCTCACAGGCCTGCAGCTATGAAGATCCATTTCCCTCAGACGGTTTCTGATGGTTTGATCCGAAACTCTAACTCCAGTGGCGGCACGTAACTGTGTTTGCAACCATACAGCACTTCTAAACGGATTCATCCTTGTCTGAATTCGTATGTAGCGGTCTTGTCTCTGATTTGTTTTCTTCTCAGATCCACTACCGGGTCTTCTCCTTGCAGATCCTGTCTGTTGGATTCTTGTTAGAGCCCTACTAACAACACTTGGAGACACATTAAAAATTGCGGCAATTTCTGCTCCAGATTGCCCTCGCTGATGCAATAACGCAAATAAATCAAAAGTTTCTTTATTTAAATGACGTCTTGGCATCGTGAAAATGTGAAATGACGTTTAAAATGAATAATACTTGTCAAAAAATGCGATTTTTATAGTTTTGTATTCTAAATTAATTTAAGGTTAAAATGCATGTTAAATATTTTATCACACAGAAAAGACATTTACCAAATAAAATATCCACAACGACTGTGGGCCTTCTAATTTATCTATAGTTTGAGAAAATACGTTAAATTTAATCGAATTAATTAGATCTGTTAAATGAAGATCTAATTCCCTATTCATTTTTGAGTAGTTTAAAAATATAAATAACGTAATGTTTATTTGCCATAAAAGAATGCATGTAACTTTCAGTTTACTACAGAGGTATAATTAATTGTTAGCTACGAATACATTATCTTTCCTGATGATGACTAATGAGTCTTGCTATTTCACTACAATTCTGGAATTTTTGTCCCAATTCGTTGGGGATTCTAAATGTACTAAGTCAATTTATGTTTACGTTTTGTCTTTTTCTCTTTATAATTGTATTCAACAGCACCTTATTAAAATGCCATTTTACTTCAACATAACTTGAACTCACTCTAATTATGTTGAAAAATAACAAATGAAATTGTAGGCATGAAAGAAATTCGTCAGAAGTTGATAGGTTGACGTTGGGTAGCCTGAGCAGATAATTTACGTACTTCTTGATGGGGTGGATTTAGATAGATGGTGAACTCGCTTGTAAAGTTGACATGCAATTAAATTCTGCACCAAGAAATATAACTGGTGCTCTAAAGATCACTCCGATTTTTTTAGAACATACTTCTTTGATTAGTGTAAATTGGTATGTGTGTATTATTTAAAAATATTCCTCTTCTTCTTCTTTTCTGAATTAAATATTTTTATTAAAGGAGACATAACAGAGATTTATGTTTGCAATTTTTTCTGTTAGTAGGTAACAGCTGGAGGTTTCTCGTAGTTTTCTAATTTACCTTAAGCTCTGATTTGATTGTTACTCGTAAGGAATGGAACAAGGTGATTATATTTACATGTTTTAGCGTCATTTAAAATTCAATTTTGTAATTGTTGTTTTATCCTATAATTTAAAGGTTATTCAAATTAGTTCTATGGGTATGAATAATACATATAAAACATGAGAATATATAAACGCATGATTTATTTCTAGGGGGACAAGAAAATAAAATTTAAATGCGGATTAAAATTATGTGTGTAACGTCAATTAAACACGATTTGACAAAAAAAAACAATTACAAAAAAATTAAAGTTGACACATTGATTATAATAGAAAAATAATGAAACTAATATGCAAGGTCAAGTTTCATTCCAGCTCATTAAAAGCCTAAAACATTTCTAATGATCAGGTAGACTTCACTAGTAAATTGCAATGTGCTTTTTTTTATAGTTTTGGGCCTTGAATATATGACGTTGAACTATGTTTAATAGTGCAAAAATTTGCGTTAAATTCGAAAGTATAGTTCGTTTTAATGTTATAAAATCAGGTGTACAAACTTTAAAAGAAACAAAAGACGTTGAATTTTTTGTTTTCGTTATTATAATACGTAAATCGTTAAAGTAGATGGCATGCTTATAATAAAATAAATTCAATCTCATCTCTTAAAATAAATTATCCCATTCTCCGTATCCGGCTGCTATTGTACACAATAAATACAATTATAATGTAATTATATTGTTGTACATGTTCAGTTCGTCCATCAATTAATATGTTATAGCGAAGGATAAATTTTCCCAAAATTATATTCCAAAATGTGTATTTTCTTTAGTGTAGAGATAGGATCCAATTTCAGTATATTATTATATAAAAGCGATTATATGTATATGACAGAGATTTCTTGCTTAGCTAAACTTTGAAGAATGAATGTTTTAATTGACGGCCAGGCAGTTCCAATAGCAACGGACTTTTCTCCAATTTGAGAGTGTGCTGACCTAGATGCTTAGCTAATTTACTGCAACTTGCATAGAAATAATAACAAAATAACAAGAAGCGGATGTAAGCATAAGAAACAAACACAACAATGTTAGAATATGCTACAGTTAAGTAGATATAAAGGGAGGAGGTAGGCATGCGTAAGTTTTAGTAATGACTGTCTTAATTGACAGATAGGTCATTCCACCAGCACTAGAGTTTCTTGGTATTGATGGTCAGCTGGTCTGGAAATGTTTAATCAACTTGGCACAACTTGCTTAGAAAGATAATTTCTCTAGTTCTGCTAGTGAGACAAGAAGAAGAAAAACAGATAAGATATAATTAGATAATGCTGCGATATTCAGCAGTAGATAACACATAATTTTTAAAACAAGAAATGGTAAGAAATTCATAATTTATCATATTATGGCAATTAGGCAGAAGACCTCTGTAGAATAATTGAGTAGTACGTAGAAAAAATTCTGAATATATTGATGCAAAAATGTTTTTTTTTATATAGAAGTATGCTAAGTATGCTGTAAAACGATGAAACAATTTGCTGGTACTGTTTCTGAAAGGATACAAAATCACTTTACATAAAGGAAAAGTAAAGAAGGCTTGACTGTAGACTCTCTAAAAGCTACACTAACACTTTTCACCACAACAGTTTAATTAATAAAACTTTCTTTAATGTACAATGCATTTGGAGAAATCTGTGATTATCTGGACATAACTTTAGCAACAAATAAATAAAAGATGTTCATAATAATAATCAACTGAGTTAAATTGGATGTTTGTTTCATGGTACTGTAGTCTTGGGTTAGAATCTGATGCCTTCACCTTCAGTATTGGTTTACGCACGTCTTTCCACACTTCTTGGAGAATATGAAAGTGTACTAACTTCTCGACTGACCAAATGCAAAATATTACTTGGTTATAGTAGAGCAATTATTGAACTCTTTGGTATGCCGAATAACGAAACCAAGGCTTTTTAGAACTTAGAGGTGATGGTCGCTATGTGATTATTGAATGATAGCTTGCAATCAAAGGAGATACCAAGAATGTCAGGCCTTTAGAGGACAGGACCGTGTTAACATTATAATTATAGATAAGGGACTCAGTCTTTGTCGTTAATGACATGACGGAACATTTATCTATATGCAGGAGCACATCATTGAATACACATCATGCACATACCTTATCAAGGTTCGCTTGTAATTTTGACCAGTCATCAGCATACAACAGGTAGCCTACATCTAAAGAGTCAGTGATATCATTAACATAAATGTTAAAGAATGATGGACATAAAATAGATCCCCTGAATACTCCTCATGTTACAGTAATGTGGTTGGATCGAAAACCATCAAATAAAAGAAATTGTGAATGTTGTGCAAAATAAGAGTTGAAAAATAAAAGAAGCTTATCCAACATGATGTCATGATTCAACCGGTCAAAAGCTTTGGAAATATCGGTGTACAGAACGTCAGTCTGAGAACCATTATCGATGCCAGTCGCGATAAACTGGGTAACAGAAAGAAGATTGGTGACAGTTGAACGTCCCTGTGTGAACCCTTTTTCAAGAAATTATAAAGCGGCTTCTAGCACAATCCCTGAGCATAAAACAAGGAATTCTCAGGGCCAGCAGTTGCCTTGCCTTTGAGACTCTTCAGGACCTCGTCAACATCGTTCTCCAAGAAGAAAGTAAAATTAATACTGTCATAGCCATCACCACGATTCATCCAAAACGAGGAGTTTCAGTGCTTCGCAAATGATGATTGAAAGTAGTCGGCAAATGTATTGGCAACGTCGAGAGAATTAGAGATGACATGATCGCCATACAGGAACTAGTGAGGTAACACTGCAGATTTACGCTTCCAAGTATTTGAAGTATAATATAGCAACTATACAACCTATATCTTAAAGTTTTCACACAAAACCAAAGTCTTAAAAATAACAAGATATGATATCGAGTTGGTTTTAGAAATATAAGTTCGTCATTCATATGACAGTTCAATTTTAGCAATTGAGTGTGGTTTTGTTTAAGTTAGGCAGATACCCGAAGCTTAAATATTTCGCGTATCCAAAAATCAAAATTCCTACGTAGAACCATTTATCGTGAAATTGCTGGATAAAGTGTAAAATGATAAATTAGATTCTGTAACATAATCTATTTCTAATGTTCAAATACTAATAATGTCTTTTTGGTTGTCAAAATTCAACATTTAAAATCCCACTAGTAGAACCCCTGTTGACACAAACCATTCATTACTCTAATGGTAAGCGTCTGTAATTTAAAAAATAATGGACTAGATATGTGGGTAAACAAGGAACAGTATACACCACGAACATAATTTAAAAGCACAAGTCGTTTATATAACAAGTTCAAGTTAAATAAGTAAAATGTAGACGAAAATAAAAAATAAGGAGCAGTTACATATCTTTATAAGTATTTTTAATACGGACTGTACTAAGACTTCTAATTAATTCATTTCACTTACTTATTTAAATACAGTCGGTCTTACCAACAATGATTTATAATCAGAGGTATTTTTATGTGCTTAGCAATGCATATAGCATATTATTACTTAATACGTCTGCAAGTATTACCTAGATTATATTTTTCGTGACGAATGAAAAAAGACAAGGTGATATGTTCTTAATGTTGCTAATTTTTATTGAATGAATTTAAATTAGATCCGCTTCTAATCACGCCGTGTGCTGCATATAATGTAATAAAAAAGTATATCAATCTCTGCATTAGAATTTATATACCTGTAAATGTACACTATGTTTGAAATTCTCGTTTATTAGATTATTATAAAATGTTGGTGTTACTGCCTACCTGTTGTGTGAATTTTGAATCATTGTTGAAAGTTACTTCTAGACAGACTGACACCAAAATAACCAGTAATCTTTATAAAACAACATGTATTCTCTTTAATATTTCTTATCAAAGATAGTAGCGAAAAATAAAATCTTAATTTTCTGGTAAATGCGGACTCTTGTAACTTAAGAGGTCTAAGAATACGCACAAAGGTACTCATAGTATCAAATAATGGGCAAGGTTACAATTTCTATGATATACAGGGGAATTACTGACTATTGTAGTGTTTTGATATAAATTTGCCAACATTATGTTTTTTTTTTAATGCGGTATAGTGAGCCATATTTGCCGCGAAATTGACAGTCGAATTTATAACATTTAAGAAGCTGCTTTTCAATTGACAAGCGTGATTTTATTATGAATTTTTCTAAAAATGGCCTAGAGTTATGATTTTTGTATGTATCGGGATAATAACAAAAAGGAATTGGATATATCTTCTTTACAATACACTCTATACCAGCATATAATATAATTCAAAAAAAAGTCGAATATGGCACAATAAACAAATTTTAAAACCAAACAAATCAATCACTTTATTTTAATAGGTTCTAGAAACGGAAACTGTTTTACGTGAATGGATGAGTAATTAGTGAAACCGAAATTGTAAAATAACAATAAATATGAACATTAAAAAAGGTATAAATTAAAAGTGTTCAAATTCACTTTTAAAGTGTTCGAACATGCTTCCAAATTGATCGACATTAATAAGGCGTTGAGTACTTATATTTCTAAATATTTGTCGAATATGTTACCTCATAACTTCTTATGTGGCTACAGGTATACTAATATATTTGCTCTTTTATGGATCCCTATAAAAATAATCTAATTTTGTGATGTATGTACAAGACCCAGCAAGCTAGCGCTAGCCACAGTAGCCACTTCCCTGCATATATTACATTTAAAATATTTCGTGCCTGTAGCATAAAATGTGGGGATTCGCTGTCTTGTTACATCTACATATCTTGTAAATTTAGAGGAACATCTTCCAATAATCCCACTAAATTGTTTGATACAAATTACTAATAACTTTCCCCGTTAATACTACCTTCTAAGAAATGTGAACGTATAATCCAATCACTAAGAATACGTCCCTCTATATTTATGTCTCACCTACGCTGATGATCTATTAGTGACGCAAGGATTTTCATTTGAATAGTAATAATTTTTTTTTTAACGATTTCGTTACTATGGAAACCAGATTCATCCGCAAATAACACACTATGAAAAAGAATTGCCCTTAACACTCTCCTAGCTTTAAAATGATGTTGCGTAACTCAATATTTAAATGTATTCACTACGGATGATTTTTATTTCATTTTAAGGTCCTTGCAACGATGGTCTAATATCCAGCCAAGGACTTATTTCCTGGGTATTGACATTTGGATTTTCTGTTGTTGCCATAAAAATTCTTAATTGATTTTCATCACTTACCACATATTTAGGTATTGTTGGTTTTGAATCAGCAATAGTAGCAGTAGTAGTGAAAGTAGCCATTGCTGTTCTAATGGTATCTGTTCCGGGAAAGTAGCCATTGCTCTTCTAATGGCATCTGTTCTGGGATATCTTTTGTCACGGTAATGCTGCTGGTTAACTCTTTGGGCTAATAAATAATTTCTTTGATATTTCTTCAGTGTAAAAATACCGCATTAAAATAAAATAACAAAGTTCGCAAAATTATTGCAAAAAACCACAATCGCTCAGTAATGGTCACTTTTAAGGTAACAACGTCTTACATGTTTTTGGTGTCAAATTTAGTAAGCAATTCAAAAATAAGCCGATATATACTGTGTTCAATTTGAAAAAAATCATTATTGACAAAATTGTATGATGTAACTTTAATCCAGTTTTCTGCAAATTCAATAGTAGTAACAAAAAAAATAAAATATGACTGTATTAGGACCTTTTATTATAAATAACTTTACCAAAAAATGTGCGAAACTAGTTTTTGAACAAGAAAACATTTTGAAAAACTTAACAAAAACAGAAACACCAAAAATGAACCAAATAACTATAAATATGTATATACCTACACCACACATTAATAATCTATCAGAAAAATTAAAATATATTATTGCCATTTAAAATAAAAAATCGAAATTACAACACCATTAACCCCTTTGACACAAAACTAAAAGACAACACACCGAAATTAAAAAAAAACCATACTGTATATGAAATTCCATGTAATGACTGCGAAGGCGTTTATATAGGACAAAGTATTCAACATCTTAAAGATAGATTAAATGGACATAAATTTGCGAACAATCGTACGGTATTAAAAAAACATACTATACAAACTAAACATATATTTAATTATGATAGAACAAAAATACTAACAACAGAAACAAAAAACAAAGCAAGAATATTTTTGGAAAGTATAAAATTTAGGAAAAGTAAAAATTCAATTAATGACAGAACAGACACAGATAATTTGTCATCTATATATACATCATTATTTTAAAATAAAACATAAAGATAACAACTAAAAACTTACCCACAAAAAGCACATATACATGCACCACATGTAAATGTGAAAAATACATCGCTAGAACGATACTGAAATAAATACACACAAGTGAGGTTGTACACAATATACATTTTAATAGATATAAAAATTAATATAACAATTACCACTGATATAAGTGAGATGAAACTTTGAAATTTGGAAAGAAAAAGTGCTGTTTTTTTAAAATGTTTTTAACAAAAAGTATTTATGACAATCTAAACGTTGGTGATGTCCACTATAAATTGTAAGTGTTTTACTGTTTTACACTCTAATTTTAAAATAATTGACATTATATTCTAGATAAAAACATTATATATATATATATATAATAAAGAAAAGAAATATTGCGGATTATAGAATAATAAAGTATAGAATTTCATGGGGTAACTCCGCTCAAAATGCAACTGCGGACACGTGTTTCGAACTACTTGGTTCTCGTCAGCGCAGTGTAGCCAAGGAATAGGATGGGATAACCTTGGAGCTGAAAAACATCAATCAGAGACATACACAAGGGACAGCCTACCAATTGAGGCTTCAGCTAGAGTGTCCTCAATACTGAGAATGAATCTAACGTCGCCGCGAGGTAGACATTGTCCACCTGCAAGCCATCTCAGTATCGAGGACACTCTAGCTGAAGCCTCAATTGGTAGGCTGTCCCTTGTGTATGTCTCTGATTGATGTTTTTCAGCTCCAAGGTTATCCCATCCTATTCCTTGGCTACACTGCGCTGACGAGAACCAAGTAGTTCGAAACACGTGTCCGCAGTTGCATTTTGAGCGGAGTTACCCCATGAAATTCTATACTTTATATATATATATATATTTCTTCGAATATTTTCGCGGTCGTTTGTTGAAGCGTTGTTCTTCGGGATATTTCGCCGCGTTTGGATGATTTTGCCCTGATAAGGACATCTTTCTTCCTGACGTTTCGGTGACATCACTTTCACCTTCTTCTTGAGGATCTTCTAAGTTCGACGGTTTCTTCAAGAATGCCCTCTCTGTTCGAATCGCCTTGTATTTTTAGTGCCGTGGTAGTGGAGGGGCGAGTGCGGCTTCTTGTGATTGGCCCGCTGATTGTAGTGTTGTTCCCTCTCTGTCGGTCTTTCTGTGTTCGGTCCGTGTGGTTTACGTTAGGCGGTGGGATGCTGTTGTTTCGTCGTTTATTTCTAATTCGTCTGTCCGATAACGTTGATTTCCATATGTCAGGTAAACGTTGTGCGTCGTCACGTTTATTCATGCAGTCCTGTCGTTTTTCTATCTCTATAGCCTCCCTTATTGTCCGATATGTCCAATTCGTACTACGGGCTATAGTTTTTGTACGTTCGAAATCAATTGTATGTCCGGAATGTAGTACGTGTTTGGCAAGTGAGGAAGAAACTGCCTTTTTAGACACAGCATTTCTATGTTCGTCCCTCCGTACGCTGATTCTTCGATTCGTCTGGCCTATGTATGTCTGATCGCAATCTTGGCATGGTACTTCGTATACACCCTGGTCTTCTAGTAATATTCTGTCCTTCGTACTTGGTAGGACGTCCCTAATTTTCTTATCGGTGGTGTATATTGGGTCTATGTCGTGTCGCCGTAGTATTCTACCTATTTTCTCTGTTGTCCCTTTCACGTAGGGAAGAAATGCAACTCGTGAAGGTTTTTCTCTTTTTCTAGTTGTGTTGTTGTTGCTCTGAATTGCTCTGTTAATTGTGTGTTGCGAATATCCGTTTGCTTGTAGTATGTTTCGAATTTTCCCCATTTCTTCTTTCCTATGTTCTGTGTCCGCTAATATTTGTGATCTATGGATTAGTGTTTTCACTACTGAGTTTAGTTGAGCCGGATGATGGTGTGAGGATGCGTTCAGATATCTGTTCGTGTGTGTAGGTTTTCTGTATACTGTGTGACCCAGGGACCCACCCGGTTTTTTAATTATTAGAATGTCCAGGAAGGGTAACTGGTTATTTTCTTCTGTTTCGACGGTGAATTTTATTTTTGAGTGTCTGTTGTTTAGGTGAAATAAGAGCTGATTCAATTTCTCTCTTCCATGCGGCCAAATCACTAAGGTGTCGTCTACGTAGCGCAGCCAGAGTTTCGGTTTGTATGTAGCGTCTTCTAGCGCCTTTTGTTCAAAATCTGCCATAAACAGATTCGCTAGTATAGGTGACAACGGTGAACCCATGGGAGCTCCATCTGTTTGTCTGTACCATTGTCCGCCGTATATAAAATATGTATTGGCTAGGCAGTGTTTCGTTAGCTCTAAGATGTGTTGCGGTAGGTGGTATTTTGTATCAAGTAGCTCGGTTGCTTCACCGATCGGTATTTGTGTAAATAGCGAAGTTACGTCAAAGCTTACTAACATATCTTCGGGTGCCATTGTAACTCCTTTTAATATTTCGGTGAGATGTGCTGAGTTCTTGACATATGATGGTATTTCTTCGGCTAGCGGTTGTAGTTGTTGTGCCAAGAAGCGGGCCAGAGCTTGGGTGGGTGATCCGATGGAGCTCACTATCGGTCTTAGAGGTACGTTTGGTTTGTGAATTTTCGGGAGTCCGTAGAATTTCGGACATCTCGACGATTTCTCCCTTGGGATTAGCCGATTTTTGAGTTCTTCTTCGAACGGTGCGCTTTTAATCTTGGCCTTGGTCGTTTTCTCTAGGTATGTAGTGGGGTCATTCGGCGTTGACTTATACATGGAATCCTCTAGTAGTGCACGTATTCTTTGGTCGTAATCGTTTCTATCCATTATAACCGTGGCATTTCCTTTATCTGCGGGCATTATAACGATGTCTTTGTTTTTCTGCAGGTGTCGCAGCGCTTCATTTTCTTCTTTTGTTATGTTCGGCTTCGGTGGTTTGGCCGTTCTCACTATTTGACATACGTCTTGTCTGATGATTTCTGCTGTTTCTCGGTCTAGAGATTCGATTGCCGCTTCGACTCCGCATATGATATTTTCAGTTGGTACATTCTTGGGAGCCACGGCGAAATTGAAACCTTTTTCGAGGATTACGTGAAAGGGACAACAGAGAAAATAGGTAGAATACTACGGCGACACGACATAGACCCAATATACACCACCGATAAGAAAATTAGGGACGTCCTACCAAGTACGAAGGACAGAATATTACTAGAAGACCAGGGTGTATACGAAGTACCATGCCAAGATTGCGATCAGACATACATAGGCCAGACGAATCGAAGAATCAGCGTACGGAGGGACGAACATAGAAATGCTGTGTCTAAAAAGGCAGTTTCTTCCTCACTTGCCAAACACGTACTACATTCCGGACATACAATTGATTTCGAACGTACAAAAACTATAGCCCGTAGTACGAATTGGACATATCGGACAATAAGGGAGGCTATAGAGATAGAAAAACGACAGGACTGCATGAATAAACGTGACGACGCACAACGTTTACCTGACATATGGAAATCAACGTTATCGGACAGACGAATTAGAAATAAACGACGAAACAACAGCATCCCACCGCCTAACGTAAACCACACGGACCGAACACAGAAAGACCGACAGAGAGGGAACAACACTACAATCAGCGGGCCAATCACAAGAAGCCGCACTCGCCCCTCCACTACCACGGCACTAGAAATACAAGGCGATTCGAACAGAGAGGGCATTCTTGAAGAAACCGTCGAACTTAGAAGATCCTCAAGAAGAAGGTGAAAGTGATGTCACCGAAACGTCAGGAAGAAAGATGTCCTTATCAGGGCAAAATCATCCAAACGCGGCGAAATATCCCGAAGAACAACGCTTCATATATATATATATATATATTTAGATTTGTTTTCTTTCTTGGGTATGTGGTTTTTATTTGAATTAAATGTAACACATTTTTCTTAACGTTTCGTTATATTTAATAACTTTTTCAAAAGACACATAACATATAACTGTAAAAAACAATTACAAAAATATCAGATTCTTCGTTACAAACATGACTTACAAAAACAATAATATATTATATAATAATGTGTGGCAACGGGCAACTTACCTTAAAATTTCATTTCGTCAATTCTTATTAATTCTGAAAACATTTTGTTTTCAATTACGTTTTACACGTATCTCTATTGGTTTTCTTTTTTTTTTTTCCCTCTTTTTTTTTTGTGTTTGTGTCATTTGCTTGTCTATTAATTATTAGTTCGAAAAATGAGGAATTATAAATGTATATACTCAAAGAATTGTTTTATTTTATATACGTATAGTGTAAAAATTCAATTATACTTTTGCCTACAAGCTTCACCTCGATATGTCTTTGCCAGATGTACCTGTTATTGCTTTTTATTTGTAAAATATATGTTTCTTTTATTTTTAAAAGTTTATAATATACATGGTTTGAAATATAAGATTTAATCCGTATAGAATTTACTTTGTCAACATATTTTTGTTAATTTTATATTATTGAGTGGTACAAATTTGATAAGTTCGTTATGTCTGCTCGGTCGTTTATTGAGAGCTTTTCTTTTTTAATGTGGATCATTTCTAATATATCTCTAGCCTTTTGGTTGCGTTCTTTATCTAAAATTTTCACGTTATTGAAGTCAAATTCATGGCCTGTGTTAGTACTATGTTTTTTTAGTGCAGTGCTGTTTTTGCAGTATTTGTGTCCGTTCATTCGGCTTTTTAAATATTGCTTTGTTTGACCGATGTAAACGCTTTTGCATTCCTTGCAAGGTATTTGATATACAAGGTTTGTTTGTTGATCTTTTGGTGTTTCTGCTTTTACTTTAGACCAGAGATATTGTAAATTATTATTGTTTTTATTTGCAATTGCAATACTAATGGTTTAAGAATGTTTTGAAGATTTTCGGATAAATGTTGTACATATGGAATGGCTATGTAATTTTTTTTATCATTATTATTATTGTGTTGTTTGTGTTGATTATATGCTGTGTATGTTCTCCTTCTAATAATTTTATTTATTAATTTTATTGGATAATTATTGTTAATTAGTGTTTGTTTTACTTTATTTAATGTTTCGGTTCTGTATACAGGGGAAGTTAGTTTTATTGCTCTATCTACCAAATTTATTATGACACTTTTTTTATGTGTAAATGTTGTGGTTGAGTTAAAGTTAAGATATCTGCCTGACCAAGTTTTCTTAGTATGCCATTTTGTAAGCAGTTTATTTGTGTTATGATCTCTAATAAGTGTTGTGTCTAAAAAATCTATTGAATTTTTTGTTTCTAATTCTATGGTAAATTGAATTTTTTTATGAAAGCTGTTAAAGTGTTTTAAGACTTGGTCGATTTCTTGTTCTGGCATTGCCGTTATACAGTCGTCTACGTATCTCTTAAAAAAAGGTAGTTTTGTGTTGAGATTTGGTATAATTGTTTCTTCCAGGTTTTCTAATATAAGTTGGGCAATGGCTGCAGATATCGGTGAGCCCATAGCACAACCATATGTTTGTTTATAAAATTTATTTTCAAATTGAAAATATGTTGAGGTTAGTGTCAATTCCAAGGCTTTAAGGAATTCTGTTAAAGTTAAAATAGTATGGTCTTTTATTTTTTCCCATTTTTTTGTGACGATAGTTTTGGCCAAATCTATCGGTATATTTGTATATAGGGATACTATATCTAATGACACTAGTTTGTAATTATTCGGTATTGTTATTGTATCAATATATTGTTTGAATTGCCAGGAGTCTTTAATATAATATTCGTTTTTCCCCGTTACTTGTTTAATAGATTCTGATAAAAATTTTGCTAAGTTATATTACACTATACGTATATAAAATAAAACAATTCTTTGAGTATATACATTTATAATTCCTCATTTTTCGAACTAATAATTAATAGACAAGCAAATGACACAAACACAAAAAAAAAGAGGGAAAAAAAAAAAAGAAAACCAATAGGGATACGTGTAAAACGTAATTGAAAACAAAATGTTTTCAGAATTAATAAGAATTGACGAAATGAAATTTTAAGGTAAGTTGCCCGTTGCCACACATTATTATATAATATATTATTGTTTTTGTAAGTCATGTTTGTAACGAAGAATCTGATATTTTTGTAATTGTTTTTTACAGTTATATGTTATGTGTCTTTTGAAAAAGTTATTAAATATAACGAAACGTTAAGAAAAATGTGTTACATTTAATTCAAATAAAAACCACATACCCAAGAAAGAAAACAAATCTAAATAGAATATTGTGGTAAAGAACCAAATAAATGTATTATATATCCTGGGAGAATAATGGATTTAAAATTAAATAAAATCAAGAGAGAAAACGGCGAAGGGACGTACACAGCATGTAAACACCTAATAAAGGAACAATGGAATTTAAATAAGGCCAAAAATAGAAGAATTTTCCTGTTGTCCTGTAAACATAACGGATTGATGCCTACATTTTTAAATTTAAAGTACAAACATTTAGAGCCTGGCAACGGCCAACTGAAATTAAAATTTCAGAATTTAGTAAGTAACTTTAAATTTTCTAGCTTAAATTTAATAATAACAGATACAACAAAACAAATTAATCAATTGGAAAAAAAAATTGACATATACAAGCAACACCTAAAAAATTTAAACTTGAATTTATACCATCAATTTATGCAAACATTACAAGAAAAGTCAGGGCAACATTTTCTAAAAATCAAAAAAAGGCATATCAAAAAAATTGATAATCTACAACTTAAAACAACTGATAACAATAAAAATAAGAAAAATCAGAATGACGAGTGGTTAAACAATATTTCAAATACCGTAATACCAGAAAACATAAAAAACATTTTAAAACTCGGGCCAACATATGCTATCAAACACAATGACCCACAAAAAATACCAACAAAAAATATAATTGCTAATATTGAGAGCGGAATAACCTCTTTTACGGAAGACAAAAAAGTAGAAATAAGATCAAAGATTTGTAATGTAATCACTAATTTTAAACAAAATTCAAAAGTAAAATGCAGAAATAATAATAACGATAAACTTTTCCAAAAAGAGTTAAACCAAACTAAAATTTTTATAAAAAACAACCCGCAAATAATAATCTTAAAACCGGATAAAAGCAATAAGACGGTAATAATGGATAGAGCCGACTATGACAAAAAAATGATGGATTTATTGCAGGATAAAAGCACCTACATCGAACTAAAAAACGACCCCACTCAAAGTTATCAAAATCTAAACAATGATTTAATAAAGTCATGGGAGAAAAAAAATCTGATACCAAAAAACCTAGCAAATAAACTAAAAATCAACAATTCTCTTTCACCAAAAATATATGGTTTACCCAAGCTACATAAAAACAATATCCCGCTTAGACCCATAATATCCTGTATACAATCTCCTTTCTATAACTTAGCAAAATTTTTATCAGAATCTATTAAACAAGTAACGGGGAAAAACGAATATTATATTAAAGACTCCTGGCAATTCAAACAATATATTGATACAATAACAATACCGAATAATTACAAACTAGTGTCATTAGATATAGTATCCCTATATACAAATATACCGATAGATTTGGCCAAAACTATCGTCACAAAAAAATGGGAAAAAATAAAAGACCATACTATTTTAACTTTAACAGAATTCCTTAAAGCCTTGGAATTGACACTAACCTCAACATATTTTCAATTTGAAAATAAATTTTATAAACAAACATATGGTTGTGCTATGGGCTCACCGATATCTGCAGCCATTGCCCAACTTATATTAGAAAACCTGGAAGAAACAATTATACCAAATCTCAACACAAAACTACCTTTTTTTAAGAGATACGTAGACGACTGTATAACGGCAATGCCAGAACAAGAAATCGACCAAGTCTTAAAACACTTTAACAGCTTTCATAAAAAAATTCAATTTACCATAGAATTAGAAACAAAAAATTCAATAGATTTTTTAGACACAACACTTATTAGAGATCATAACACAAATAAACTGCTTACAAAATGGCATACTAAGAAAACTTGGTCAGGCAGATATCTTAACTTTAACTCAACCACAACATTTACACATAAAAAAAGTGTCATAATAAATTTGGTAGATAGAGCAATAAAACTAACTTCCCCTGTATACAGAACCGAAACATTAAATAAAGTAAAACAAACACTAATTAACAATAATTATCCAATAAAATTAATAAATAAAATTATTAGAAGGAGAACATACACAGCATATAATCAACACAAACAACACAATAATAATAATGATAAAAAAAATTACATAGCCATTCCATATGTACAACATTTATCCGAAAATCTTCAAAACATTCTTAAACCATATAGTATTGCAATTGCAAATAAAAACAATAATAATTTACAATATCTCTGGTCTAAAGTAAAAGCAGAAACACCAAAAGATCAACAAACAAACCTTGTATATCAAATACCTTGCAAGGAATGCAAAAGCGTTTACATCGGTCAAACAAAGCAATATTTAAAAAGCCGAATGAACGGACACAAATACTGCAAAAACAGCACTGCACTAAAAAAACATAGTACTAACACAGGCCATGAATTTGACTTCAATAACGTGAAAATTTTAGATAAAGAACGCAACCAAAAGGCTAGAGATATATTAGAAATGATCCACATTAAAAAAGAAAAGCTCTCAATAAACGACCGAGCAGACATAACGAACTTATCAAATTTGTACCACTCAATAATATAAAATTAACAAAAATATGTTGACAAAGTAAATTCTATACGGATTAAATCTTATATTTCAAACCATGTATATTATAAACTTTTAAAAATAAAAGAAACATATATTTTACAAATAAAAAGCAATAACAGGTACATCTGGCAAAGACATATCGAGGTGAAGCTTGTAGGCAAAAGTATAATTGAATTTTTACACTATACGTATATAAAATAAAACAATTCTTTGAGTATATACATTTATAATTCCTCATTTTTCGAACTAATAATTAATAGACAAGCAAATGACACAAACACAAAAAAAAAGAGGGAAAAAAAAAAAGAAAACCAATAGAGATACGTGTAAAACGTAATTGAAAACAAAATGTTTTCAGAATTAATAAGAATTGACGAAATGAAATTTTAAGGTAAGTTGCCCGTTGCCACACATTATTATATAATATATTATTGTTTTTGTAAGTCATGTTTGTAACGAAGAATCTGATATTTTTGTAATTGTTTTTTACAGTTATATGTTATGTGTCTTTTGAAAAAGTTATTAAATATAACGAAACGTTAAGAAAAATGTGTTACATTTAATTCAAATAAAAACCACATACCCAAGAAAGAAAACAAATCTAAATAGAATATTGTGGTAAAGAACCAAATAAATGTATATATATATATATATATATTTTGAAAAAGGCTCGAAAAAAAGAGTCGAAACGTCAAATATAATAAAACATTTTATAATGAAATAAGTGTTTTAATTTTCAAAAATGCCGAAAAACAACAAGAAGCAAAATTAAATTATGAAAATACATGGCAAAGAAAAGCTCTAAAAATTATATATATATATATATATAATATAATTTAATTTTGCTTCTTGTTGTTTTTCGGCATTTTTGAAAATTAAAACACTTATTTCATTATAAAATGTTTTATTATATTTGACGTTTCGACTCTTTTTTCGAGCTTATATATATATATATATATATATATATATATATATATATATATATATATTTCATGTATCCGCGATATTTCCCTTTTTTTGGTTTATCTTTCCTGGGTATCGGATGGCACGCAGGTTGACATTAGTCTTCCTCGTGGCGACGTTAGTTGTTGTCCTCAAATTTGAGGATCTTCTAGCTGAAGCTAAAAATGGGAGTCTGTCACCTGATGGTCTTCCATATAGCTTACATCTCCAAGGTTATCCCACCTTATTCCTTGTCTACACCGCACTGATGACGACCAATAGTCAGAAACACGTGTATACGTTGCTCTACAGCGGAATTTACCCGTTATTATTCTCTTTCTTGCTATTTCATGTATCCGCGATATTTCCTTTTTTTTTATATATATTTATACAGGGTGAGTTTTTTTGAATGTTTAGCATTGGGATCTCAGAAACTACTGGAGATAGAAAAACGCTTAAATGGGGAAAGATGCGCAGTTTTACGAGTTTGATTTAAAACTGCTTTTGTTTCTCCGATAACTTTCATGGCTTATTTGATATTCAAAGAAAACTATATTTTACGATTTTCTTTAAACATGCTTAGCATCATTAATAGTAATTTTAGAGAAAAAGTGTTCAGACAAAAGTTTTAGATAATTTTACGCCAAATAAAACTATGTAGCTAATATTTTTTTTTCGTTCACCATTATCGAGTTATGACACAAACTTGTGTTTTTTTAAATGGAAACCATAGTTGGTTTTGACATCATTAAAAAGCTTATTTTTTGCTGATTACAATGATATAAGGTTTGATAGGGTTATTTTAAAAAATAAAGAGGATATAGACATTTTTATGGTTTTTATGGAAAACAATTGAATTTCGAACTGATAAAATACAAACCAAACGAAAACTTATTTTGAAATCTTATGTAGTAATAAAATGAAAACTATAAGAACTTTTATTAAGGGCACACAACATTATTAATGTTCAAAGATACCTCCATTATTATTAATACACAAATTGCATCTCTTCACAACAGAATTTGTAGCATTGCGTACTTTACTCCTATCGATGTTATTAAAAGCAACTAAGACACCTTCTCTTAAATCGTCGATTGTTTCATATGTTCTTTTGTATACTGTGTCATTTAGTACACCCCACTAGAAAAAATCCAAAACTGATTATCAGGGGATCTAGCCGGCCATTCAATGGGTGCATTTCGTCCTATCCATTGATAAGGAAGTTCAAATTTAAATAATTTCTAACATTCAGTTGATTGTGCGGAGGCGCTCCGTCATGTTGAAACCATTGCAGCATTGCTCGGGTTCTTAAATTTAAATTATCTAACACTTCCTCGAAATCTTGTTGTAACAAATTAAGATAACGATTGCCAGTTAGTGATCCATCAAAAATAAAAGGAGGAAGAACAGTTGATCCTATAACACCACACTAAAAATTAAACCCAAATTTAATTTGTGGTCTCCTATGTTCAACGTGAGGATTTGTTTGAGACTATATGTGCTCATTGTGCCTTTTAAACATTCCACAATTTGTGAAACGAGATTCATCAGTCCATAATATTTTCATTGAAAAGTGTGGATCATTTTGACACTGATCTTTAAACCATCTACAAAAAGCTATTCGTCTGATGTTATCACCTTCATGTAAAGTTTGTGATACTGATAATTTGTAGGGACGAAATGTATGCTTCTTGAACACTCTGACAATAGTGCGTTGAGAGGAGCCCATTTCTGTTGAAATTTGTCGGGTCGATGTATATGGATTCTGAGCGACACATGCTAATATGTTTATTTATAGAAATAAACATATTAGCATGTGTCGCTCAGAATCCATCTACATCGACCCGACAAATTTCAACAGAAATGGGCTCCTCTCAACGCACTATTGTCAGAGTGTTCAAGAAGCATACATTTCGTCCCTACAAATTATCAGTATCACTGTTTATTTATAGAAATAAACATATTAGCATGTGTCGCTCAGAATCCATCTACATCGACCCGACAAATTTCAACAGAAATGGGCTCCTCTCAACGCACTATTGTCAGAGTGTTCAAGAAGCATACATTTCGTCCCTACAAATTATCAGTATCACAAACTTTACATGAAGGTGATAACATCAGACGAATAGCTTTTTGTAGATGGTTTAAAGATCAGTGTCAAAACGATCCACACTTTTCAATGAAAATATTATGGACTGATGAATCTCGTTTCACAAATTGTGGAATGTTTAAAAGGCACAATGAGCACATATGGTCTCAAACAAATCCTCACGTTGAACATAGGAGACCACAAATTAAATTTGGGTTTAATTTTTAGTGTGGTGTTATAGGATCAACTGTTCTTCCTCCTTTTATTTTTGATGGATCACTAACTGGCAATCGTTATCTTAATTTGTTACAACAAGATTTCGAGGAAGTGTTAGATAATTTAAATTTAAGAACCCGAGCAATGCTGCAATGGTTTCAACATGACGGAGCGCCTCCGCACAATCAACTGAATGTTAGAAATTATTTAAATTTGAACTTCCTTATCAATGGATAGGACGAAATGCACCCATTGAATGGCCGGCTAGATCCCCTGATTATCAGTTTTGGATTTTTTCTAGTGGGGTGTACTAAATGACACAGTATACAAAAGAACATATGAAACAATCGACGATTTAAGAGAAGGTGTCTTAGTTGCTTTTAATAACATCGATAGGAGTAAAGTACGCAATGCTACAAATTCTGTTGTGAAGAGATGCAATTTGTGTATTAATAATAATGGAGGTATCTTTGAACATTAATAATGTTGTGTGCCCTTAATAAAAGTTCTTATAGTTTTCATTTTATTACTACATAAGATTTCAAAATAAGTTTTCGTTTGGTTTGTATTTTATCAGTTCGAAATTCAATTGTTTTCCATAAAAACCATAAAAATGTCTATATCCTCTTTATTTTTTAAAATAACCCTATCAAACCTTATATCATTGTAATCAGCAAAAAATAAGCTTTTTAATGATGTCAAAACCAACTATGGTTTCCATTTAAAAAAACACAAGTTTGTGTCATAACTCGATAATGGTGAACGAAAAAAAAATATTAGCTACATAGTTTTATTTGGCGTAAAATTATCTAAAACTTTTGTCTGAACACTTTTTCTCTAAAATTACTATTAATGATGCTAAGCATGTTTAAAGAAAATCGTAAAATATAGTTTTCTTTGAATATCAAATAAGCCATGAAAGTTATCGGAGAAACAAAAGCAGTTTTAAATCAAACTCGTAAAACTGCGCATCTTTCCCCATTTAAGCGTTTTTCTATCTCCAGTAGTTTCTGAGATCCCAATGCTAAACATTCAAAAAAACTCACCCTGTATATACAGATACGTTATTGTTATAATTTAGAACGAGGGGGAAAAAGCTTTCGCTGAAGATATTACCGTTTGTGTAGGACGCAAATTACTAATAAGACTGCCCGCTAAATTGAGACATCTTCCAAACATATAAATATTCGTTATATAAAATTTGTATACAATATTATATCAAGAAGTACAATTAATATTTATATGCATATAATATTTTTTGTACCCAGAAAAGTAACTGAATAATAAATTGTCCCCCAGACCTGTAAAACATTAATAACGTTTTCAATTGAGCCAGAACACAAAGGAGAAAAGACTGCCTTGACAAAAATGATGGAGTGGTCTGTTATACATAATTATAAAAAAAAACATCATCAAAAAATCTATTGTAAAACATCTTAATTTTAATATTGTTTCGTGTTTCATAATAGATAATAAGTGGCCTTGTCGAACAATAAAGTTTTTATACTTAATCTTAACAACGAGATAACATTTGTCAGTATTTAATTTACTAATAGAATTAATTCATTCTAATTCGTTACACACGCATTTGCATTCGCTATTGTGTCAATTAATTAACTTAGTAAATATACTAGTCCCAGTGAGTTTTTCCTGTGTTAGTTCTGCATTCAATTGACAGGAATAAAATGATTTGTAGATACGCAATGTGTATTACTTAAAATGTGAGATCGATGGGATCATCATGCATAAAAATATTATAAACATTAATTGGTATAAATTGTTTTTGGTATAAATTGTTTGAACGTTTCATTTTTGTAAAAATTGAAAGCAACCTTTAAAATGACATCTTTTACCACAATCATACAGTATTATTTCGGGTTCTTTAAATGTGAAAGTGGGTAACCAGACCTCCTTCAACTCTTTGACGTTTGACCTCGAATTTTTTCTTGTTCTTTCTAATTTTTCTAATTACTATTGCACGACCAAAAATTTCTAATAACGACAAAAAATTGCATAAAATGTGGCTTTGTGTTGGGTTTTAGTATATCCAACAAATATAATAGACATAAACGAGTAGCAATTTGTAATATTTGGATATCGCTTTCAAAATAAATTTGTAACATTAATGTTTATTTACGTACGTAAGTTGCATAACTTTGAATGTTAATTTTTTGGACTCTTTCTTTTTTTTAATATTTTCTTCTCTAAACAAGTTCTTCTACATCAGAAGGCTTTACGAAAAATGACAGATAGCTATATAAATAATTTCGTTAATCAAATGGGTTTAATATCAATATTTGATTTATTTATTTATTTGTTATTGTTTCCTACTATTTTTTGTGTTAGTAATACAATTAGGTGGCATAATTAATTAAAAAACTTTTCACCCTATTCGGTGTAATGTATCTAACAGCATATTGCCGTGGATGCAACAATGCTGATGAATAATAAAAATTAGAATAGTTTATTTATAAACTAATTCCTAACAGCATACAATTTTTATTTATGTCTTTATTAGTTCTTGCAGTGATTCGCTTCTTATGTTATGGTACACCTCTTATTTAGTTTTGTTTGGGATAAGATCAAAATTAAACAAAATATAAATGTTACAGTGTTTAGGACATACAGTGAGAGAAAGTCTTAGCTGGTTTCACATACAGAAGAGATTGCTGGCAATCTGAATGCCACAGTTTAGAGTATGCAAAGAATAAAATCCATATCCAAATGCAAAGTTGTGTGACAGATATATTTGGAATCTTCCACAGTGTGGCTAGTTATAGCATCTGGGTATGGTGCGTGTCCGGTGGTGTTGTGCCACTTGTCTACTTCATAAGCGATTTGTGAAGGTCTTGTTTTATTTAAAATGTGTAGAAACATGTGAATTATCGTTTACATGTTTATGGAATACTACCATCTTATGAACACAACGCAGTTGTCAAATTTCATTAGGTATAGGGATTCAATGTTTACGTGCGATCTATACGTATGAATATAATACGAGGCAACGTGTTACCCCTACTGCCCGTCACCAATGCCGACAACAACCGACATCACAACGATATTCTCCGATCCCGACCCAGATTTTGCATTTAATGTTTAGGTGGGAACACGTTGTGGTCCCTGGCCGTCTTATTACTGGAACGGGTAACATCAAATGACCTCCGCGATCTACTGATCTCTCTCCAAATGATTTTTTTTTGAGGGGATATTTAAAAAATATTGTTTATACCCATGAAGCTGGTAGAACAGAAAACATAGTTGCCTTGAGAGAAAAAATAATTGAGGCTGCTAATTCAGTAACTGCTCACATGTTAGAAATCGTAAGAGTAAATTTCTACGACCGCCTAGGGTAATGTCTTGCTGTCAAGGGAGGATATTAGGGTTATTTTTTAATTTCATTAGAATTACGCTTTTGTTTGTGTCATGCAGCGTAAACGTAGCTTAATAATTCTCTGCATTTATTGAAAGGAAAAAGTAAAACAAATCCGTGCAACTCTTATTTCTGAACGCATTAGAAACACACGGGTCGATGGTCCAATGATTACTGCTAAGTGCTAACTAACTTGTATTTGCGAGCATGTGTCGGTTGTCGCGTCGCTGGCATTGGAAAGGAAAGTAGGGATACCACGTTGCAATATATTGCATGGATTGATCGCCTATGGCTAATGAAAATTGACACATACGGTATATGTGAACAACGCTAAAATATGTGCATGTAAACATAAATAAATTTACAAAAAAGGGAGATACATACCTTTACGCTATACTAAACAATGATGGATTGAGGACATCCTATCATTGCTTGGCAAAATCACAGGAATACGTCGAGTACTGGGAACGCTTTAAGACTCTTCTTATGGACAGTGCTTTCTATTGACTAAAAGAATTTCTGAACATATATTAGTCTAATATATTTTAATTTGGTTGTTAGTTGTATATGTTTTACATAGTTTATATATTTTATTTCATGTTCCATTTTATTTGTATTTCATGTGTTTATAACACATAACATAAAAATTTAGAAATGAATGACATACTGGGAACATGTTTTGACTTTTACTAAATTAAAAAATAGGGCGGTCATTATAAAAGAGGGGATGGCGTAGAGTTTGAGGAGGCTACTGTTAAAACTAGGTGGAATTTTAAAAGTAAGCTATCACAAGAGAGTGCCGAATGTACGAAAAAAATTATAATGAGATCCCACTAAACGTAAAAGTGTTAAGTTCAACCGGAATGAAGAAAATTATAAACTTTTAGCCGTAGAATTGGCTAGAAAGATGGTTAAATATTTTCGTATCGGATGGAGCAACGATGGCTCTCCAACAAATACGGTAGATTGCTATAACTTTGAATTCTGTTGTCCTCATTTATCTTTATTACAATTCCAGCTAACATAACTTAGGATTCTAATTTTTTCTTACAATAATGCGAATGCACTTTGCATGAATACTCTTCTAGTATGACAGTGGACCTAAAGTTTTAACCCCAGTTTTTTAATATTTGTCTTAATTAGTCACCATTGTCCACTGTCGTCTTCCAATTACTCGTCTTTAATTTGTCTAGTATTTATGCCAATCTGTTTTTCTAGCATGTACTTGCTCTACCAACTAGTCTATCACAATACGCTTTGTTCTTAACTTGTCGTTGTCATCTTAGCTATATGTCATGTTCATCAAACAATTTTGATTGCAATATAATGTAATTAAATAGAGTTTTTATTACAAAAATATTAATGTATTATACTAAAGTATTCTACTAATATGGCCCACATATCATTCACAACAAAAAAGAAAGTACGTTTTGCAGTTACATTAAATGCCCAATAATTAAAACATACTGACTCTGTTAAATACCTCGGCATGCAACAGGTAGTTAAACTAGCGGGTGCATATATTTACAAAAAGAAAACAATTTGAAATATATGAGTAAATATTACTGAAAGTTATGTTATTAATTACCAATATCGAAATACTTCAACGCTCTCAAAACAGAGTGCTACGCTTTATAGTAATTGCACCGTGGTATGTCCCAAACTTAGTTAGTCAACGAGATCTACTATCAGTGAAGAGTAAAATATTAAGGTATAGTCAGAAATATAGTGAGAGGGTTAAAGTACATCCCAACGTTCTCTTCAAATCAATTATCGAAGAAACTAGTGAACCAAAACAATTGAAATGCTTCAAACCCACTAACTTGGTTGGTAGAGTTTAGTTAGTGAATATAGCTTAGTTGAGATTTTAGAAAATTTTTGCTTTATTATTTTTGATCATACTCATATAAGATATTTGCCTAGTTGTTAGTTAAATAAGGAGTAATTCATTGGAATTGCTTCCCGCCATGACAACTGCAATCCAAAACAAATGTTTGATATTGGGACAGATTGTATGTAAATATTGAATAAATAAAAAAAAAAATGGTAAAGATTTAATCATTACCTTCTTTAATATTTGTCTTTACTAGTTTTTATCTTCACCTCTTTTCTACTAATTACTCGTGTTTAATTTTTCTTTAGCGTTTCATTGGGTTATCAACTAGTGTATTATCTACTATTTTATTATCAATTAGTGGTTCTAGGTATTTGTATCATCATGTATATAGTATTTTCTTTCGAAAATGCGAATGATTTTTTTTGTTTATATATTAGAACCTATTATATATACCAAAAACCATTCGAGTGACCCACTCCAATCGCTTTGGTTGAAATAGCTTAACCAAACCCTCAAAAGAGGCAAAACGATATATGTCTCTCCTCCCAGGAAATCGCGTCGGGAGAGTTCCCTCTTTGGGTACGTATAGGCTGGACATTTCTCCTTTGCGTGTGCTATATTTGGTGGCTGCTGGCGCCACCACACTCGAAATCGGAGGCTCCGAAAAGGGACCGCCTATGTAAAGACAAATAGGCGCTTATGTGAGGGAAATTAAATTAAAACACTTCAAAAATCAAAAATTGTCAGATATGACAGATACTTCGAAAAGTTTCACGGTTTTCACATTCACGAAAGAATTCAACGCTATCGAGGTTTTGCGTGCAGATGAATGCTGAGAAACCGATAAAATGGAGTTGCAGGCAACGTTTGGCAGCAATCTACACTTACCCAGTACTTCTATAACGAAGGTATAGGTCATTTAAAGCCTGTCTGCAGGCGGATCCGGTAAAAAATTACAGTCTTAAACGTTTGCAGGGATTATACTGTAAATAGTGGAAAAATCCAACTCAAATGAATTTATAAATCGAGGGAATCAAATAAGTAAGCACTAAGGAATATACTAAATGGCATTAATTTCATCAAACACAAATTTAGTATTTATACGACAAAGCGTAAACTAAACATATATTGTAGAGAAGATATGCATATTTTAAATTTTTCTGTATGAAAACTTTAACTGCACGTTTCCGAATAACATACATCGAAGAAAAACATTTATAGTCCAGGAATTTTAGCACCGCTCCGCAAAAAATCCTATCAATTGATTTTTCGATTGGATTATGTCAGAGGGTGTCCCCTAAGTATAAAACCAAATTTGTGTCGTCCAGAACCGCGAGCGTTAGCCGCCATCTTGAAAAACGCTTTTTTGCAAATATCTCGAAAAAGGTGAGTTTTACGTTAAAAATTTGGAAAATATCTCGATAATTTTTGGAAATACAAAAAAAATGTGATTGTAAAGCATAACATTTTCTACAATTTTTGTATGAAACTTTTTTTTGTTCAATCGATAGTTGCTAAGTTCTAGCGCATTGAACATTGCCGTCAGGTCTAGGAAAACAGCGATTATTGGTAATACGTTGCTCTAGCATGCCAAGAACAAGTGTAAGAAGACGCGACATCTTGGCGACAAGTATTGCAGGAGGTAATTAGTACACGTCTGTGTGTTCTTTAACAATAAGGATATATGGATATTCATTTATTCATGTATATTCATCGATTTTTAACCATGAATATCTATTTGAATAGAATACAGGTATATAGAAAAGTAAAAGTGCACGGTGCTGGGTTTCTCCCAACATTGTCTGTGCCTAATAAAAAAAATATCTATTTTTGCAAGCCCGGAAAAGGACGCACTCCAGAATCTCTATACAGCTCACGTTGTCTGAAGCCGGAGTATGGTGAAAATTTAAGAGAAAATATTCAATTTTTACATGCATTCAGCGGTTGCGACACAATGTCAGCTCCATTTAAAATTGGAAAATACGAAACTCTGACGACATTGAAGAACCACGAAGAATTACTGACGGCTATGGCATTGTTCAAAGATAGGAGGAGCGATCCCAACATGATTGCTCAAGCTGGCGAGCGTTTTCTATTGCTTTGTATGGAGGTAATAAAACCGAACCATCCATCGACTCTCTCCTATACAAGAACTTCGGCAAGTTAGCTCGGAACACCAAGCTGAACTTATCCATTCTACCACCGACGCAGGAGGATACAGGCCGTTACCAGGGTGTATCATCAGGTCCAAAGTTGGCTGGGATTTCACCAAGAGCAACATTCGGGAACCATCGAAAATCGCCCTTCCCGTTCTAAACAAAGGAAATTGTTTTAAACCAATCATCGAAGTTTGAAATGTTGCAACAATATTTTTTTTTTATTAATAAAGATGTTACACTCCTCCAGTGTAGATTAATCTGTGAAAAACGGTCTCTAGAAGCCAGAGATGTTAAAAATTCGTGTTAAATCACAATCTAAAATAATTTCATAATTTTAGATTATGGTCCTAGAGACCGTTTTTCACAAATTGAATTTCTTAATTATTATAACGAATAATGAATATGAAGAGTAGATGAATACATTTTCATGTCTTTCTCAAACGATTCGTCAGACAGTTTTTATTGCGCAAACTTTTCTCCTATCGCCCATATCTCTCCTATTCATGACAAATATTATTTTTAGCGTCTCTATTATAAAATTCTTCGATTACACTTGTTCTTGGCATGCTAGAGCAACGTATTACCAAATAATCGCTGTTTTCCTAGTCTTGACGGTAATATTCAATGCGCTATAACTTAGCAACTATCTATTGAACAAAAGAAAGTTTCATACCACAATTGTAGAAAATGTTATGCTCTACAACTTCGATAATCCCATTTTTTTTTGTATTTCCAAAAATTATCGAAATATTTTCCAAAAACAAAAAATCTTTTCTTCAATCGACTATATCGTGGCAAATATTGACAATACGGAAAAAAGTTTCAAACAAAAAAGACGGAAAATGTTATATTCTACAAAAAAGATTCTTACAATTTTTAACGTAAAACTCACCATTTTCGGGATACTTGCAAAAAGGCGTTTTTCAAGATGGAGACTAACGCTCGCGGTTTTGGACAACACAAATTTGGTTTTATACTTAGGGGACACCTTCTGACATAATCCGATCGAAAAATCAATTGATAGGATTTTTTGCGGAGCGAATATCTAAAAATCCTGCACTAGGAACGAATAAATGTCAACTACCTTTTGCTCAAATTAGACGTATATACAGGGTGCGTAAAAAGTTTAGAAAATCGGACATTATAAAAAGCATCATGGCAATGCTCGCGCTTTACAGGATATTCTAATAAAACTGTAAGCAGAAGCTTACACGAATTCAAGCTCGAAGGGATTGAAAATCCTACTAGTTCTTTTTATAAAACCCATTTTCCGCCCTTATACATTTCTTTTGTCATTGTCTTTTCTCATTATTTTCTTTACAATATATGGAGCGTAAAAAAAATTTCAATTAGCAATTATATTGACAGCTATTGGTTTAACGTCTTCAATTTTTATTTAGTTAACAGTAAAACAAAATAGCCAAATACAATAGATCTTTATCCCAGCTATTATAGTTAAAGATACGATACTTCACATAATGCGGATACAGCGTCAATGTTCCATAGATTTGTCACATTTCAATGGCTTTTTTTTTATTTGGCAGTAGACTTTCGTAAATTCTCTACATCACGAAATTTCCTTACGTAACGAAATACGAACACCTCATTAACATACTTTTTAAATTCTGTTCTGTTACACTACCGTGAACCCCAAGCGTAATATTTACAATTAGTTTTTTTCTGTAAAAAGTATTTAGTTAGAAGGTTGCCTTAATTAAGTCTATTTTAGGTAAAATTTCTATAAATAGCACAGCAAGTAAGTAATTAATTCGTCTACTTACTTCGACAATTTTAATATTAGTATTTTTGCGGTGTCTTAAAAGCTTTTTTTTAATTTATTATAAACCTTGAGTATCTCTGATAATAACGTTCATGAAACTGGCAAAGACATTTTTATGATTCAACAATCTTAAGACCTTACATCAACCTTGTAAGGATCAGCTCAATTAGATCCTGCTATAGTTGTACGGTCCCCGGTTATGGTATAATTATTGTTATAAGGAACGAAAGGAAAGAATAAGCTTTTTTCTTTACTTCACAATTACTGTAATAAAATACGGAAATAGCGAACTATATAAATTGATTACATATTAACAATTATTTATTATTGGCTTTTTGTTTGTTTTGTTTACCTTTAATGTAAATAAAAATGGAACAGGAGTAAAATTGCGGCATTGACTTTTCTATTTGTTATAATTTTTGTGCACTATTCAGGAATTTATAATGAAATAATGTGTTTAACCTTCGGCAACAATTCCATAAAACATTGATATTTAACGGTAAATTATTTTATAAATCTGTGGTTCTAAGGAGCCTGTAAATACCCGTATCTAACGTATGTTTATAGTTCTTGGTTTGGGAAATTTCACGCCCTAAGAAAACATAAATAAAACTAAAACATAGTAAAGATAGACGACGCAAAATTTGTATACATGGTGTTCCTTAATAACGTGCTAATATTTAAGGGGGTTATTCTTGGATCCATTTTATGAAAAAAACTTCATATGAACATGAGTCCTAAATGTCTTAATTTTTGAATTGTATGGTGGTAATGTTAAAAAAAAATCAATCATGTGCATCTCGCTAGACCACTTATGATAAAAAACTTTGAACAACAATTTATTTAAGAGAACACGTAAATGCGCTGGTGCCCCGTCGTGCATAAACCATAGTCGATTTCTTACTAAAATGGGAACATCCTCCATCAAAGATGGCAGTTCTTCTTCGAGAAACTGTCGGTAATTATGCCCATTCAACCTATCATGAAGGCAGTATGATCCAATTTAATAATCACCGCATATTCCAGCCCATACGTTCAGCCCAATAATGATTATTGTAGAAGATTTGGATGAATTGGCTTCATCAGTGAATAAATTTCAGTGTGAAATAATGGATTTTCAATCAATTTATGGAGATCCCATTGGCAAAAGTTTATCCGTAATGGAAAGTCGCAAGGTAGTATAGCCTGAACCCTTTGGATATGGTAGGGATATAATAAAAAATCATGGAGAATTTTCCAACGAAGAATATGTGAAATTTCAAATTGTTTACAATCTTACGTGTACTCAGAATTAGTAAATTGAACCATGTTTTTTTTAATAATAGTTAATGTTTACGACTTAAATACGTGATAAGTATACTAGGTAGATAAATGTCAAAACTGTTTATGATCATAAAATAAAATCTGCTTCATACCTACTAGATCGTTTTTAATCCTTTTTTTGTAAACATCGTGCAAATGAATGGATTCTATTTTTTTAAGCGAAAATCGCATGTCAAACAAAAAAAAGAAGAAGAGGCCACATTTGCTCAGAAACGAATGGGGATGAAAAAAAAAAGTTCTGTAAGTAAAAGCAAACGCGTAATATGTTTCTTCAAAAAAATTTAAAAAAAAACCCGTACAGACACAACAGGTAAAAATTATAAAATTGATTGTACATCAGAAAATGCATCGTAATGCATGAAAGACTTGTACAAAATTTCACAAAAAAATCTAGGGTAATACCAGTTTTAAAAACAAATTTTTAAACTTTAGCACCCTACAGTTCAAAAGGTAAGACATTTAGGACATCTGTTCATAATAAGTTTTTTTTACAAAATGGACCCAAGAATAACCTCATTAAATATTACCATGTTATTAAGAAACATATGATATTTATTTTCCATAACGGTAAGGGTGTTACTTACTTTAATTTGGTTCATATCATCTTCACCTTCAAGATGCTTATGTTATCTTTAGGCGATCACTATACCTATTTTCTAATAGTCAAAGTTAATATTAGTTATGTATATAAAACTGGAAATGTTAAAATGACATTTGCATTAAATAACAACACTCGTTTTGAAAGATTCAAAAATTTATTTGTGGTAGCCACTACAATATTATTTCGCTACACTGTAGCTTCATCAGGTGGATGAAATACTAAAGCTACCATCAGTTGGCCAACTTATATATAATTACAAGTTTTACTTGAAGAAGTGGGGAGTAACCTACGACTATTTAGTATAAAATTATATAAAATTAGAAATTTAAAGAATGGAGTCGAGAAATACATACATCTACTTGTCCATTTAGAGTTAACTCTACTTTATTGTATCTATTTATTTCCATTGCTTCCAGGAGATCAAGTTTTTTGCCTTTTGTTTGGTTAAGATCTTGTACACAACGTTAAGGAATGCGATTGCTCTATAATTTGCACATGCTTTTGGACATTCTTTCTTATATATTAATCCCTTTTTCCTGCTCACTTGGAATCATTTCTTTTTCCCAAATTTGGATTAATAGTTTAAATAGTCTTTGCCTTAATAGATTTCCTCCATGCTTTATCAGGGCGTTTACAATGTTATTCCTTCCCCTGTTATGTTCATTTTAAGCTGTGCTATTACTTCTATTCATTAACGATCTTATTAACGCGATTCAATGTCCTGTTTTGGCTTGTGCTGACGACATAAAAAATTATCATAGAATAGTGACTTCTTCGGATGTCGATATACTTCAGCACAATTTGGATATAATTTTTACCTGGTGCAAGAACAATAATAAGCTATATCTCAATATAGACATGTGTTACTCTGTCACTTATACTAGGAAGATAAATTTCAATCGTTCACAATATCATATTGACAACATATATACATTTACTTTGTCATTCGTCAAAGACCTGGGTGTTCTTTTTGATTCGGCACTAAGCTTTGCTGAGCATACATCATCTATTACCGTTTCTGCGCATAAAATTCTTGGTTTGATTTTTCTTACCTGTAATTGTCTCCCTTTTATATGCCTTCGTTATAAGCAAACTAGAGTACGCATCGAGGTGTGGTTCTTGATATACCATCTGTACTCGAACGAAATTGAATGGGTCATTCAAACTAGATGACTTCTATCTGTTTCAGAACATCGATTGCGGCGCATTCCTATTGAGATATAATTTTAGAGCACTATCCGAAAGAAGAACTGACATCAGCGCCTCCTTTATGAATAACCTACTGTTCAGTGTATTGGATGCTCCGGAGTTGCTTTCTAGAGTGAACATTCTGGTGCCACGTCTTCAGTCAAGAGCAAGCAAGGCAATTGTGGTTCCGACGCCAGGACGAATATCCTATACAAAGCACCGTTATACCACGCTGCTATAATTAAATTTCAATAATAGACATGAGTAATTTTTGCGATTTTAGTGTCAATTTTTCAATTCATTTAATATGCTTTGTTGTTTTTGTTATAATCCTATAATATATCATTTCATAATTATTTCGTAATCTACATTGTATTATCGAATATTCGTGTAGTTGTATTGCCCCATTTGGAATTATCTGTTGGCTAATTAATAAATTTATTATTATTATTGAATTACTTTTCTATTGGTATGTTCAATTCCCCTTCTGTCTTATTTTGCAGGTTTTCTCTTTCTTTTTCTTTCACCATATTGCTGTCCCTTAATAATTCCTTGAAATGATTTCTCCATTCCATACCGCTTGTGACTGTTTTATTTATTCTTATATTTTTTTCTTTTGATATACATATACAGTTTCGTGTTATTTTTATTATCGTTCTCAATTGTGTCCGTTGCTTTCTCCAGCCGCCTTGTGCTCTTTGTTTTTATTAATTTCTTTCTTTCTCTCTCTCTTTTCTGATTTCTTGGTATGTCTTATAGTCTACTTCATTTCCTGTTCTTAACCATTTTACTCTTCATTTTCTGTAATATTTTCTTGCAGTGTTCATCAAACCATTCCTTTACTTTTTCTTTGTTTTTTTTTGCCTAAAACTTTGTCTGCTGCGTCTTCAATACCTCTTTTTATGCTGCCTCAATCCTCATCTATATTTTCATCCTCCGTCATTTTTGATAATTGTTTCGTGACTTCATCTTCGTACAGTATCTTCTTTTCTGTCATTCCCTGGATCTTCCATCTCATCTTCGTTGTGTTTTTTTTATATTTCTTTTACCATTTTTAATTTAATTTCTGCTATATCTAGAATATATTAAATAATAATATATTAAAATGTGGTTTTCTGTGCTTCTACCAGGGACTAGCCAAGTTACTTTTTGTTTTGTTTTGTGTTGATATTTTATGATGACTGTGAACATATCCTATTTATGTATACCTATATATAAATCAGAATATATAAGAATATAAACATAGTGGAACACTTCTTTATACTGGCTGTCATGGTCATGCTAATATAATTATGGATGTAAAAAACTTGAATGATGAAAAAGTAATGTCCGGCAGTTATGTTATACTTTAGTATACTTATCTAAACAATAAAACAATGTTTCAGTTTTATCAAATATGGTACGAAAGGAGTCCTTGAATAAAGACCATAAAATCGTACTTACCAGTCTTTTTTTTAATACTGTGTACGTATGAATTGTCTGTGCATAAAAAAGTTGGTATTCTATTTCGATTTGTCTTACTGTGATTTTCATGTAATCTAGGAAGGTCTCATTAACCTTCTCTTACCAACACATTAAGTAGTATATCGGAACATAATAAATAAGGTCGTCCATAATATTTGTTGACAATTTATAAATATCTGAATTGTTATTTCCTACTTTTTCTTCGGTGTCTTTACGCATTGTTATGTGACAAAATTCTTGATTATTTCCCTTATTTTTTTTTACTTCACATGGTCCGATTTATATGTAGAAACATTACTGCAATCTATTTGGTCAATGTCTATTTCCTGTTTATTTTACCTTAATTAATTAACTGCATAATCCATACTAATACGTTCCGGTGTTTCAA